>CM021697.1:100295420-100370041 GCA_011074415.1 Stictonetta naevosa
ACATGGAAGTTTGCATTTCTTGTCCTATTGTACAAAACCAACTTTGCTGTTCTCAAATGTCTCTAAAATTAGTTTAAGAAGTGTGAATAATAACATTGTTTGATCTGATTTTTTTTCTTATTGTGAAAACTTTAGCCTTGATCTCATCTTGAGACCTTTACCAATAGAAATAGAAAGTGAAAAGTGGCATATAGTGTCTGGTCCAAACGAATTAGAAATTTGCTCCTGGAGGCCCGTCTCTAGGAAAATGTAAAGATTCACCAGTGCCTAAATTCGTAAATGACCTTAACCATTCAAAAGCCATGTCTTTAATTACACCTTTGAAGATCTGACAAACACTTACTAATATGACACTGAACAGTGTTTTGGCAGTACTCTCCCTGAGATTTTGTTTTCTTTGAAGTGTTGGCTAGAGTTATGCTGGCTTTCCTGTAATAGCAAAGAAAAATTGCAGTGATAATTATTTCCATATAATACAAGATGGGCTTTTCTTTCCATTTTGCCTTAGTGATATGAATTGTCCTAAAGTTTGCTTTTATAGTTCATGGACCTAGAAGTTAATAGTCAGTCACAAACAAAAGGAGGTAAGCTTTCAGAAAGATTGGTTGCTTCAAAAACATACTTTACCTTTAAACTTCCAATGCAATTTCTGTGTCCCTCTCTAGGTATGCACTTGTTTGTGCTGTGCAGAAGTGGGCACAGAGTACTGTTGTGTTATTGGCACACAGCTTTCAAAGCAAGAGAAAAGCAAGTGTTGCTATTTTAACTTCAAAACCGTCAACATACCTCCTTTAGTATGGGAAGTTTTTGCCCTTAAAACATAAACACACACACACGTGTATGTGTATACACATAGTTTATATATATATAATGCAATTCACAACTTTAGTTCTTTTGTGCTTACACTTATTTCCCTCATTCTACTGTGTTGTAAATCTTGCTTTTCCTGATTCCAAGAACAACCATGCAACTTATTGTCACATCTTTCCAAACTGCCCTCCTTTCAATGTGCTCTTGTCTTGCTTTTGTCCTCTGGACAGCTTTTCACTATTGTCCCAGTAGGATGTGAAATTGTTTTTTTCTTCCTTGTCCCAGGAGTATCTCTGTTCCTGGCATTTCTTTTAAGTCACTTCAAAATAATACCTCTCCCACCTATGGCATGGTGGACTGATGGTTTCTGTGTCACATTCATACTGCTGTCATGCTGTGTTGGGGCCAGATAGCTGCTTTCATCTCCTGTGCTCATTCAAGCATCGATCCTCATTCTCTAATGCTCATTGCATTGACTTAATTTCTGGTATTTTCCATCAGATGAGTGCTTGAAAAGGGCACATGGGACAACAAGATGGGAAACGTCTTCTTTTCAGATTCTGCTGCTTTGCTTTATTCCACTCATGTCTGAAGCTGGTCATAAAATTGGATGTTATGTGGATCTGTAGGATGTACAACAGGGGAAGATGTGGAGCTCTTTTGTGTGCAGGCCCTGAAGACTTGATGAGTCAGTTATGGAACTGGACAATTGTCGGGGGTTGGTGAAGGTAGGTTGAAGGTTACCTATGGGGTAGATCAGAGAGCTGAGGGTAACCTCGATTCAGAAGCGGCTGCTTCAGAGCTCATGAAGAACAGGAAAGGATACAGTGAAAATAATACCTGAAGGAAGGAGGCAATGAAGGTGGAGCTAGGCTCTTTTCAGTGGTTCCCTGTGCTGGGATAAGAGGCAATGGACACAAACTGAAATGCAGGAGGTTTCATCTAAACTTCAGAAAGCACTTTTTTACTGTCCAGGTGACAGAGCACCTAAAGAGGTTATCCAGACAAGTTGTGGAGTCTGCCTGCTTGGAGAGCTTCAAAAGCTGCTGGGACATGGTCCTGGGCAACCCACTCTAGGTATCCCTGAGTGAGCAGGGACAAGATGATCTCCAGAGGTTCTTTCCAAACTCAGCCATTTCATGATTCTTGAAATAGCAGTGAGTAAATCTTTTATTGAAAAAGTCACTGCAGTTGAATTAAGGCCTACTTCTGAGTGTGCCCTATCTCAGAGCAGCCCTGGGGGATCCCTCAGGGTATGAGCAGTGCTGAATCTTCAGACAAAGGCTGTATGGTGGTCTGGCTGGGATGGAGTCAACCTTCCCTGCAGCAGCCCATACAGTGCTGTGTTCTGCACTTGTAGCTAGAACAGCACTGGTATCACATCAGAGTTTTGTGCTGCACAATACTAGCACCGCATCAGAACTCCTTCCAACCCCCTAAGAGCCAGCAGGCTGGGGGTGGGCAAGTGATGGGGAGAGGACATCACAAGGGCAGCTGACCTAAACCGACCAAAGGGATATTCCATGCCATATGGTGGCACACTCAGCAATAAAAGGTGAGGAAGGGGAAGGAGAAGGGGTGCTCTCGTTATGAAAATGTCTGTCCTTCCAAACAGCTGGTATGTGTATTGAGGTCCTGCTTCCCAGGATGTGGCTGAACATTGCTCGTTGATGGGAAGCAGAGAGTAATTACTTTTCTCTCTGTGTGTTTCCATGTGGCCTTTGCTTGTTTGTTTTTTGCTTGTTTGGTTGGTTGGTTGGTTTTGGTTGGTTGGTTGGTTTTTTGTTTGTATGTTTGTTTTGTTTGTTTGTTTCCCTCTTCCCTTTCCCTTTGAGTAAAGCATCCTCCTCTCAAACCTTGAGCCTTTTGCATCATATTTTCTCCCACTTCCCCTTTGAGGAGGGGGAGTGAGAAAGCAGCTGTGGTGGAGCTTTGCTCCCCAGCTTAGTAAAACCACCACAATCCCACTACAGCACCTGTTAGCAGGCTATGCTGAACTACAGTTTGGGAAAAGTGTTGAGAGGAAAATGATGATGCTTTGAAAGCCCATACAAGCCTGGCTATAAGAAAACATCAGGGTGCAGGTTACAAGACCTAGGGACTAGGAAACTTCCTGTTTGACAGGAAGTGGGGTTGGAGGGCATGCCTCTTCTTATTCAGAAGTATGGAAACACCTGAGGAAACTAGTTTCGGAGGCTCCTTTCATTGGCAGTTTGCAGAGAGAGATCAACCAAATGCTAGTTGCTTCCACAAGCTTTTCATAGAATCATTGAATCATTAAGGTTGGAAGAGACCTTCAAGATCATCTGGTTCAACCATCACCCTACTACTAATGTTACCCACTAAACCATATCCCTAAGCACCAGGTCCAACCTTTCCTTAAACACCCCAAGGGACAGTGACTCCACCACCTCCCTGGGCAACCCGTTCCAATGCCTGACTCCTCTTTCTGAGAAATGTCTTCTAATTTCCAAAATAAACTCCCCAGGCACAACTTGAGGCCATTCCCTCTAGTCCTATCACTAGTTATCTGTGAGAAGAGACTGACCCCCAGCTCCACACACCTTCCTTTCAGGTAGTTGTAGAGAGCAATAAGGCCTCCCCTGAGCCTCCTCTTCTCCAGACTAAACAACCCCAGTTCCCTCAGTGTTCATGTTTTATTGCTATCGCATAAATCCCCTCTCAAATACCTACAAAAATATGTCCTTCATGCCATCGATGCTCAAAATTCTTCCCTCTTGCAGTACTGTAAGAACTTCACAAAATTAGGTTTTACAGTTACCTCTGTTTAAAATGGTCTTTTCTTTGGTTTCCTTTGAATCCAGCTCTTGTCTTTTCTCATAAACAAGCAGTGATAATCGTACGGTTATGTTAGGGTGTTTTACAGAAATGCTTGCCACATGATAAGACAGTATCACTAATAACAACAGCAATTTTAAGGCTGAATATTTAGTGTTTGCCAGGTTTTAGCATTTGCTAAAAAGCTCTTAGGTTTCTCTACTCGGATGGCAATACTGCACTTGCAACTTGTCTGTGATGCATAGTAATAATACTTGGGTTAGAAAAGTATGCAATATAAAGAAGAACTGATAAAAACTAGATAATAATAATTGTATTAGAGGTGTTTTTCCATCATCCTTCTCAGAGAAACTGCATTGTTATTTCCACTTTAAGACGGGAGCTGAAAGATATGAAGTTACTTTGTTGAAGCTTACCCATCAGACTAAATCTACCACAGCAATTTGTGTCATTTCAATGAGCTTCTATTGAAACAATAACTGAAATATGGCAGCATATAAAAAATGGGGTATATCACAGCATGTGTTTATTAAAGCAAGATCATGCCAGATAACCTGATATTTTCATTAAATGAAGATTTTAAGTAACTGATTTTGTAGGCAAGGGAAATATGAGATTTTAGCCTTTGTGGACTTCTGTAATTAATTTGAAATAGTACCACACAGAAAGTTAACTATATTGAAGAAAATGGGGATATGTAGCAGAAATCTGAGATCAGAAATGAATTGGCAAAAGGTTTGGTCTTGGAGACAAAGAAGGTAACAGATAACTTTTCCATAGGATCATTCCTGAGGTTTTTCTTACTTAATATTTTATTAATGCTTTTCATAAAAGGAGCATGCTAATGAGAATTGTTCATGATGCAAAGTGATGTTGGCAGTATACAGAAAAGAGATTTCGTACTGGAATAGCTAGTTAAGCCTGAGGAATGGAGAGACAGATGATGGGTGGACTTTATATTGAATACTGAAGGTTATGCACTTGAAGAGCAAAGTAAAAAAGAAATACTGTTTCAGCTTTGCTGAAAGCTAAATGTCAGGGAGAAGTATTGGAAGTATTGGAAAGACATTTGGATGTATTGAAAGATATGCATGCATTACTCTTTGAGGTGATCACATGCTACCCTTGCAGTGCAACTGAAAAAAAAAAAAAAAAAAAAAAAAAGGCAAACAAGGCTCCAAGGCTTACAAAGTAAAATATTTGTAGTTGATCCTGGGAGAATTTAACATTCTTGTTGAAAGACCTGCAAGGCTTCATTTGAAATAAGACTGAAAGAGTCTAAAAAGTTAGACTTTTAGCTGTGAAATTGACAGAGGACCCAAGTACTGGACAACTTTTTATTTTGTTTATTTTTTTGGTGAATGTTGCAATGAAAAATGGTGAATGGTGAATGTAATTTACTGGAAGCAAAACTGGTGGATATCTAATAACTGTGAAAGGCACCAGATTGGCAGAGCAGATTTCCATCAAGTGGCCCTGTCAAGACAGATATTACTGATACACACTGATATAGTGCACACTGATACAGTACATCTGACCATGGAGTCTTCATTCACATCCATGGGGCTCTGTTGCTGTGCCCCAACTGAAAATACGGCCCATCTCTGGGAGAACAGGAATGCCCTGCTCCAGACTGCTGAGTCCTGGCCTTGCCACAAGGTTTTATGGAGCTCTTTCTAAACCTTTACCTCACATTTGCAAGACTGGTCTGTGTCTTAAAGGGTTTAATTATAGAAAAGTGGTGAAGTGATGATTCTGTTTTGTATTTAAAATGCATAAATACAGACCTATTTTCTGATTCTTCCTCCAAAGATGTAGTCTCTTTCTGACTTTACACAGTGACTACACAAACTGTAGGAATGTGAAAATAATTGTTTCAAAGCCCATTCTTATTTATTTTTCTGATGAGTGCGGTAAGATTTGTGATTAATGATGTTTTTGTAACAGGTTTCCACTGGGGGAAACAAAGGGATGACCTGGAAGAATAGAAGCTGGTTCAACACTACAATTTAATTTCTCTCAGGCTACTGATTGTTAATGCTATAATTCATTGTGGTCATGCAACTTTTATGTGGTTTAGAAACAAACTATTAGGTCTCTTTAGAGTCACTACTTACCATGGATCTAGTCAAACCTCTCACAGCCACATCCATGCCATGTACTTTGACCCCCCCCAAAAAAATCAAAAAGGTTTTTATTAGTTATATAAAATAAATAATAAATAAATTCAGTTGTCTTCCAAATTTCAATTAAGCTAATGTTAATATTATTTACATTATGTACTTAAGCTGGCTGTATGTAGTACTTTTTTAAATGATACCTTTTAAACTGTGAAAGATGCTACTTCCAAATAGACTGAAGTGTTTTTCCGCTGATCTGTTTTCACTGATGAAGCTGAGAAGCCTAAGTAGAACAGAAACCGTAAGGGGACAACATGTAACTAGTACTGGAGCACCCTTTGCTAGCCTTTCTGTGAAACAGTTTTGGTGTTGGTCCACAAGGAGTTCAACAGGTATTCTGCTCTTTTGAACCTGCAAAGATGATGCAACTGTGAAAGGGGAAAATTTGAAGACAATAGTGTATTTTTTCCCTCTTCAAATGGTAAGACAAGGATCATCAGGTTCTATGTGACCAGCCTTATTTCACTTTTGTGTTAGATAGAAAGTTTGTCTGCCAAGAGTAAATCATAGATAATAATAAAAATATTAATAATAAGATGCTTTAATAAAGAGTTAGTTATAGAGAGGAATAAAGGTTTGGTTTGCATCACCACCAAGAGGAAACACGTTAAGTTGGCTTTTTTTTGTATGAACCTCTAAAACTTGGTTCAAAGTAAACTATCAGGAAGCCTTTCATGTTCACAAAGTAATCCAAACTGAATGAAGTAAATAACATTATCTTGCTTTAAGTATTTATGACTTGAATAAGCATTTGTTTGGAAAAGGCAAACTAGCAAAAGATGGGCAAAATAACGATTATCATCAATGCAGGTTAGAATATGCTTGTGGTTTATGCTTATCGGAATAGCTTTAAATAAGCAAAGACTGTAACATTATCTTCCTTTTTATTTTCCTTTTTCATCATTCTCCCCTTCCTCCTCTGTATCTAACAAGCCCTAAGTATAGTTTAAAAGGGTAAGAGACCTTTTCCTTATCTCTATATATGGAGAGGAAAATTTTCTGCCAAATTTTCTTAAGAGCAGGTTAAAGGAAAGGAATTTTGAGGGAGAGGGAATGAGTAAGAACATTAACACAAAAATAACTATCTTACAGCAACCACTGTAGTAACGAAGAATGAAAATGTAAAGATAAAACATTTCAATAGCGCAGGACCTGGGCTAAAGCCAAATCAACATCACCAAGATTTTATTCTGCTGCTGCCATACAGTACAAGTAAGGAAGGCTTGTAATGATAAATACATTTGATGTTTGCAAACAACTACTTTTAATTATATTATTTTATATTTCTTCTCTTCTGTTCACAACTCTTTCTATTCATCAGCCTTTTGCCTATATGTGCTCACAAAGGCCTGTGTATCCTTTTTTTTTTTTTTTCACTAAGGTTTGATTTCAGTGAAGAAGAATTAAGTACTGGGGGGGAGGGGAGCGGGAGGGATGGTGGATTGTTTCACTGTGTACTGCAGAACCATGCTCTCATTATGATGAGTCATGGGAGCCTGGTTTGTGCAGTGCTGGCAGAACCAAACAGCACATTTTTGTATTACACTCAAAAGTTCTTGATTCTTTGCTAAATGATGCTTCTGCAACTAACTGACTGTAGGAAGAAGAAACTTGTTTGGCCCTACTGGAAAGGTTGTCTTTTTAGGTTTTAGCTAGATTTTGTGGCCATTTAAACCCTCAGGTAGGACAATAAATGTAAAGGATAGAGTATCTATTACCTAAACTTTACCCCAAGAAATACAATCCAGCTGAAATAAACATTTGTTCAGTGTTAGCATTGAGGTTCAGGGAGGGAACCAATTGATCTCTATTAGTACATGTTAAACTTGGGGGTGTGGAATGTATAATTTCTTTATTTTTTATTTATTTATCTATTTATTTAAATTTAATGTACATGTCAGCATTCTGGAAAATGCCAGCTTTATGAAGGGTGAATTGTAGATAATTACATCTTTAAAGCATCTCAAAGCTTTTAAAGTTGAGTCTGTGTGTCAGGAATAATTGTGATGAATAGGAACAGGTTAGATTTCTTTGTTTCTTTTCCAGTGTTGCTTCTTGAACTTACCTAAATATTCCCAGGCTGACTCTTAGCCTGCTTCCAACTGAATAAAACTACTTATAGGCCCAATATGTTACAGTACACTAAGAGAGCTAATCTCACTCTCTGGTTCTATGCTTAACATTTGTGTAAAAGAAGGAATTGTTTGTAAAATAAGTTTTATTTTTTTTTTGTTAAGATTTGTTTTTGAAGCTATTCTAGACTTTCAGAATTTGAGAAGAATGCTTGAGTGGGCAGTGAGTCTAAATTAAGCAATAAATCTGAAGTGTAATGTTATTAGGAATTAGGCATGCAGACTGAGGTTTTTCAGAGCAACTTAGACAAGACAGATATACAGTGCCTATAAAATGTAATGGGAGCTGCATATGTGCAACTTCACAGTTTTGAAAGTCTCTGCTGTAGTAAAATTATGACTCTATTTTGAAGCAGTTTTGCAATCCTTTCATTTCCTTTTGCTGCAGCTGATCTCAGGATTTTTCCTTCCAAATTGTGATTGGCTTCAACTTCAGTCTTCTAAATCTCAGACAATTTCAAAACTTAAAAATATGTCAATTCTGAAATGCTGTGGCTTTAATAACAGTAAAAAGGGGATGGGAAGGAAGGGGAACAGAAATCAAGGTCATGACCTGAATTAAAAATGCTTTTGATATATTAAGTTTATTTTAGCAGTTTGGGTCTCTTTGGAATAGAGACTAGTGAAATTTGCTGTTTTTTTGAATAGGTCATATTTTCTGCAACTTTCATTCTCTCTGCTTTCTTCTTGTCATCATCTCCTTAGTCTCAAAAAAGACTGCCTGACTTGTTTATGTAAACCTGATGACAGAACTTAGACAAACAGGAAGGTAAGGAAATTATTATGCTCCTAATTCTAGAAGCAAGGCAAACATAATCCATAGTTCAAGCAACATTTGGCTATTGTAATTGTTCTACGCGGCGGGGCCGGGCGGGCCGGCGGGGGGCCGGGGGAGAACAACATGACTTTGCCCAGACAGAAAGTAGCATTTGTGGGGAGAGAATCAGAAAAGTGGAGAACATATATTCAATCCTTTGAGATTTATTTGTATAAAAGTTAGCTTAAATGGAAAACAGAAACTACATATTACAGTTTAATTTTTAATGGTCATAGTTTAGCCAAAACCCTGAGGATAAAATGCTTAAAGAAAATAAGCAAAAAAGAAATAAAATTAAAACAGAATAGTCTCAAGTGCTCTGTAAAATAGTCTTGAAGACTACCTAGAAAATACATCTGTTGTTAGATGACGAGAATGTGCTTGATAAACAACAAAATAGCAGTGCCACTGGCATGGCAGAATGCAATTTAAGCTAGTCAAGATAAAATTGTGAAGCATAATAATACCTGCCTCTTGTATCTTTAGATCTCAGTGTTTTATGGAATAAAATGGAGCAAAAAAAATCCCTTTCAAAGGTGGAGAAAACCAACAAACAGGTACAATTTACTCAAGGTTGTGTATTACAGCCCTAACAAAGCTGGAATTTGAACCAGAGTCGCCTATATGACCTAGAACACTGCCTTATTAAACAGGTCATATCCATCCATGGAGCAGTGGGGGTATGTCTCTGTCAGTTTTGGAAAATTTTGCATTTTCTTATCTCATCTTTTTTGTTGTCGTTTTTGTTGTTATTGTTGTTGTTTGTTTTTGTTTGTTTGTTTTTGTATCATTAGAAGGCTCCACAAAAGTTTTTTGCTTTCTGCCATGGTGTTGCTGTGTAAAATGATTATGGTTATAATTAGATTGAACTGGATTGAACTGGTTATTATCTGATTAATTTTCTTTTGGTATGCTTAAGCAGCTCAATACCTGTTTCAATTCTTTTGACACAATGACAATGACCCTAGTCCAATGTGAGTGCTGGATGTTTAAACCTGAGGATTCAACGAGTGGAAGGGGATCCTGGGAGGCCTAAAACGGTATCCTGGGAGACTAAAAGTCAGTTTAGCTGAATGTGTGCTCATTATCATCCCAACCTATTGTCTCAGAAGCTAAGTGAGGCGGAGGAGGTATGCATGGGGATGGGACCTGAATGAGCTAGAGCCCTCAGAGCGGTTGCATTCTGCCAGAGCAGCCAAACTCCGGATTCAGTTACCAGAAGCACAGAGCCAGATCAACACTTGTGCAACCTCAGACTTCCCCTTTGAAACCTCTCATACAACCTCTTCAGTCTTTTCTCAGGACTGCTGAAGTTGGACACAGATGCAGAGTGGGTCTCTTTCTCCCATGTTGAGTTTATTTTTTTTTGGTCAGGAGAGGCACTAGTACAACTTCTGTAAATATCTGGAAAGTGGGCACTGAAACAAGTGTATGAACATCTAACTAAATCTCTTGTAAGCTTTAGTAATGTGGACTTCTGAGTGTCATTCAAATGACAATTTGGAGATATGTTGTAATTGGGAACAGTTGTCTCTCCTTGAAGTTGAGTTGCTGCAGAATCACGTGTATTCCCAGGGACCCTGGATTGTGATTGTCCTCATACCTCACTCAACACAAGTCAATTGAGGATCAGGACATGATGGGATTATACTCACTGAAGGAAACACAGGTAAAATAGTCGTACTCTGATTTAGTACTCTCATAGACTTGAAAGTAAACTGTAAGCCAAGCTTAGGCCCCAGCCGTATCATTTACACTGAACTGTGCTGGAAACAGGAGGTAAGAATGGGTTGCATTTCAGTAGCATGTAACTGTTTAATATGCCGACAGACATTGTTAACTGGGAAGATCATACTGTTGTGTGTCAAGTTTTAATTCTCTACTTTACACTATTTTTTGACAGCTTGCCAAAAATCACAGAGGAATAGAGCCATAAAGCTCCTCTAGTCAACAGTTTAGATTTGGGGTGACAATGCCTAGAGTCTGCTCAGTGTTAAGCCTTCCTGTAAGATGCATGCACTCACCTACTATTGTCTCCATCTATTTACTCCAGCCAGTCTTTTGTAATTGTCTGTGGTGATAGATAAGTTACTGATTGTTTTTTCCTAACTTATAATTTAGATTGAATTTATAGCCTAGCCAACAGCTAGGAAGTGAAGGATCACAATTTAAACTCTTTCTTCCCTGGATACATTTTATACTTTGATCTCTTATGCCTGTGAGAGTATGAAGGTGTCTGCTGGAAGTAGCTATCTGATCTCCCATTTTAAAGATTTTTCTTTGTATGCATTCACTAAAATGGGACTAGATCTGGTCTCCTGGGAGAATGCCTTCAGGAGCAGTCAAGCATAGACTTTGATTTAGTTTGCTTCAGGTATTTCTGTGTTTTAAAAAGAGCTGAACAGGAAAGATTTTGAGCATGGGTGAAAGCTGAATGACCCGTTTCACTGACAAACTGGCCATCCTAAATTTTTTAGGGGGTTGGTAGAAATTAGTGGTTGTTCGTATTTCTCAAGATTTAAAAGGACAAGAACAATAACTCTATATTCAATAACGTTACTAATTCAGGATATTACATTAGGGTAACTTTAAATAGCAAGAGAAACAGTCTCATTCTGCTTTCTCATTTAAGACTACAGAACAGAATCAGCTAAGATTAAAGTGCCAATATTGAATTGTAAATACAAATCCTGGAATGTATTTTTTTTTTTTTTTCAAAGCACTCTGTGAATAAAGTATTCCCTGTTATTCATTTTTTTGTTGTTGTTGTTGCTGTTTTACAAAAGACTAATACTTCCTTCAAGGAATTCTTCATTAAAATTTAGTTTATTCAATAGACATGAAGGATATGTTGACCTAGCTGGAAACTCTGGTCTTCTAGCTGTAGAAGCATCTGACTTCATAATGTATTACAAAGAAATGTAGTGGATATGCTAGTCTTTCTGCTGTTGGGTAAGTATTGTAAAAATTGAGTTCTAATGCACAGAGGCCTAAAGTTTAAGTCTTCCTTTAATATATGTTACAAAAGGACAAGGAAACCATCATCTTATGTACAAACAAAGCTATGATACAGAAAACTGGCTGTGTGGACTTAGAATTTCACTCAATCATTTTATATTTGTGTGAAAATTGCCTTGCAAGTTATTTGATAGATGAGAAGATGCTATTCAAATAATTGCTCAGCAATGAGAGATAAAGGTATTAAAATTAGAAAGAAGAAAGAGTAGGCAATGAAGTATAAAGTATATATAATGGTTTTGCACTGGTTTCTGGATGTCTGAGTTGAATATGTCATCTATCCAAAGTGTTTTAGAACTAAAAAAGAGTAAAAATCTGCTGCTTTTACATAGTCTTTAGCTACCATGATAGGCATTCAGTTTTGCTAGCATGAAGACCACTTCGTTACGATATTGTTGCTACTCAGGCACAAGTGCCAATGGATAACAGTCAAGGAAAGCAAAAAGGAATTAAATTTGGAACATATTTTCATGATTTTTTTTTTTTTTTTTCCTGAGTGCTTGTACTTTCCTCCTATTGTCCCCGTTTTCTCTTGTGGCTTTAGCAAATGTGTCTAGGAGTCTTCTATAACTGGAGTGAAAAGCTGAAGAGCCGCTTATTAGTTAGTACAAAAAAAAACAAAAAACAAACAAACAAAAAAACAGCCATTTAATCAATGAGCCAAAAGTTATGGTGGATAAATGAGCTGTTTAAAGGTCAAATAGTAGTGAGATTTTTTTCCTTTAATATTTCCAAGTTTTGTAAGACCAAAATAAATAAATAAAAATCCATTGGCTTATTGCACCCTGCCATCACTTGCATCTGTGGGTTTCATAATTAGCTTACAAGAAGTGTTAGACATAAACACAGGAATTATCATGATTTATTGTGAACTGAGACTATTCCCTGCTCTTAGGGAGCTGCTGCTGCTATTCCAGAATATTCCAGAGTGCAAGCTTTGGGAAGGGTGCAAGAGTTCTTGTTGTCTTCTGGACAAGAAGAATCAGAAAATAAAAGATAAACTGGAAAGACAACCAAGATGGAGTAATTTTAGGTGGTCTATGCTTCACTGGTGCTCCAGGCTTTTAAACCATATGTACAAGTATAAAAGACATGTTGATGTCAAAAGAAAGGAAATTCTAGTAGGCACATCAGTGCAGCTATGTTTCTAATAAGCTAGCATTTAAAATTGTTTTATTCTGTAACAATAGAATAACAGTACAGAATTTTAGGCAAAGAAAATCCTTACATAGAACTAGTAATATTAAGAATGAAGCTAGGGAGAAAAAAATGCTTGTAAGAAGAGATGCCTATGTTGGAGAGTTGAAAAAAAAAATAAAGTAGGAATGGATTATAACAAAATAGTGATTAGTTGCTCCATGTTGTCAGAGACTTACTTAAGCAGAGGAGTCCTTGACAGTATGTGAGTATCTAGAAAGAAATCAGTATCTATAAAGAAAAGCAGCTGATTTTGAATTCAAGGTGTTGATAGGAAAACCATGAAAATTTAGAGTAATGAGCAGCTTTTATTTTTCTGAGACAGTATTAGTTAAGGCTCTTTAATGGAGGTAATGAGAATTTAGGGCATCTTTAAAAAAAAAAAAAATTGACTTTCTGCAGTAAAACATAAGTCTTGTGGAGATTCTAAAGAAGAAAAAAAAAAAAAAAAAAAAAAAAAGGATAAAGGGTCCGATGGCTTATAAAGTAATGGCTTATAAAGTAATGGGTTTTTCATTAACAAAGAGTTAATGTGACATGCAGACTTGGTCATGGGGTGCAGGACAATACATTTCCTTCTACTAGTGGAGGAAGTCTGTAATGTGACCTGGAAACTGTCCTATATAAGCATGCTAATTTGTATAAAATCAGATAATCTTTCAAGAGAAAATTTTGTCTAATTTTCATCCTTGTCTAGACAAGTCTAGAACTAGAAATGCAAAATATCATGGAAAAGGTATAATTAAAGTGTTACTGAATAATAAAAATGAGAATGAATGCAAATTTTACAGCTGCTTGAACCAGCTCCTTTTCAGATCAAAGTATTTATCTAAACAGTTGACCCATTTTGTGTAGAATTCACTCATTACTGTTGCTTCAAATACCTTCTTCTGCCATTTTCCTAAAAACCTCAAAGTTCTGTTTAAATCCTGAGTGAGCTTCAGGGCAGTACGATATGTTTGTACTCTCTTCTTTAAAGTTGTCATTCTTTTATTTATCTTAGGTCTAATGCAAAAGAGAGAGATCTTATTTACAGCAAGGTACATATACATATATTTCTCAATCGATGTTGTATGTCAATGTTAAGACTAGATAATATATTGCTCTCAGCTGCTCAGTTGTGACTATGATGTTTCAGTTTTCAGTTTTCGGCATACCATTTAGGTAAATCTCTAAAAATTTATTTGAACAAACTGCTGATATTGATTTTATGTGTATCTAGACAAATCCAAATTCATCAATCAGAAATTTGGGTCACTTTTGGCTTTAATTATTCAAGCATAATATTTCTATCTGGCTAGAGGTGTGACAGAGCTTTGATTTAAACATATACATTAGTTATGTTCTGTGAAGCACATATATATGTTTTGCATCTGCATTTTAGTCCCATTATTTTTTGTTTGATGAAAATTAGTGATCTCACAATCATATCGTGCTTCAGAACTGATCTTGTCACTTTTAAAATGCATGATGGATAGATGTACTTGTGGAACTCTAATTAATGCAGAACAAGCAAAAATGAAAATAATGTATTTTATTGTCAGTCAGATGTAGATTCCCATGTGGAAAGTAATTGAATTCCTATTTCAAGTTCCCTAAAGAAAACCCCCCAGATGACCTTTTTCAGTTCTTTTCAATCGTTGAGTTTCTCAGTTGTTTGATTTGGGGAGTGGTGAAGCAGAAAATTTGGAGAAAGTTGAGAAAAAGACACTGTCTTCCTAACTGAAGAAAACTCAGTGGGACTCCATGAGTGAAATATAATATTCCCTTCTGTAAATATAACCTGAAGATACACAAACTGGATAAGGAGTACTAAGTTCCTGGTGACATCATCATTAAAGTATCTCTAGAGAGAGAGCCTTTTGGATTTGGCCTTGATGTAAAATATATTAAGTAAATTTATTTTCCATTTGTTATCTGTATCATTATGCAGGTTTTTAAGTGTGCAGTTGTGAATATGCTCTATTTGCCTTTATATTATGACCTGAGATTCAAGTGTTTTCAAATTAATTGGTTAATGCTGGTGCATTAATGTACAATATTCTTATGGGGCATGATGATTTTGAAATGCAGAAGCCTGATGTGCTTTTTCCAAGATATCTGAAAAATAACAAGTTGCTTTTAATATGGGAGTTTCTGAAAGAAGGGGGAGGAAGTGTTACTCAATTAATAGTTGTTACATAGGCAATCGCCAGACACAAAGTAGACAAATTTATGATCTAGTCATTTTTGAGGAGCACTGCTAAATACAAAGGATGGGAGCGGAGCTGGAAGCTGCAGTAGGAAAGTTTCTTGTCTAGGAGTGTTTTAAATATGCCACCTCTGCTTTGTCCTTCAGCAGCTTCAGGGTTGGTGATTTAGGGATGTTTGCCATGTGGGTATCCAAAGAAAACAGAGACAGGATAAAGGGTCATCCTGATGTTTCAAGGTGCTAGGTGGATATCACTGTACACACAAGCAAGACTAGCCTCCTGCCCATGCCTGCCCTTCCCCACACAGAGCTGGCCTTCATGAGGGGGGGTCCTCAGGTGTTCCCATTCAGACAGGGCATTCCTCTGGTTTTCACTGCAGCATGAAGCCAGGGCATGCTCATACGGGAGCTCATAATTAGGCCTATAACTGTAAACTTTCTCTCTTGCTCTGCCTGCCCATCTTAGAGCCAGAGGGAAGATTCACTGTCTTGGTGCTAATAAAAGAGACTGCTCCTCCAATCAGTAGAGTTGGTAAAATGGGAAAAGCACACATTGTTGAACTGAAGACCAGATTTCTGAAGTTCATGGGCTTAATTTCTACCATGCAGAAGGTACATGAGCTGGATGTAGGTCTACTCAAAGCATTCATAAACATTAATATGTTAACACAGTGAGAACAGTTGTGCTATAACTAACATCATATCAAATTCCTTCTTTCTGTTTCTGCATGTGCTAAAGGACCTAGGTTATTGTTTGCTTTTTCCACACAGCTGTACAAAGTGCCATGTTTCAGATAAAAGAGAAATGATAAAATAGACACATATTTTACCTGTCTCCCAAATCCCAGTGCCTGCATTGAAGCTGCAGCAAAGCTCAGTTCTGAAAGCAATACACAAATGTGAAGGAAAAATATTTAGACTTAACTGACCACTGATTTAAATGTCTCTATGTCATACATGGGACAGATTCTTATTCAAGAGAAGATTCACTGGAGATGGCAGCACAGATTACATGATCATAAAATTGGTGTAAGTAGAATCAGAAGCAGATCCATTAGCTCTAATTAGGGAGCATAGCGTGATCTTATTTCATTGCACTGTACACAGGCTGTAATTTCATGTGACAGACGTTTGTTTTTTTGGCACTTAATTTGCACATAGAATTAATGGCAATACATCCAAGAACTGATGTTGCTAATATGCAGCATTAGCATAGCTTCCTCTGTTCCCAATTTCTCCTTTTCTCCTTGGAAAAGTATTCTAAAATAGAAAAAGAATAATAAAAAAAAAATCTCGGACTGGGAGAGATAACTGCATTTACTATCTTCTATAGCAAAACATTTTAGCACAAAATATGGTGATTTTTATTTACTTTTCATGGCAGTGAAAAATATTTTCAATGGATTGAGCATTTCTATGAGGGTATAACATTTGCTTCTCCTGGAAGCATAAAAATTCTGGAGACAGATTTTTGCCTGTCTTTAAACGTTTCACCAGCTGACTAACCCCCAAGGTTTAATAGCTGGTAGACATCTGTAGGCAAAAGTAAAAGAAATGAGTTCGCTGAGGAACTGTATCATACTTCCAACATGTGGCAACATGAGTGCCTCTTCACCATCTGTTATTTGTGTGAGGATTTTATTATGTAAATGACGGTACACACTGCACTCTAAACAAAGGAAAATGATTCCCCTTACAGTATGTTGCGACTGCCAGGCTTCTGTGTCAGCTCTGAAACAAATAATGAAAACAACAGAGAAGTGGCAGACAGAATGTTTAGGGGTCTTCTACTTGTCCTCCCAAATGGGAGCAAATGTTAAGAAGAATTTGTTTCTTACATTTATTGTGGCTCATAAACACAGACTGTTAATGAAATGGTAATAGACAGGTGAAACTAATATGTTAAAAAAAAAAAAAAAAAAAAAAAAAAAAAAAGCCCTAAAAGCAGATTCTGTGGTTTCTCTGCTTCCTTAGATGAACAATGTTTGATGTGAAGAAGTATTAGTGAGATTGTTTAAAAATCAAGGCAAGGCTTAAAATAGATTGCACAGACCATCCTGCAAAACTATGGAGAGTCTTAAAACTCTCTGGTCTCACAAAGAGACAAAAATATGGCACTGGGGTGTTAAATCATCTGCAACAGACAAAATCTATTGTTGTGGGATAGAACTGGAAGTATGTATCCTGCCCTACATCGTGGTTTAAAATTTTCCATTAAATTACCAATTTAAATTGAAATGTAATTATCTTAACTGGCATATTTTTGGCAGCTGTGATGAAAAAAAAAATCCCTATGCTACACTGGAGCAAGTAAAAAACCATAGGAGCTCTAACACTGGCCCTTAATCAAAGTCTGCAGAGACACAAAGGCTTTGAGCAAATCTATGCCAAGCCATGTTGGACAGTATGGCACTGCCTAGAGCATCCTTCTGGTGGCATTTAAAGCACCTGGTGCCCTAGGAAAATAAATTGTATCCAAGGCTGTAAATTCTCTATTTTCTTTATACTCATCTACCAACTAAGAATGGTTGCTGTGATTGCAGCATAATATTTCATGGGAAAGAAAAAATATTTTTAATGATATTTTAATATTTATGTTATCAGTATGTTTAGTGTGTGACATCCAAGTGGTTATCTGCACAAACACTCTTCCTTATTTTATATTTCATGTGGTTTAATGTAAGTAAACTATCATTGCATTCATGGATTTAGCTTAAGTCTTTATATGATAACTGCAAAAGGTATACACTAGGAATTAATTATTTCTCTCGAGTGAACTAAAACACAAGTAATTGAAGCCAATCTGGACTTGATCAATTTGATGATTTAAGGGTGATTGGTTACTTCCTGCATTGTTTTTATATGATTTCTTATACTTGGATATGTCAGCTTCTCCTGCCTTAATTATGATTAAGTGTTGAACTTTACAGATAGCCAACTGCTGGTGTTGTTACATTGATTATTTGTTATTATTAATGTGTTAAATTTTGTGGTTGAAACAGGAACATATTTTGTGATAGAGCAACTAATAGCTGGAGAATTCTATTATGAAACTATCTAGCAGCAAAGCTTTAGCAGGTGTTCCTTTTCAATTTATTCAATTTTTTTTTTTATTTTTATTTTTATTTTTTTCCTGCTTAATCATTCACATACAGTTTTCTTAAGGATGATTCTTAAAAGTGTTTTCATGCATAAGGACAAACTTATATTATTTTTTTGACTGGTAACAACAAGAACACAGAATACATTTAGCACTCTTAGACCAATAAGCACAATAGTGTCAACTGGCTTTTTTTTTTTTTTTTTTCTAATCCTTAAAATTATAATTCCATATTATAGTTTCTGTTGGCACCCACTGTTGCATTTTGCTTGCAGAATTAGAAATCAATGGCAGCCATAACCTAATTCCTCCATTCAAACTATTTCATTCAACTTTGCAATGTGGTTCATTATTGTGGGTGTCAGAAACAGTCCAAAACACATTAAAAATATAATTGAATATTACTGTGTCATAATCTTTCAGATATTATATGAAGCTAAATTTTTGCATAGATGGTCATCAAAGGAACCTACTTGGTGAAGTAGGATGGTAATGAAATTTAAAAAGAAATACAACATATATTATTTTGCATTACACTTTTTAAATTGCTGCTTACTTAACTCACACTTCTGAATCCATCCAACTCTTATTCTGTGAACAATGATATTTTCACAAGTATCAGCTTTTAAATTTGTGTCTAGTTCGCTGCCATTTAAAATTTGTTATTCATTCCACAGTGACCTGTGCAGATGTAGACTCCTTACTTATAGCATGGATCTGAATTCAACTGTAACTGTAGTGTTCCTGTCATTTTTCCATCATGCAGTATTTTATACATCACATGTATTCATACCTATGATATTCATAATTATTCTGCATTTTGAAGTTTATAAGGGGTCTATTCAAGCAGGAATGCAGGAATGACTTATGCAGGAATGACTTTTTTTTTGAAGTTCGTGTATGTAAACTAATAGGGAGTGGTAATGTAATAAACACTCTGTATGTCTGAAGTCTTCATAATCTTAAAAGCCTAGAAATTACATTATTAATAGCCCACAAAAAGTGACAACCAGTCATCTATTTTCTGCTTTTCAGAGTGCCTGGGCATATGGGAAAAGACCTATTCACAAAAGACTCACTGATTTGAAGAGGATCCAAAAACCTCTTCAAAAGAGAAAAATCCTTTGGATTTCATTTTTATTATTATTTTTATTTTTTTTTCAGAGAAGAATAATCAGTTACCTCCAGTCATGGTTGCAGATGAGAGACTTGAGCTCAGGATGGGTCATGCAGTGCAGCCACCCCTGACGGTCAGAACGGAGAGAGGGCATGGCCTCCATTCAGTGGGAGACTGGCTGGGGCTGCAGCTGTCTCTTGGACCCACTGAGACACAGGGGTCACAAGAGCGGGATGCCAGGAGACATCTCACAAGCCCTGCAAGACGCGAAGGTCAACACCAGCTGTCAGAAGATCCTTCCAAGGTCTTTGGTCAAGCGATGGGGGTCTTAGGATGTGTGAAAAGTATTGGCCAGTCATCTAACCTAGGGCTATTGAACAGCCTCTTAGAAGAAAGTATTCCAGTCCTAGATTTTGGACTTCAGGGAAACTAGGAAATGAAGTCGTGTCTTGGATTTAGTAGGTAATTATGGCATTTGCACATGTGAAACTCCGAAGAAAGAATCACAGGGCTTTAGCACAGGGCTTTCTGTGCTAATTTTGACTCCAGAATGCAATGATGGTTGCTTGTTTATGCTACAGCAACTTGAAGCATTTTCCAGTCTTTATTTCCTAAAAGTTCAAGTTGACAGTCATGCCTCTCCTAAATTCTGATATACATCTTCTCTTGATTTACAAGTGCTTGGTTTTGCAGAACAAACTTCTTTCCCTGTTACTTAATGGTGCTGTTTGAAGCATTTCTTCATATCTGAAGTATTCCTTCTCTTACCTTCTGTTATCTTCTCTTCATTTTTTTGCTGCAGCTCAGACCTGTCACCAGTCATGTCTTTATGTCATTCCTTAGATAACCTAACACTTTCTCAAACTTCAGTTTTCATTCACAGCGCTTTTTTACCTTTTCTTTCTGTATCATCAGTTTACAATCTTCAGTGTACATAGCAACCCTCAGGATGGCTTGAATAGCTATAGCACAGACTGGATGTCTGAGAGATAGTATTCTTTGCAACTGCTACTAGCTTTCAGTGAGTCAGTTTATTTTTCAATATTTCACTTTTTTTTTTCCCCCATTTCTAGTAATGCAGATAGAGCTATTCCCCTTTCTGAGCAAAATGTCATCAGGTTCAAAAGAGGTATATTGATAGAAAATTGGGTTGGTAGCGGAAAAAGGGGAGTGCCTTCATCATCAGAACAAAAGAGACCTAAAGGTTTTATAAATTAAAGGCCAATTATTCCCTGAGGTGTATGGGGGCAAGTTCCACTGTAATCAGTCTTGTGAATGTGAAGGCAGAACAGGACCTTGACTGTCTGTATTTGGACTTTGTCAGGCCATTTGTTTGTGACCAGAATTGTATTGTTGCTCTGGTTTTCAATAAAGGGATGTTCACTGAGGCATCACATTGATATTTTTGAAGTATGTTCCACATTTTCAAAGGAACAAATTTATCAGTAAAGAATTGAAATGTCTAGCTGTTTCAGTATGCTGTTGAGATTTCACATCATGCTGCTGTGAAAGTGTGGTCATTTTTCACCTGCTGGATGTAATGGGAATGAGTTCAACACATGAATGAAAGCATGTTAACAAGGAGGTGATTTGACCCAACCATGTTCCTTTCTCCTGACAAATAAAAAAGCCCTGAAAAACAAAGCCTGAAGGCACCAGCTTATTTCCATTAGTCAGAGGGCAGAAATGACACCCAAATAGTGTAGTAGGGGGCAATGTTAGCAATAGACATGTGGGATTTTAACAAAGTTGAACTCCCATTCATCTTATTTGTACCTGTGCTGACTACTCTCTGAAAGAACTTAGTGAGAGAATTTCTTGCCTTGTTGTCTTAAAGCTGACTCCTTGTGGAAAACCTCTTCCGTCTTTTACCTCCAAGTCCTATACTGGGCAGACCCTTTGTAGGTATTTAAAATCCCTTGGTATATGTGTAAAACATGGCTTTTAGTAGTGACTTTTGGATTTTCCACTGAGTACTTCCACATAATCTGAGGAAGGCTGCTCTTCTGGCTGACACATGCGGCTCACAATGTTGTGATGAAAAGCTTCCTGCAAGACCAGGTGGTCAACCAGACTGATTCTTTGGATGTTGAACCTCCAGTGTTACCTGCTAATGTGGAACAAAGAGCTGTGACTGAAGATGCATGGTTACTCTATGACATGACTGCTCTTCTGGACCCCTGGAAAACGTGTGGATGAGCCCAGTCTGGGTCTTGTCTGACAGGCTAATTGCAATAACTGGTAACTTCAACAGTGTTTCTCAGCAGAAAGAGCAAGGCTAGAGATGAAAGGCTGAAAAAATCTTGATGGAGTATTTTAGTCTAGGATCAAGGCCTTGTGAAATATTTGAGTCCCCAATATAACTGAAACATCCAACTAACTACTGGCGGTCAGCTATTGAGGAACAGAGGGAGAAAAAAGGAGGGGAGAGGGAAACCGTATCCAGGGAAGGTGATTCAGTTAGGAAAAAATGTCTCATACAGTTTGGCACCTAGCTCTTACCATGCTATTGCCAACCTGCGAGTTCATTTGAGGTTTATAACAAGTTACAGGAAGAATAAAAAGTTAATCATGTGCAGAGTCTTGGTGTTGTATTCTTGCCATCTATTTCAATAGTAATAGCATACAGACTGAGAAGTGGTTACAGAAGGACACAAGCTGCTTTTCTACTTGAGTCTGCAAATGTATTTCCATTTAAAGCTTAATTTGTATGTATTTCATCCAAATTAAGAAAACAAGAGAATGTGAGGTCCAAGAACACTACGTATGTAGTTTACTGTATGTATATACAGGTTGGATCTCGGATCAGATTTTTCAATCAGTTTTTAACTGAGTTGAACATGGGGACTTTTCACCCATCCTCTTAAAACATAACAGTATTTTATTGTGGCTCAAGACCACAAAGAGCAACAAGATGAAAAATGGGTAAAATTGGTGATAAGGGTCAACAAAAGACTTAATTATATGTTGTAGCCTGCACTGCATCTTCTTAATAAATCACAAAAACACCTATTAAAGATTTTTGGCATTTAAAGTCAGGTAGATCTGTTGAAATGGGCTCTGAGCCTAAAGATTCTTTACATTTCATTTTAAGAGCTGTATTTTTTTTACCTTTTTTTTAACTTTTTTAATATTCATAACTATGAACTTTACTCTCATCAGCTGAGATCAAAGATCTTAATGCATCTAAAATTATCATCAACACAAGAAAAAGTAAGTTTCTCAATAATAAATTATGTACTAGAAAATCTTTTCAGTAGATAAAAATTTTCCTTTTCTGTTCCTGAAATTGTTTTTGAGTGGTGATCACCTACCTAAAAACATGCTTTCTTCTCATACCTGGCTGCAAACTTGATGGAAGATGTTTGGTCTTTTGCTTTCACACCAAACAAATGGAATAGTGAGTTTTACCCGTGGCAAATCTATGCTGTCAAATATGTTGAGCATCTTTATTAGCATCTTAGCATGCACCTGAGTCATCCTGATATATTATAAACACAGAAGACTCTAGATATATAGCAACACCATATAAAGGTGTTGTTTTGTTTGTTTGTTTGTTTTGCTATCTGTTTTGTGGGTTTTGGTGGTGGTAGTGCTGTTGGTGGTGGTGGTTTTGTTGTTGTGCTTTTTTGTTTCGTTTAAAGAACTTGAATTTCTGCTGAAGCTTGCTGTGGATAAGTGGTACTACTTATTAAGAATGACTTTAAACAACTCCAGTCTCCAAATTAATGCTATTCTTTGGGGAAAAGAAATAAATTGATTTCAGAGAAAGTGTTGGCTTTGCATTTCTTTTCCTCTTGCCATTTTTTCTTAGTTTGATATATCAGTTTCTTGTATACTGATTTCTCTCCTTGTTTATCAAAGTTACCAATTTATGGTCTATTGAAGCACAACACTTCTTTGATCTTAGAATAGCTACTTTGTTGTCAATAAGAAAGATGAGAAGCACAGGTATGAAGGATTTTCCCAGGGTTGGACAAAAATTATAATCATTTCTCTAAGTGAGAAATTTAAGCAGGTGAAGAAAGTTCAGACTGCAGAAAATTAGGACAAGACCATCACTTTTCTTGGGTAGCTAATATAGTGTGAATTTTATCTTTAAAGAAATTATTAAGATTGGTTTCTATTCAGCTACTTTAAATTGTCCAACGTTCTCACTATATAAAACTCTGAAGTTTTCTGATTTATTTGGTTATTATCTTGCCAGCTGGCCCACCTCTTTCCCTTAGTTTCTTGCCTCCTTTTCACTGTTACATAGATACAGGAAGAAAAAATTTCCACTTATTCTGATTGGAAAAATGAATAGAAAAATCTGTATCTAGAAGGGCAGGGAGGATTACTTGTTCCTGAATAGAAAATGCTAGCAAAAAGGATAAACTTATTTCTTCTGTTATGATGTCTTAAGATAGTCTAATTCATTTTTAACCTTGGTTATTTGTTCAGTATTGGTTCAACTACTTTCTTGAGCAAGAGAATATAAAATTTATTTAGTAGTGCAAATGTCTGTCCTAGCCTAAGTTTGCTGAGATTTCTGGACACATCTAATACTGTTTGTATAGATTTACTGTATTATCTGTGTGGAGGTTATACTGGCCTTGATCTCTGTACTGATTTACACTAGAAAGGTGATGTCTGTAGGTACCAGCATTCTCAGGTTCTAAAAAGGTGCTTTGAATTTCATCTGAAAGACAAGGATGAGAGGACACCTTAAAACTCTGCAGAATATTTTCTGATCTTCAATGTTGTTACCAAAACATTTCAACCTAAATCTTAATGTTTTTCTCCACCCCCACCCCCATCCCTCCCAAGGAATTTTACAATTAGAAAAGGAGCTTGATTAGTAAGAACTTAGCAAGAACAAAAACGCTTAACTGTCTTTCATGAAGTTTCATCTCAGAAAGCTTCACCTCATTCTTTAAAATGAAGAGGAAGTTTCACTCTTCTGGTTTCACAAAGTTGAGTCCCATGATGGACATCATATAATGTAAATGACATACATGTTTTATTTTAATTTAATCTAAACTCTAGTATTTGTCAGTTGCTCCCTTGATGTAATAGTGACTATACCCCTGTCCTAAAGTGAAGCACACGTGGATATCTTCATAGAAGCTAGGAATATCTAGACTATGATTTCACTTATTTGAAATTATCAAATTACTGGAAGCAGAGTTTAATGCCAAATAGAAAAGCTGAACAACTACTATTAGTTACTATCCTAGGATGTTGGTTGTATCAATAAGAAAGACTGAAGATATATTTTAAAGGAAGTAATTTTTAGGGAGTCAGAGAATGGGAGTCAGGTAAAGTGCAAAAGTCTGTTCCTCTGAAATGTTGACTGATAGATAAACATGATGTGAGTTGGGGGAGACTATAGCATGAAAGCTGAATTTCTAAAGCAAGACAGATTAGAGTGTTGTTTCTGTAGTAGTGCATGTTTATATTTTTCTCATAACTTTCTGGAAAAAAAAAAGGGGGGGGGGATCTTGAATTTACATAGGCTAGCTGTCCATTTAATAAATAGCAAAAATATTGCTCTGTTTGGATGTTAACATGAAAGTATAGTTCCTGATATATACTTGTATATAAAAATATTATACATTATAATAAATACATTACTATTATATGAAAAAATACACAATATTGTATATATATTATACATATGCATTTTTTCTACATCTAGTAAATGTGTGGAATCATTCAGCTTCTGTTGTTGTTTTTTGTTTGTTTGATTTGTTTTTCTGCTAAAAGACTTTTTTGTTGTTGTTGTATTCATAGACATACTTGCAATTTATAAATTTGGGAAACTAAAACTATTTACCACTGATTTTTAATTCCTACTGAATACATAATGCCATGATGTTATGTACAAACTAATATTTTTAGACTTCCTGAGGCTTTAGCCAGCAGAGTTGTCAAATTAAACTGGGACATTTTGTAAATGTATCTTTAATAAGTATATATGTCTGTCATGCTTCCCTACTCAGTCTTATAAATCAGACTGGATCTAGCTGTCAGATGCTCTCAACCCAGTTGTCCTAATCTGTCAAGTAAAAATTATAGCATCTAGACTCACATCCTTCTCTGAAAATATTTATTTATACCAGTGACACATCAAGGACACGCGATCTTTTTTTATTATTATTATTATTTTCCCAGCAACAAAACGGTTAACAGCTGGCTCAAGTCCCTGTCAGGAGGGCAGTTTTAATATATAGGGAGAACTTCTAATAGAGAAACACACCCTCCAAGCAAAATAAATGCTGGATAGCATTTTTAAAAACTCTTAATGCCAGATGTAGAGCATTCAGGCATGTCTTACTCATTATACAATAGTAATTTTATTTAATTCATCATCTACTGATGAGCCTACCACTCCTGTGTTGTAGAGACATAGAGGCTGCCTACAGGTTTGGTCTCTCTTCAGTACCTAGTAACTCTCTTTAGAACCATTACAGTTCAAATGAGAAATTAGGCACATCATAAACCATTGCTGTAACTTTAGAGAAGGAATAAACAACGTATGGATAATACAAAGATAATGCTTGTCCTAGTTGTATCAGCTCTTCCTTAGCAGAGAATATGACATCAGAGGTTGAGAGGTAGGAGCGGGAGTATGAGGGAATCCTTCATATTTTTAAAAGAATGCAACTTTTTATTACATATGCATGAAGAGACAATAAAGAAGAATAGACTATCACTTGCCACAATATTTTAGAAATTTTAGACCGCACTCTATTAAAACAACCACTAAAACTCACCTGCATTCACTTTAAGACAGGTAGAAAAAGAATGTTAACTCCTTGGCATGTTGTGCCCAACTAAATAAAGAAACAAAATCCCAGTATGCTGTAAAGTTGCAACTCATTCTAGTCATGCTAACAATACTTGTGAGTGTGCATATGTGTGTCTAAGGTGGGTAAGTTTTTTGGTGTGATGGACTCAGCTTCATTTTGAGCTTTCCATTTATATGTTGATGTTAACTAGTTTCTGTAACATTCTGTGCTATTCTGCCTGAAGGGTTTATTCTTGCACTATCCTATAAGAATGTCCTAGAAGACAAGAAAATGTATTTTCTTCCTTTTTTGCTATAGCAGAATTTAGATAAATCTGTTTGCTAATTGAAAAACAAAACAAAACAAAAAGTATAAAAATCCTTAGATAAAATAATTGGATTCCAATCTGATAGTTTATTAGTGAATATGTAAGCAAAGGACAGTTCCCCCATCTGTTAGGAGGGATGTGTTCATCATGAACCAAGGAACAATGGGATACAATGGAGGTACCTGAGTATTGGGACTTTAGAAATCTGCCATAGCTTGACTTGATCACTCTTTAATCCAAGACAATAACTAACTGCTTTCTATGGGAAAATCCTCTGAAGGAATTGTTTTAGAAGGGTGATACTTTCTCAATAATAATTCCTGTTTCCTTTGTGTCAGGAGTGGAACTTCAGTGAATTCATTGCATGTGAGAAAGCAGAGTGGGAATAGCCTGGGGAGGAAGCACCTTGCCTAGTATCTTTGAAAAGGATTTAATCACTTTGGTATCCCCACAAGGTGAATGACAGTGAATTGGACTTATCACAAATGAAATCTTTCATCAATGGTATTTAAACAGTTATCTCATTCTTTGACAAGCTGTCTTGTTTAAGAGAGAATAAGGTCCCTGTTTTAACACCTGTTACAATAATTTACATAAAATTATTTATAATGAACTTTTGGAGAATTGAAATATGATAGATGATATAAAAGTAAAAGTAGAAGTAAAAAAAAAAAGGTAAAAATAAAATAAAATAAATAATTTATTTTTATATCTACTTTTATGCTGGTATTGCTATTTGTTTGCTTTTCTTAAAAAATAATTAAATAATTAATAAATAAATAAATAAAAAACAGGCTAATTCAAGCACAACTATTCAATTTAAAACAGCACCTGGTGAAAAGCAGTCTTATGAACTGTGGTATGCTGTGATGGATGTTTGTTGATGGATGATCCTTTCTGCCATTGAGATCTGTGTACGTCTGAACTATCCACAAAAAGTCCGCAGAGTTTTGAAACCAGATAAATAACTGCAGTGGTGCTAAGTTTCCATTTGGCAAAAGTATGGATGCAAAGTTAGACATGTCAAAGAGAAACAGTGCAACACCTTCAATCTCTTAAGAGTCAAATAACTGATCAGAGAAAGAAAATTTGAATTTCAGTCTGATGAAACCTAGATTAGAGAGCAGAAAGAGTAAGCAACAGTGATTAAGTTTGGAGAATCCTACATTCAGATAGGGACAGACAAGATTATGTAATCATCCCCTTTTATCTTGAAATCTGGATAGTAGGAAAGCATTTATATATCTTAATTTTAAATTGCACAGATTGAATACTACTTGATTTGTTGACATGTGCTCTTTCTTCACAATTTTACAAAGAAACCCATTGAAAAGTGAGTTAAAGAAGAGTCTAGTATAGATCTAGCCATATAAGAAATCAAGGAGAGAGCTATTGACTTATGTAATTCCACTGGTCCTCTTGGGGTAACAGCATTCCTCCTCTGGTTTTAAAAAGTCTTATTCTTTGTTATGCTCTCACAAATTCAATGAAATAAATCTTAATAATGTGCTATATAAATTTGCACTTTTGAATGTTTTCCACAATGTTTCATATAAGTATTTTTCCCAAAATAAGCTACTGATATTCTTACATGAAATTAACTTGGTGATTTAATTGCAGGTGTTAGTTGCAGCAAATTTACCTTTAACCTTTTGTAGAAAAGGGTGAAGTTCTTGCATGCACATACTGAATTAATCATGAGCTTGTTGTCTCTGAACAAAAGCTGTATTTGAAAGAATTTATTGTGAAAGAAGTGGTATCATACCTAATGAAGTGTTATAAAAGCCCTGAATGATTTCAAGTGACTAACTCCACATTAGGCATTGGGAAAACTGTGCCTGGAACAGCTAGAAATAAGTACAGAAGGCCTGATGTAAAGCATGTTGAAGTCAATGACTTTTTTCCGTTGTCTGCAGTGGACACAAGGCTGTTCAATTTCAGGGGATGGAAAAAAAAATCATTTTATGGAACAAACATGCACACAGAAACACAACTCATTTCTTAAATACGTGTACTTATTTCCTTATGGTTTTTAATGGGAAACATCTGTGCACCGTGAGGTGAGAACATTGAATTACCCCACTTTTTGAAGGGAATTAGTCACTTTTGCAGGGAAATCAATATCCAATAACAGGATCAATAGTGTCTGAGTTCAGTTGAGCATGCCAACGAGGTGCTGGGAGATATGGGCTTTCATTGGTTTTATGATTCTTTAAAAATTAAGAGGTGGAGGAGCTGTGACTGTCTCAGGATCAAGCACTGAATTTATGTTATAGTTTTTGAAATCTGGAAATGTGACAGTGAAACATATTGCTATATAGTTAATGTATATTCCTTCAACTGCTGAAGTAGCATTCTGAACAGAAAAAAAAATGAAATGAATGGTTGCAAGCTGCATGAGGTTTTAGCAATGAAACAAGTCCCTAACAGACTCATTGTATTATAAAAAATCAGCCAGCTTTTGTGTCGTGGGAAACTGCTGATGCCTCTTGCTTCAAAGACTAGATGAGCCAGATCATGAAGAATCTAAAAGGAATCATTTTCATTTGATATTACGGAAAGAACATCAACATTCAATATTCACTTTCTAGGTTAAAATATTTTTTAAAAAACATTTTCTGTATGATTGACAGAACCTATGTCTTTCTGTAGCATGTTTTCTGCAGAGTGTATATATCAACCAGCTAATCCTCCAGTTCTGTTTAATGAATTATTGGAAAGCTGCTGTTGCACTTTTCACCTTGCACAGATCACAGTTGTCCAAACAGTTATTTAAAGCACTCATCTGGAACCATGACTCTTAAATATATATACTTATATGTTAAAAATAATTTACATATATTTCTAGCTAATTAAAAGTGTTACGTGTTACTTAAAATCCCTGTATATAAAGAAGCTTCTTTCTATACAATTAATGTGCATAAATGTGATTATTTTATGGTATTGTTGAAAGCCTACAATAGATTCTACCATTTTATTACAGTGTCCTTGCAATTGCACTAACAGGTTTTGGAAACCCATTGCCTAGTCACTGTACAACACTTGAGATCCTCTGGTATGGACTCCTCCTCAGATTAGCAGTATTACACTCTATGGCTCTAGGTCTTAATATCTAGTTTTAAAAATAACACTTCAGTGGAAGAAATAAATGAATGCCAATAAGTGTTATGAAGAGGTCCTGGGGGGAAATTTGATTGCAGACTTAATCTTGACCTGAGCCCATTATTTAAGCAGTCAAGGGGTATACCATGTTTTCTTTTCCCAGAAAATGATTTTTAAATGCACAGTGGAAGTAATAATCAACTGTTGTTTCAGGCTCTTTAATGTTATTGTGAACATTACAAAAAAGTAAGAGACTAAAAGTTCATCCATCTATGGAAACAAATAAAGCAATAAAAAGTAAGAAAAAGCAAAAGAAAACACTGAATATGAAATAAGGATGAAGAAAAGTCAGGCAGATATTCTTTTCTGTCTCAGATTGCCTTTCTTACACTCTTGAAACATCCACACAGTGTAGTCTTCTTTTACAATGAATCTTCAAATTGGGAAGGCTTGCTTTTAATTCTTTTGGAGGGTGTGGGAAAAGACCAGCAACTTCTGTGCTTCATTTCCTGATCATGTAAACATGTACAGATTATTTTTTTAGTTTTATGTGAGAAACCCACTGTCACTCAGAGGGACTAGTCAGAGGCTTAAATTTAAGCAGGTGTGTAAGTGTTTGTGGAACAAGGGCTTTTTGTATATTTATTGACTGACAGGTTCATTGCCCTACAAGGAGTACTTCATTAGAGTACTTGCCTGCAGTAACTCTTTTCTCTTTCGAAAGACCACTTTTAGGTCTAGCCCTTGTCACAGTTCCACAGATTGATGCTGTAGGAAGACCTGACAGTCTGCCACCAAAGAGGAACTTTGGGCAGGGCTGTATGGGCAGCCATGGTCTGAGTGAGGGCTTGTAGGATGTAGTGGGTAATATGCTGCACTGACAAAAAATAACTCGCATATGTAGGTGATCAGCTGGACTTAGATGGAGACTTGCAGCCCACTCTGTGAAATACACTTCTGTCTGTGCTAGGTGGAAGATCTCTGGCATGGCTTTGAAGAGATTAGCCAGAAGAGAAGTGAGAGAATGGGACAGAGATTTTCTGGTAGTTGAGTTGTTTATAGGAGTCCTTTTTTGGGTGGAGTTTTGGGGCTGTGACCATTGCACCAGCTATAGCTTTGAAAGGTAGATACAGATTGATGTATCTGATGACTGCTGGCTCACCTTCAGGCTTCATCTGGGGAGATCATCTCCACTGCAGCCTCCTTGTGCAAAGCTAATTTTCTGGCTTTATGCTGATTATGCTGATACAAGGGAGGAAGGAAATACTTCTGTTTGGGGGGTTTAATGTGTTTTTGTCCCCCCCCCCCCCCCCCCGGCGATTTTTTTGTGTGATGTGTAACAAAAATCCCGGATTTCCTCTTAGGATTGTCCAAATATTGCAAGAGGGTTTCCTAACTATTATGTGGAATCAGAACTTTCCTCTTTTTAATTAATTTGATTAATTTGTAAGAGGACATTATGATACAACAACTGACATGCATAAAAATATACTGAAACTGAACTTGCATGTACATGTCTTATTAATATTATACTGTTAGTCCACTGACTACCATTGATTGAATTTATTAATCTGTTGAATACTATTTATATGCTTTTTTCCAAGTAAATATAACTTTTTGTAACACAATCATTAAAATAGGTGAAGTCTTTAGAAGTTCTCATTTGTTGAATGATACGTTGTACTTCTCAGTAAAAATCTATAAATTCAGACTGCCTCTGAGAAAATGTATGCTAAATGGCCTGTTCTTTTGATCTCCTGTTTGATTTTTTTGGCACGAGTATTTGTGTTAAATTGTACAGTCACCTTGTAACGTTATTTTTTTCCTAACTATATTAACCTGCTATTATAAGTGCTCTTGTTAAAATGACACCTCTTTATTATAGGACTGTCTGCTGATATAGCTACAGCAAGAACTCATCAACCTTTCCATTATATATATAAATCTCTGTTTTCAGGGACTTAAAATTATACTATAAATACTCATTCCAGACTAATGCTTGGCTTATGAAGTCTCATCCAAAGAGCAAAGCTATTTATTATAGAATTACTTTAGGTTTTAGAAAATATTTTACAACAGAAAAAGTAGAAATGTTGGTTTTGATCCTATGGATTCTTAGAACTTGAGAAGCTGGGTGGAGAGGAAGGTGCTGGGGCATGAGGGTGAGGTTTGGCTTCCTACTTCTCTGTGCCATCTGGTTCTGCTTATCAGCCTGAGTTCAAGGGTTTTTTTGGATGGTTTTGGGGGCTTTTTCAACCATTGGGTTTCCAGTAGCTATTTTAATGTTGTACTTGAAAAACTACTTGACAGATTTTTACTATGAAGTAGAAAATTCTTAAGTCCCTTCTGGTAAAAACCTGCTTCTGTAAGCTTATCAAAAATGTCAGTCCCAGAAAGCAAACGACTGAGGTCCTTAATATTACTTTATGAGAATAATTTTAGATGGGAAATTCTTAATAACAGAATAGTAAGATTGTCCAGACTTACCTTACCTGTCCCTCAGATGAAATTTAAGATCTTTCTGAAGATGAATGCAACTCTCTTAAACTTTCTTCTATGGACACTGTTGTTAAGAAGCATTTAGCACAAAAGCTAGAAAACAAGTAGGTTCAGAAATATTTGTTTGCTCTTTCATGATTATTTTAAGCTGTCCTGGGCTCTTGTTGTAAAGAGTTGTCTCACTTGTTCTCTCAATCCTGACAAGTTAATGCAGTTTTCTTTGTGTTGGTCTGGTCAGTCAGCGAGACCTAGAAGCTGCTTTCACTGGGAAAAGGCACAATACACATAGGTGCAAGTTGGCTTCAGGCCAGCCAAGATCCTTGCCCACCTCATGGGTCAGCCCAGGGAGGTTGTGGGTGTGCTCAGCTGGATACCATGAAGTTGATACTGTCCCCCTCCCACTGGCAGCCATGTCTTGGCTTTTCTTTAATGCAACAGTAAAACTGCATTCACTGATACTTAAATTACTGCTGTACGACCTTCCAGAGAGTGACTGCCACCCCTTATAAAGTGCCTGGAAGGATTTTACAAAGCTTTTGTTTTCCTGTGGTGGCCATGGGGGATAAAATGCCCAGAGACCCAGGTGTCTGGAGGTTAAAGTGGTCCAGGTGGCCTCCATCATCAGGCTGCCACTGATCAAATTGCAGCTCCTTTAGTCTAGGAGCAAGAAAAGCTTAATGCTAGTGAGGCTGCCTGCATTTGACAGCACTGCACATGGCCTTGTTTGGCCAAAAATCTGTACATGTGTCTGGAGAGGGAAAGAGCAGGTGTTCTTGACCACTCTTTTGGCCTGTAAATGCATGAGCCGAGAGGAGACCAAAAGCAGATAAAAGCCTGATTGCAACTCATGTTGAAAGTGTGTGGACTCTAACACTGTCACTTTTTGAAGATCATTTGCAGGATCTGGCAGCTGCAAACAGTTTCTGCAAGTACTTCTTAGCACTAGAAAGAGAGCATGTAGGGGATTTTTGTGGTTGGTAAGAACAATCTACTGTAGTGGAAAGTGTTTTTATTATGCTCAAAACTTTATTTTGAGAGCCCCAGGGATGATAAAATGAAAAGCAAAGCAAAGCAAGGAAGGCCCTTTGGCCTTCTCACAGTTAGCTGTGAAATTTGTGACCCCTTGGAGGCCTCCCTTTTGCCTATGCCTGTGTCTCATTAAGTCCCAAATGTCAACGCAAGTTCTGCATGGGTATCCAATCTCCACTTCACTTGTCCAGGAGGGTGGAAGGAAGGTGATGTTAGGGGGAGACTTGCTGACTGGTATGAGTCTTTATATATTCATTCTTCTCAGCTTGAGATTCTGGAATTTCTTTTTCCCCCCAAACGTGTTTGTGCTTCCTCTCTGCTGCCTCTCCACTTACTCCCATGTTCTTGCACCTCTGCTATTCCTTCTCTCTTGCTTTCCTAACTTCCTTTTCTGGTATCCAATGTCCAACTTTACCAGAACTGCTTCTGCAAAAACTGAAAAGGTCTTCTTGAGGATGCTCTCAAGGGATGGAGGAGAGGGGGGGCATGCAGGGAGAGTGATGGTGATCAATTCTGTAATTAGTGTTGTAAAAGTTTCAGGGTCTTGCCTATGTGGGTATGATGACTATGTGTGAAGATGTAAAGATTATGATAAATAAATCTGGAATATTTGAAAGATTTAAGGTTGTTTCATTTCTCACACTTACTCTCCCCCCCCCCCCCCCCAGCCCTTTCAATTATTGATAAAGGCTATAAATAGAAAAAATATAAGATATAATGAGCATTTTCTTGTATTTTGAAAAAAAAAAAATGCAGGCAATTGTAAAGAAACTGAAAAAAAAAAAAAAAACTTTTTTATTTTTTAATTTTTTTCAAAATTACTTTTTATTTGACTATTTAAAAAAAAAAAAAAAGAATGGTAAGCCAGTTTTGCATTTAAAACTTGCTGGTCTATGCACCTTTAGAAACAGTCAAGCCCAGATGGGGTTGTGTTACATACATGTTAGGCTTCTTATGTTATTATTTGAGTTTATCATAGAGTAAGTGAGACGGAGTTATTCATGGGACCACCCTGTTTAAGCCAGTTCTTCTCTTAAAGAAATCAAACCAAAGTATCCCCACAAGTATTGAATGCACTCTGCTGCTTTGACTTCAGAAATAGACCACCACTGTTAAGCAATGATTTATTTATTTTTATTGTTTGTCTCTTGGGTAACCACTGATGGCAGATTTTCCTGTGTTTCCTATGATAGAAGCAGTATGTTCTGAAATATTTTGATTATGTCTAATGTATATGTATGAAAATGTGATGTATGGTAAAGTGATGTATAGCAGAAAAAAATGATACGTATATTGGATATATCGAGTGTAAATGTGGAAGATATTGTCATAGGCATAAGTTCTATTTTATCTAGGAGATAAATATTAGAGGGGATGGGAGAATATATAGATACTTTATATACTGTGTTGAAGCAATTTTTCTGATAAATGTTTGGAAAATATCCAAAAAATATTATGGTACATAAAGGAAGCAATATTTATTTTTTTACTTGTTCTTCTTGATATGGTTAATTTATATTAATTTACTTCAAAATATATCAAGATCATATTTCATACAAATTAAACCTATTTTGTGTGCTCTGTGCACACTATTGAAATTCAGATGATCTTTTAATGATCCTGATAATGTGCATAGATACATTTCTCTGGATTTATAAATAAACGGAAAAAGTGTCATACATATATTTAGGGTGGAAAATATTTTTTTATTTTTTTTTTGTCTGTCTTTTGATCAGGTTGCTACTGACATACAGAGAAATTCCTACTTTATATATGCCCATGGAAATTATACTGGGTTATGCACATACCTGTATTTCTCTATACAGACCATACTTATGAGGAGCATTTTCACAAATTATATATCTACTTTTTTCAAATTGTAATAACTTCAGGGAAAATTTGCTGATGAAGTGTTTCACACAAGAAATGAGTTTTGATAACTCTTCAGAATTATTATTTAAAATTCTTGTTTTATTTTCACAAAAATCTTTTATAAATGAATTTATTTCCTGACAAATCAATGCAAAATTGTATCTGCAATGCTATGGATGGAAAATCCTTCTGAGCATTATTGTTTTACAGCTCACACATTCAAAGAATTTAATGATTGCAAGGGATTAGTACTTGCTCTTCTTCCTTGCATTTCTAGGAATGTTCTCTGTGCTGCCATTTTGCTTTGCACTGCATTATGAAGTTAAATGTTAAAATGACACGGAATTTCCTTCTCTTAAGTTTGAGATTCTTTTTTCATAAGAAGCACTGTTCTAAGACAAATAGAAAACTGCACTGGCAACTTTCCCGAGCCTGAGGGACACATCTCATTCGATACTCATTTACACAAATGTACTCATGCCTTTCTGTTTGACTCCCTTAGATTATGACATTTAGAAGACTAAAATACACTGTGCAATAACCCAAACAGTTAAGGTTGAGTCTATTTTATTTTTAATTCTTTCCTTCTTTCTGCTTTGTTTCCCCCCCTTATTTTTCTCTTTCTTTGTATCTCTCACGTTTCTCCTTTCAAACTATGACAATTTTTCTTCCTTTCTATGGCAAGAATATACAACTTCAAACAAGTTTTTATAGTAAAGAAATTCTCTACAAGTTTAGGGTTTTGTCCTTCACACACTGACCTGATATTAACATATGAATTACTTTACTTGGGTACTTCAAATTAAAACAAAAATCTTTGTTTGATTTTTGGTAGTTCAGAAATACAGAATTTGTTGTTTTGTGGGTCATTTCCTAGGAAGCTCCCTATAAGCTGCTAAGGGTATTGCCTTAGGACCTTTAATTTCTTAATCTGATGGAAATTCTTATTGAAGTTTGTTTGACCCCAGAACTGTCAACCTTTACTGCAAGTCAACAGTGGTGCTGAGATCTGAGAAACGTTCTCTGGCATTTCATGAGGGGTACATGAGGGTGACCTGCAAAGCCTAACTTTTGTCTAGAAAGACCAGTGTTCTCACTTTCCTTTGTCTTTGGGAGACTGAGAGCAAGAATCTCCTCCAGAGGTAATTCAGAGATCCTAAAATAGCGTCTTAATTTGTCCCATGAAAGACTCACCTGTCTGTATTGAGCACTGAAGGAAGCTTGTCAGGTTAGCTCCCTCCAAGTCTTTGTGAACCCTATTTGTTGTACTGGGAGACAAGGACTACAAAGGTTCTGAAAAACAGGTTAAAAATTAGATCATTTTCAAAGGAAATGTATCATATTTAACTGGTCTTATAGTCCTCTTTTTTTTTTTTTTTTTTTTTTTTTGCCAATTGTACCCTGGGATACATCAAGCATGGCATGACTAGGTGGTCAAGGGAAAGGATTGTCCTGCTCTAGTCTGCACTGGTGATGCCTCCCCTCGAGTACTGTGTGCAGTTTTGGGTGACACAATATAAGAAGGATATCAAACTATTAGAGAGTGACCAAAGGAGGGTTATGAAGATTGTGAAGGGCCTAGACAGCAAGATGTATGATGAGCGGCTGAGGTCCCTTGGTTTGCTCAGCCCAGAGAAGAGCAGGCTGAGGGGAGGCCTCATGGCGGCCTGCAGCTTCCTCATGAGGGGAGCAGAGGGGCAGGCGCTGAGCTCTGCTCTCTGGGGACAGCGACAGGACTTGAAGGAACGGCATCGAGCTGGGAAGGGGGAGGGTCAGGCTGGGTGTTAGGGAAAGGTGGTTGGGCATTGAGAAGGTGGTTGGGCACTGGGACAGGCTCCCCAAGGAGGTGGTCATGGCACCGAGCCTGCTGGAGTTCAAGAAGCATTTGAACAGTGCTCTCAGGCATAGGGTTTGATTTTTGGGTGCTCCTGGTTGGAACCAGGAGTTGTACTTGATGATCCTTGTGTGGAAGGATCACCTTCCAATTGGTGATATTCTATGATTCTGTGACTGTATTACTGAGGTGTAGATTCTGGAGTGCAAGTATCTCAGGTGATGAAGTTTCTAGAGAGGTGCATTTTTTTTATCATTATCAAATCCTCACAAACGTAGCATATGCACCTTTAAAAATCCAGTTGGATTGGAAGATATAACTTTTCCACATTTATTTGAAGATACCTTTTCTTTGAGTTTCTTTCAGATTTCTTTGAAGAACTTTTTTTCTTTTTTTTTTCTTTTTTTTTTTTTTAATATGGAAGAATTAATAAGCTTTCTGTTTAGCCATCTACATGGTGTTATAGCAACACAAATAACAATGCTTTAGCCTTCTTATCTAGTTCAATGACAAGTAAGTAGTTCTAAATCTTATGTCAGATGCCTTAAAAAAAAAAAAAAAAAAAGTGGGTTATACGGTTATACAGAAGGTATAGTCCTTCAGTTCCTGAGGACTAAAAGAATGGACTGCCTAAAGGTTTTATTTCACTATTTTATTTTTTTTTTCACACAAAAGGAAAGGTATTCTTCACAAAGACCACCGCAATTTTCAATTGCACCATCGACTCAATATCTGACCTACTATTTTTTTTAAAATGGCATCTCTCACTGTGAGGGGCTTTTCTGAGATCCCAGGTGACAAACTAACTTCTGCGTCCTCCTTCAGCATGGAGGAACTAACTGTCCTAACTGCGGTCCTCTGAGTACTGGAAATGCCTCTGCTCTTCAGTTTCCATAACACATGTCTACATTTTCACATGCTGACCTTTGCCATGAGCCTGAGGCATTTTCTAGCCTTGCATATCCTTGCATTCTAGCTTTTCGATAGTGCCTGAGGCTTTATAAAGATCTTGATAACATTTTTTTTTAATTTATTTTTGTTTCTGCCAGAAGGAAATCATATATACTCTAGTTTGATTTATAATTCCCTAGAGGAGAAGCGAACCCAGAGGAGACAGGTGGGAGAGAAAGCAGAAAAAATCTACAGCTGAGACTAGAAAACAGCAAAGGGGCTGTCATGCAGCTGGATGATGAAGTAACAAAGACGGTGCTCTTGGCACGCTACATTTTCTGTTTATATACATATATATATTGCCCTTTAGAAACTTTTTAATGTGATTTAGAACATTTGTAGCCTTGCAGAATAGTTGTACTATTGGAAATGCCGAAATGCTGTAATTTGTTGTTTACTGCTTTCTCAAGCTATCTATTATAGTAGTGACATTATTTAGCAGACAGATCTTGACTGATCTGCTTTGTAGAGTAAAAATACTCTTTTTAAGCTACCTTATCATTGTGCAATATCTTGATTCCTTGTGTTCTCATTAAAATGAAGCTTCTATGTATTCACGATTTTAAAGAAAATAATGGATATTGAATATTGAATTTTTAATCTCTTGGGGAATTTGTATGTCTTTTGGCACTGATGACTATGGAAATATATGAACAAAAAAACTCTAACAATTATGCTTGTGAAGATCCCAAATGAATGTTATATTTGTTTTTATAACAGGTACTCATACTGTAGGTGTTGGAGCAAATTAAGTGTTTGAAAGGTTCTGCTTTATTAGAGGATCAGCACTTTTTAATGGAATTGTGTAAGCAGTTGACTTAGTATTCTTGTATTAGTATATCACTTTTGTAATTACAGAATGGGACTACTTTAGGACAACTTAATCTCACCAGAAATTAGTGAAGTCAGGCTATGTTTGTTAAGATACTTCAATCACATTAGTATTTCTATGCTTTGGGGACACTATAAAATTAAAGTAATGTACGTGTAATGTTCATCAATAGAGTAAGGTACACAAAGTATGACGTGAAACACACAGTAGAAGCAGTTTATAAATACATTTTTAAGGGACATAGTTTGGCAACATAATTACAGGATTAACAGTTAATTAGTAGGGTAAGTTGTTTTGTGACACAGGAATAATAATCTTTTTTTTTTTTTCTTTTTCCCAAACAAATGAAGCTACAAACACAGTGAATTATTATACTGCTTGTTAGAATGCTTATATTAGCAATAGAGGATTGACCTTATATACTTATATTTCATTTAAACATGCAACATTTCCTGTAATACAGTAGCCAGTTTTCATGTAAAACTTTAAAAATCATTCCATGTTAATGAACAGACATTTAATGGGTTCATCTTTGTTGCAGTTCCTCTTTAACAGTAATCATAGAATAAATGAAAGTTAAAACTACTTGAGTCTAAAAAGATTTTGAAGCACTTGTTTTGAGTAGTCTGAAGGCCCTCTCATCTCTGTCAGGTTTTTAATCTATCTTTGGCAGTGGAATTGAGTTAATGGTCAGTTAGTGTGATGGCATGATGTTACCTATTTATGGACCTTTTTATACATGCAGGAATTGTACATGGAAATATTGTCCATTACTTTTCTGAAATATGACTTTGACTGGTTCTGATGCTCAGGCCTTTCTCTAGTTTCATTCCTTTTGTAGGAGATATTAACTTCTCCTGACTGCCTTTGCAAATCAACATCTAATTAAAATTGTCAGACGTCCTTCATGGTGAACTGATTTGTAACTTCGTCAGATGTGACTGTGCCAGGGTAACTATGACATATAATTGCAGTTATTCAGAGGCTTTAATCAGGCATGTGAGCTTAGACCATTGATACAAGTGGTGGTTATTTACAAGAATGGGAAATATGTTGGTGACTTAGACCTTTAGAAACCTCTTTTAAGAGCTACAGGCATCCTGCAATCAGCACCTGCAATCCTGCAGTTTTTCACAGTGCTTCCTTAGACTAAGGTGCAATGAGAGAAAAGTTAAAAAATGGGAAATGAGTTTGCTTGAAGGTTTAATTCAGATGGTTTCTAAAGTGACAGAAAGATGATGAACAAGGAGAGGAAATAGCTAGCTGTCACCTATAATATATGAAGTTTCTCTCACTGTTTTAGTTGTACAAATCAGAACAGCTCATTTGAAATTGATAAAATTATAGCAATGGAATTTGGTTCTGAACCTTTCTGGAAAATGGGTTTCATGGGCTTCATTCATCATGATTCTTTTTGATTTTTTTTTCAAATTCAGAACTAAGAATAGAACATCCAACCCCCCAGGATAGAGCACAGACCCAGCCAAGGCCCTGCTGTGACTTATCAGCATGAAAGAAACTTTCCAGCCTCACATCACAGCCAAGCTGCTGAGTTGAGATCTTTCTGTGTTTTGGGGCACACTTTCCATGAAATAGATTTAATTTTATTTCAAACAGAGAAAGACTGTAAAAAGTTTCATAAAACGTATTTACCTTCTGAACATCATTAGCATCAATACAATCACTTCCTCTTGTTTCCTTCCTGGATATTGCATCTGTGTTGTCTCTTATGTATCTTTTCACTTTGTATCCTGTATCTGATTGTTCCAGCAATCTTTTTCCCTCTACTTCAGTAACTTATCATGTGTCTTTAATAAGAGAATGTAAGAAGAGATTGATTTGCCATGAGCCTCTTTGACATTGCACTATATATTTTTTTTCAAGTCTGTAGAAAGGATCAGGGAATTCCTTTATGCCTCAATTATTTATATGAACACAAAGAGAATATGGTGGTGGTATAATCTTTTATTAATAAACCTCTTAGATACTGGCCCTGTTGCAGATGAATTCTGCTAGAGAGGAAATGTCTGTGACAGCCCAGGAATGGCAAGTACCAGATGTACTGCTCTGGGAGATGAAGCTTTCAGCATGACTGACATTTTCTAATGCCATACTTGAGTGAGGACAGGACCTTCATACATGTCACCTACCAGAGTTTTTTGTTTAAAATGTTTTCAGATGAAGCTACTTCAAAAGCAGTGGGGTACATTTTATACGGTGAAGAACTAAATAATACAACTTTCTTATGTTCCTTAACATTTACCATTTTGAAATGCTCCATACTATTTCATTCATCACCATGAAAAGGAATAGGATAATGATGTTTGCTTCAGTCTCAAACATCACAATGCAGCAGTGTAGATGATCTTTAACCATGATTCTTCATTAAGGTAAGGTCAGATTGCAGTAGCTACTAATTATGTCAGTAAATCTCCTGCTATTTTGTCTCCCGTTAAGACATGTTCTTTACTAAAAGTAAGGCTATAATTCAGATTTGATAAAATTAATTTTCAGAAATTTTATTCAGCTTACAAATAAATCATCAATAATTAGATTGCATTTTGAAGTCAGTCTGAGCAAGAAATTTAGCAAGCTCTAATTTAAAGGAAAATTATTTCCTAATATTTTATATCTTTTTGATTATTTGACCCATATCTGATGATTATATACTCCACAATGACTTTTTTTTTTTTTTTTCTTTTGAGATCTTCCAGTAGAGTAAAACTGTGTGTTTGTCAACCTCTCCTTTCCCCTGGATAATAAATTCTGTTCAAAATATAAGATATTTCTTCAAGTCTGGACATTTCAAACCCCAATTTTAAATATTGTATATAAAGTAATTTGTGGTTTTAAACTTTGGTCTCCACTGTCCCATACAAATGTAAAATCTAATGTTTTTCATTAGCATAACTCTGCCTCTTGCTCTTTTAATAGAGGCATAGGAGGCTTTTAGAAAGTAGAGTAGAATCCATTTTGATAATATTGCATCTTCTCTCTGGGCTCCAATCTAAACATTTCCATCTGTCAGATTTCTTATTTAATATTCTGAATAATGGCTGTTGCAGGAAAAAAGGGAACAATCATCTTCATTTCACTTTCTTTTGCCAGGCTTTGGTGGTCTTGCAATTTCATCTTGGATTGGGGAAATGTATGTGTGAAGATTTATAGTCTTTTCCTCTGCCAAGATCTCTCCTAGAAATGCAAGGTGTCATTTGCAAGTATTCATAACCAAATGTTTTGTAACATTAAAAAAAATCCAGCATTACCCAAATCTGAATTCAGACCTGTGCTAAACTGGGAATAAATTTATAAAAAACAAGCTTGGGAATATTAAAAATATAGAAATGTCTTTCTCCTTGTATAAATGCAAGAAACAAGAAAATTTTGTGATGGAATCTATCTTGACATTAGCCTCGAATACTGCTACCACACTGTCTGATTGAGGATCAAGCATCCTACACCTCCCAGGTTAGGAAGCAAACTCACAATTTGCTGTGGCATTTGTTAGGAAAGAGAAAAATCATGACCAAGCAGTTCTGGGAAATCAAATGTCAAAATATCAAATGAAAAAGCAAGATTCAGTTCTTAAAACTACACATTCTAATGGACTTTCAGCCCAGTTTCCTAAACCAAAGAGGTCTGAATAATGCCACCCCATTCATAACATATGGAGAAAAAGAGAAAAAAAAAAAAAAAAAAAAAAAAAAGCATCTTTGTACATGAGAGGACACAAAACAAAAGCTATAATACTGGAGAGGGAAAGCCTGGGAGAGAGGCAGATTTTCAGGAAGACACAGACAGACCAAAATGGGAAGACTAAGAAAGGAAACACTGGCTGAAAGATTTAAGGGGAAAGAAGACTGAAGGAAATACACTGAGGCTGAGCCTTTAGTAAGACCCAGGGTAAAACACTTTAAAGCCTAAGGAAAGAGTGCTAATGGTTTTGGTATCAACTGGTCTTTGAAATATTACCTAAGTTTTGTTTAAGTCAATGAGTTACTTATCCAGTGACTTGCATATTAGTGGGACAGGGTCCTGAGTGAAAAAGGCCATGAAATTAACTGAATTTTGTCACTTGTAAAACTCCTGCTGAGCTCATTGTAGGATCAAAGCCTAGAACTATAATTGTGTTGCATGTTAAAATAATGGAACAAATATTGAGAGGAAAAAAATAATAATAATAGTAATAATAATTATTAAAAAAAAAAACAACAACAAAAAAAACAACTATGTCCAGGGCAGTAGTGCCAAGAGCGATAAACAGCATGGGTTTATAAAAAACAGATCTCGCCTTACAAAACAAATTGCCTTTTTCTAATATTATTGCAAAGGGTCAAAACTAGTAAGGACTTGCTTGCAGTAAAGGAACCACCACAGTCTGTTCCTGGTAGCAGTTACCTATGTTGATAACAGTCCTAAACATTGAGCTATGTAGATGAGGGGATAGTAGTAGATTAATACTTTGTTTTATGACATATTACTGATCAAGGGTAAGGGATCAGTTTTGTGGTGTAGGAGCCAGGTTGTCACTTGGAGATTTTCAGTTTGGTTTGTATGTAATAGTGTAATGTGAGTTCACATCCTGAGTGAAACACAGAAAGATTTTTTTAAAAAAAAAAAAAAAAAAAAAGAATCAGAAGAAGAAAACAGTGACAAATGGCAAAACTCAGTTCCTTACAAGGTGTTTAGAGTGCCATGATTCAATCACCATTGCTAAAGGAAGAAAAACTGCTTATGGGAAATTCTCACACAGAATTTTAAAAGATGGGGAATATTATAATTATGTAGTGGAAGTGAGAAACCTGGAAAGGCATTAACAGGGGAAGCGGGAATGGGATTAGATCATGCAAGAACAAAACTGTTGGCCTACACTTGCAAGGCAAAAAGGTGGGGGGAAAATAATGCTCAAGAGCCCCATGAAAATCTCTCATGTCATAAAACAGACTTGTCAGCAGGCCACCTAACAATGTAAAGCTGCAGTACACATTCCCTCAGAAAAAAAACATTTTGGGTGTATAAAGATATGGATCAAATTGGAGGGAATCCAAAGAAGGATAATGTAATCAGATCCAGAGAGAAATGTATCAAGTTCTGTGCAGTAGGTAAAGGGGAGATTATCTGCAGTAATATAGCTGTATCCATACTTATCTACAAATGTTTGATGAAAGAACAATGTAATAATCTGTCAGACAAACAGCATGAAATTGAGAGGAGAAAATGTAACATAATGTCTGGAATACTTGGACTGTGAAATACAGTAGTTCCTTGGGTGGGACAGAACATCTTAAGCATGCCATCTGGCTTTGTGTGGCATAAAGGTAATGCACGTAACATCCCCTTAAAGGGTAGCAGAGATCCCATGGCAGCGTACAAAATCCCGTAATCCCTGGCTCAGCCAGGAGGTCCTGACATTGCTTAGGCCTTCTTTATCCCTGTCTGGTGCAGCAAAAGGTTTAAGTATAGAGTTAGGCATGAAATATTCTGGTTTTAACGGTTGGCTATTGCTAGAACTTGGATTTTTTCTTTGTCCTGAGAACTTTTCCAGGGTTTTTAAGGATTAATTAATTCTTATTTACTTAGGCAGTCCCAGTAGGGAATGAACAGAAATATTTGCCTAATATTTCCCATGCCAGTGCACTATGACTCTGGAGTTTGCATTTTCTCCTTGCTTTTCAACTGCTCTAAATTATCATTGTACTGTTCAAATCAATTGTACTTAAACATCTGCCACTTCCAGGTGTCCAGTATTTACTAGATTTTCTTGTTACCAGTGCCAAGAAAGAGAAAGGCATCATTTGGTAATCCTTTTGAAGGAATGGAGTGAGAAAATGAAAAACCCTATGTATGGTCTTACACTATGTCTACAACTCAAGTACAGACGAGAGGTCAATTATTTCTAGCGTGAAAAATAAGCTTCCACATGGAGTTCTTTGATAAGCCAGAACACATACAGAACAGAAAGAGAGAGAATATGAGCCTCCAGCCCCTCCATACAGATATTGTGCTTGGCCTGAAGTGTTTGGACTCAACAGGACAGTCGAGCTGGAGTGGAAGAAAATATCACCTAACTGTATCCTTTTTTAAGTGATGCCTTGTAGTAAATTGCTTTCTGTTTAATTTGGCTTATGCTGAAATTCTGCACTATCATCTTCAGAGTGAGCAGGATCAGCCTATGCATTTCACTGTTGTCATGGAGTAGCTGGAGTGCTAGTTCTTCATGGCTATTCCTTATGCATGTATCTAATTGCACGTACAACCAATGAAAGCTTTACCTTGGGAAAGACTGTATCTTTGCTTCTGAGTAGTTTACTTGGAAAGCTAAAATAAAAAATATTTTTTGGCTGAATATAGTTGCTGTATCTACAAAACAAGAAAGTAGCTATTACTCTTACTCTTTCATAAACTCCAACATTTTTAACACCTTAACTGCACTGAATTTCAGAAATAGTATGAATCTGTAAGCTATAAGATTGTATTCAACAAAAATTTATTTGTGTTTACAATGTAATGTAATGTGTTAAGGTTTGGTGACTAGGATATAACCAAAATGATTGTTCAATTATATCTTAAATTAGCTCATTCAATAGCGAGACAAACAAGCTGCCTGGCAGTATGGGTTTTGGCTGATGAGGAAATAAGTGAATACAGAAAAAGGCTTTAATCTTCCAGCAAGTCTTTTTCCAGAGCCACAATAAAGGATTGATGTTATATTCTAGACTAATCAGTCACACTGATTTTGTGGACAAATGTTAATGAGTATACAAAAGGACCCAAAATATTCTCAGCACTGAGCAACAAAAACTCTTTGTGAATTTATCTATCTGGAAAAAAAAAAAAAAAAAAAAAGTTCATTTGTTTCTATACAAATTTCAACCATAGCTTTGTAACAACAAAGATGTTAAATTGCTGGAAAGCCTTCTGGAATATTAAAAACTGCAATTCTATACCCAGCAGATATCAGAGAATTGTGGTCCCAGTTATTCCTCAGGAAATAAAAATCTCTTTATTCTATGCAGTATTAACCATTTACACCTATCCAAATATTATAAATTTTACAGCTGGTTCTGTTCTCTGAGACTGATCCATAGCTTAGTGAACGCAGTGACCGAGCTCCCAAAAATCTCAGTGAAGTCTGAAGCAGACTTGCAAAGAGTACATGTAAGAAAATCATCTTTCTGGGAGTCATGACAGCTATATATACATCCTATGCCCATCATCCAAGAGAAACATAACACTGAAACAACTTCAGAGAGTTTGCAAAGGTAAGTGATGGTAAGCTAAACACTGAGGAGTTGCAGAAACACCCTAGGTGTTTCAGATCTTCTTTGGCCATGCTCTGCCTTTACTGAGTGCCTCAAGCTATGCTCTGCATGTTCCAGGAATAGCATAAAAGGTAACTGGAAAATAAAATATATATTCTTCTGCAGAAATCAAACAGATATCACTGGCACTGACTGGTGACCAGAGTACTTATGTAGGTTTAGCAGGAGGACTTATCCTACTTTTTACTGTGCTGTTCCCCTGGTGACCTAAGCCAGCAGGAATGTTCCTTTGTAAAGGATGAAGGTGAGCATATCCAGATATTTATAAATGTTCAATGATCAAACTCTAGGTAGCATAAGAAAACATTCTCTCCTAATGCTTTACCTCAACCCTGTAATGAAAGCAGAGAGGTGCGGCAGCAATGGGAGTGTCTTCTGGTCACCAGAGTTGCAATGCCATTCATATTTCCCCTTTGCATTGTCATGTGGCTATACCCACAGCCAAAACTCTCACCGTGGTGTTTTGTGTCATAGTGAGTTGTTTCAGGCATAGACCAATCCTCCATGCCCCCCATTTTCCCCATATCCTTAGCTAAAACTTTTCAAGGCCTGCAAGAGAAGTAACATCTTCCATATAAAAATGCCCCTTGGTAGTCTGCAGACAACACCAAGTTAGGTGTGTGTGTCAATCTGCTCGAGGGTAGGAAGGCTCTGCAGGAGGATCTGGATAGGCTGGACCGATGGGCTGAGGCCAACTGTATGAGGATCAACAAGGCCAAGTGCCAGGTCCTGCACCTGGGGCCCAACAACCCCAAGCAGCACTACAGGCTGGGAGATGAGTGGTTGGAAAGCTGCCTGGCAGAGAAGGACCTGGGAGTATTGGTTGAAAGTCAGCTGAATATGAGCCAGCAGTGTGCTCAGGTGGCCAAGAAGGCCAACAGCATCCTGGCTCATATCAGAAACAGTCTGGCCAGCAGGGCTAGGGAAGTGATTGTCTCCATGTACTAGGCTATGGTGAGGCCGCACCTCGAGTACTGTGTTCAGTTTTGGGCCCCTCACTACAAGAAGGACATGGAGGTGCTCGAGCGAGTCCAGAGAAGGGCTACGAAGCTGGTCAGGGGTCTGGAGAATAAGTCTTACAAGATGCGGCTGAGGGAGCTGGGATTGTTCAGCCTGGAGAAGAGGAGGCTCAGGGGCAACCTTATCGCACTCAATAGGTACCTTAAAGGAGGCTGTAGCAAGGTGAGGGTTGGTCTATTCTCCCACGTGCCTGGTAACAGGACAAGGGGGAATGGGCTAAAGTTGCACCAGGGGAGGTTTAGGTTGGATATTAGGAAGAAATTCTTTACTGAAACGGTTGTTAGGCATTGGAATGCGCTGCCCAGGGAAGTGGTTGAGTCACCATCCCTGGAGGTCTTTAAAAGACGTTTAGATGTAGAGCTTAGGGATATGGTTTAGTGGAGGACTTGTTAGTGTTAGGTCAGAGGTTGGACTCAGTGATCTTGGAGGTCTCTTCCAACCTAGATGATTCTGTGATTCACTGGAAAAGGGATTCTGATGGAGTAATTCATCGATGTGCAAACTAGCAGAAGTATCAGCCTAAATATCACTGTCTTGTAGTAAAGAATTTAAAATGATTGGTTGAGCCATTAGTTGTAAAGCCCTGCTTCAGCCCGAAGCAGCATGCACTAGCTGCAGTATGACCTCCTCAGAATCCCTTTTTATACAGGAAAAAACATCTTTACCTTAATTAAATCATTCAATATGGTACCAACATAACACCTTTATCTGTGGTATTGAAGATACAATGCAACTTTTCTGTTATTTTTTTTCTTGCTTTAGAGACTACATTTCTTCAGAAAAAGGTAAGTGCCATTAAGAACATCTTCTGTGAGAATTCAAGGGAGATTTTTGTGTATCACCCTTAAGCTAAGAATTTGCTGTAGCTGAGCACTGCTAAATACTAAGATACTGGAAGGCCATAGAAAGTCTTCATCACACCTGGAAATTGGATGGTGAATCCATTTACTTGAGAGAGAGGCAAAGTCCACAGAGACTAGACAAACACTGGACCTTCCAGCAATGGATGCATCCTACTCATTGAATTTTCCTATTTTCAGCTCTGAAAAGAAAGAAAAAATAGAAGAAAATATTCTTAATGACTTAGACATTCTGATCAGTGAGTTAAAGTGTTGTGTACATAGTGTAAAGCCTTGAGAAGTACTGCTAGTTGTGTCTTTGGCATGTGATGTTTATTGGAGCAGAGCTGTGACAGGTTTGTGAGGTGCTTGCACATCACTTGAGAACTGCACCAGAATGTGATCCATAGCTGCCGAGGTTGTCCAAGGATAAGCTGGTAAAGACTCAAAACATCCAGAATCATTTACAAATTTTTAATTTCTGAATTATAAAACTGCATAGAAACTCAGAGATAAATTTATTTCTAAAAGTCATTCATTAAATTTTATTTTGAACTTTTTTTTTTAATGTGTATTTTATGTTTTAAAATTTGTATATGCTTCCATGGTAACATGATAACACTTTTTATATGATTGTATTAGATTTTTGTTTGGTTTTTATTCTATTGCACCTTTTCTCCCCCTCTCTTATTAATGTCTTCTCATTAACTTCAAAATATCATTCTAGGAAAAAAAAAAAAAAAAAAGAGAGAGAGAAAGAAATTTCAAAGTTTTTTTGATAGTAGTATGGAGTCCTTATTTCAAAATATGGCTGTCAAACATTTTGATATGACAAGAAACAAGAGGAACTTTGAACACAAAAGTAAAACAAATGTTTAACTGTTTCTTACTGGTGACAGTAGCAGCTTGAAAGTCACACAACACCACTCAGAGAACAATATTAAAGAATATTAAAGCTTTTGCTATTCCACTACACAATAAAATAAAAAATAACATAAATAATAACATAAAATAAAATATGTTGTTATGTCATAATAACATAATATTAAATAATAGTGCAAAAGATGACACAACATTATTTTAGGCATTTTTCCTTATCATGTCATAATGAAAAAAAAAAAAAAAAAAAAAAAACAGAAAACACATCTATAATGAAAATTACAATTTTAAAAATTTGTTAAAGTAAAGCTTGTCTAAATGCTTTGGCTTTGAGCAAAGCAATACTTGGACTAGTAGTTGCAACAGTTGTAATTTTTGGTTTTATTTCTCTCCCTGTGTTTCCCTGAGCTAAATATGTGGGGTTTTTTTTGAGAAAAGAACAATGAATTAGAGAAACTCTTGACTCCATCACCTCTTTTCCTCTTAACATAAGAAAGCCCCTAATATTTTTGCTGACTTTTCAGATTAGAAAGTATCAATGTCTTTTATTGTTCAAATAAAAGATTCTTTCCCTATAGGATCTCTCCTAATAGAGCACCTGTATACAAACAAGAGTGACCTGGTTTCAGTTTTAGCCTTGTAAATAAGAAGCTTTGGATGTGATCCAGCCATTCAGTGAGAAGAGCAAGTAATCAAGTCTGGTCACAGCTGGCTGTCACAACAGTAGGGCTCCAAAATACAAGGGGAGGATGGAGAGCAGGTATAAAATACATGCTTTTTACAGGATAGATTCTCACTGATACAACACAGCTAGTTCTTTATTTGTAAATCTCAGAGCTGCACTCTCTGTGGATAAAAGAAACAACTCTCTGAATAGAGCTAGTTGATTCCTGCCTGGTGCTTTGCATCCAGTAGAGACACCTCAAAGTAAAACTTTTCTCCGTGGCAAATGTTGCTGATTAATTCACAGGTTTGAAGATTATAGAATCTGATCCTTATCTACCTCACTTTTGACTGGTAGTAATGGCTATATTGATCAAACACTTTATAAATACACTCATCTATTCACAGTTTAAAATTAGAAAAAAAAATAGACTTACAGAAAACTATAACATTTTAGAATTGTTCTAATTTAGGAAATTGCTAACAAAGTGAATGTTAAAATGATAAAGCCCAAGAAATTCATAGGATCTTTTAAAAATGTGAATTGTGTTTCTCCAACAGGTGTTCTTATGAATCTCATCTTTCTCTCCTCCCATTTACTTGATTTTGTGGACATCCTTGAGATATCCACTGGGCTGTCTGGCTAGTAAGAAAGCTTCCTGAGTTGCATTAACAATATTTGTTTTGGCACTGCATGACCTTGAAAGGGTGATGAGAGGAGTGCAAAACCAGTCGGAAGCTTTTATCAGTGTAGTTTCAGGTTTTATTTTAAAATAAATGCTTAACGTAGTTTAAGTTTCAAAGAGTCTTATCAGGTGCTTTTTTTTATTCAGTATGTAATAGTAAAGTCCCGCAATGTCTAAACTTCTTTCAGATGTTCATAAACAGTCTTACAGAACCTTTTTGTGCTTTTTAAACAAATGAATCCATTCAAAGATAAATGTATGAGATATGCTGATATTTGGTGGAATGCTTCAATATGGCTTTGTTTTGTATATATAAAAAAGTTTGTGTCTGGCTTTTTTCCCAAGTTATTTTTGCTCCATCTGTTTGAGCCTAGATTATAATGTCCCCCACATGAATACACACCAAAAACCTTTCCAGAGGTATGCATCTACAAGTTTCACTATTACAAGAGGAGTTCTTCTGTTGAAATTGAGTCCATGAATACTATACAAGCAGCGAGCATTATTTCAGGTACAGTATCTTCCTTTGAATTTCTGCTCTCAATTTTTAGTGTCATGAACACACTTTCCTTTTTTTTCATCCCTTGTTTTTCAATAAGAGTTTCACCAACATTTTAGATGTATATGAAATGATAAGGCAAATTCACAAGATAAGATGTTGGGATGGAAGTGAAGATTGGAAAGGAGGTATTTGGGTTTCCTCCTGGTCTTGTGAAGAGTTATGAACAGAAGATGAGAGAGAGAGATGTGTTTTCTTTTAATCTTTCTTTCTAGTTTAATAAGTTTATGTTAGCTCTCCAGTAATTACCACACATTTTTATATCTAAATATCTCATTCTTTTTCACAATACATTTTATGAAGAAGTCTGAAAGTGGACATAATTTGCTGGATTTCAGCTTAAACAAAATATTTAACCTAAATTAAAAATAAAAAAAAATAATTAAAAAAATCCATGTGCAGTGCAAAAATGGTTTAGTCCTTGCCAATGTTGCAGAGACTAGTTATAGTACTGAAACTATAAAATAGAAAAATAGTGGGTGATGGAAAGGTCAGAATAGGGCTGTCAAATTTTAAATTTTAACATATGGACTGCTCACTCCCTGCTCTGGTTGCTAGTCATTCCCAGATGGTGTCTTTAGTGAGTGATGGTGAGGGGAAAGGAGCAGGTGGCAATGGCATTTTTTAATTTTTTTTACATATATCAAATTTAAATTCTGTTCTTATATTAAAAAAAAAAAATGGAAGAGATAAATGAATACAGGAAGTATAGGAAAAAGTAATGCATAGCTTGGAATTTAGACTGAAATTAAGGAAATCTGATTGTTATGGGTTGATGAGTCAGGATCAGAATCTGGATCCAGATCTGAAATCCCTCATAAATGGTGGATAATGGCTTTCATGTACAGCCTTGTCCAGCCCTCTGTACGGCATGCCCCAGCAACTTCAGGAAGAAGCTGCTCACCAGAATTGTGTTAGTCTTCCCATGCCTAGTGCATCACAGCTCTGAAACACATGCTTAAAGATAAGCCTGTGTGCATGTTTAAATGTGTGTGGCTAGATGGGAACCTTATGCCAAGGAGATAGGGCTTGCATTTTTAGTGCTGAATATCTAAGTTTATGATGTCACAGATGATATTGATCTGTATAAGTCTAATGATTTATTTATTTTTTTTTAAGAGGTTTCTTCTTATGAGAAACATCATCTCACTTCTCTTTGTTCATTTTTTTTGTTGTTGGTGGTGACTAATGCTGGAACGTGCCATGTCCTAGTTTAGTGACTGATTACACTCCAAGTGCTGACTCCAGCATCCTACTTATAGAGAGCCCAATTGCTCCCTCATGTCTGGCAGAAAGAACTCCTATTCCACAAGTCTCCATTGCTCCTCATGTTTATGTCCAAGTGTGTCACTAGATCACAGGGTATTTTCAGAATATATGCAACACATCTTTGTATGATATAATTATCCTAAAACTTGTTTTTATTTCATCATTTTCAGTAATGATCTAGCTTATTTTCTCAGCCTTCTCAAAATAGCTGGCTGAGAATCTGGTCTTATAAATAAATAAATAAAGTGGGAACAAATTACATGTGTGTCTGTTACAGACATAAGTTCTTGCTATGTAAGCCCTAGTAACTGTATGAACCTGTTTGAGCTTCTTTCATTATTGTAAGGAATCCTAGATGCCATGTCTGTCTTTAACCTTCCAGCTTTGTGAGTACAATCCTTCACTTAAATCATTACTGGGGAGATCAGTAAGGTGTTAAGAAGCAACTCATAAAAGAAAGAGTTAATTTTCTGCTAAACAATCATAGTATTTGAAATGTTCTTGCTAGTCTAGACAAGATTCAATGGAACAATTAAAAAATGTTGAACCTCAGAGCTTTGTAAAAAACAGCATGGCATAATATATCTTGTGATCACTCTAAATCACTGCTTTGCAGTGGGTAAAAGCTCTATCTTTTTGGAATCCAAGGCAGCTTAAAGAGGGTATTGATTTTCCCTTACTGAGAAACGAGAATTACATATTAGGAACGAAAGTTGCAGACACAATATAATGACCTTTCTCCTTGGCTTCTCTTTTCTAACACAAACAGAATCATTTTCATTGCTAGAATGGATATTAAACAGCAAATCTTGTAGCAATGAATTTGCAAGTGTCTGTGCTTGTTTTATCCAATTAGCATACTTATCACAAGAGCAAAAAATGAGTAGATACAGTTTTTAATTTCTGGATATATCAGCTCTATCCACAAAAACATTGAAAAGTCTCCAGCTGGAGGTCTCTTCCATCTGTCTCTGTAGTGGGGAAAGGAGGGGTGCTTTCTCCCTGCAGTTTTAATGCTGATGCATGATTTAGAGTAAATGGGCAATTTCACTGAGGGCAGAGGACCTTGGCTGACCTCTATTTTATTCTATGCATGTTTTTGTAGCACAGTCGCACATATACTTATCTATTAAACAGTGTTTCAGGTCACAGACATGTCAGTATTCCATTTACTGCTGTAATTATATAAAACTTAAAACAAACTTATCAATACCTGACACATTACCTTAGGGGGAAATATCCTAACCATGAAACAGTGTGAAAGCTCTACTAAACCTACATCGAACAAAAGCCTGAGTTTCCAACAAAGGTAGATTTGTTTTTACACCTGCTGTGTTTCCATTTAATCACCTTTTGTGAGAGTGCCTGAAACAATAGGTTGAAGCTGAATGCACTTCCAACTTTTTCATGTTTAGTTCCTTTCCTCCAATTTAAACTAACTGCAGTTTCCCCCAAGTTATCACTTCTTTTCAGTTAGAGCTGCTCCTGAGTCAGCAATATGTGCATGCGTGCACATGTGTGTAAAGTGACACCCTTGACCTTTTTCCTCCCCTTGCTGGGGAAAAATAGGTGGGATCCTCATGGTGGAGTATTTGAAATGCAGCTCAATGCAGCCATCCACTTAGTCCAGCTGCATATCAGAGTTGTGGCACAGCACCAAGAGAAGGAAAGATTGATGCATGAAATCTAGAAGCATCACAGCTCATTGTGCTCATTGTTTTTGTGTTGTTCATAAATTTGTAAGCAAGCTCATGTTTTTGAAAATCCAGGAGTTGCCTGGCAATGCACACTGTTGGTAAAGAACACAGTGGCTGGCAATTTGAATTAATTTGAATACGATGATTTTAAATTCCTCCTTGGCATCCTCAGTGCTTCAGACAGCATCCCTCTCTTGTAAGAAGGATAAATACACAGGGAGGGACAATGTTTTGTAACTTGGAATGAGGAACTTTTTTAGAGTTGAAAAAGGAATTCACTGTAAGCAATTTTGTTATTCTTTGTTGCTCTTCACTGGGTTGAAAAGCTTTTGAGTATGATCTTGGCTTCCTACTATAAATCTGGACATCTGCCAGAAGAGAGGAGCAGTCAGTTCTGAGCAACTTGTTCCTTTAGATTACCAACTCTTAACCTTGTGGACGCCTGTTCAGGCCAAGAGGACTTTTCTCCCCTCTGAAGGCTCTGCTCCTCTACCAGGTACTCCTAGGTTCGTTTAGCAATCCAGGTGAATTGAGGAACACATGGGAAGTTCCTTAACATTAACCAAGTCTTGAAAGTGATACATGGTATATTTTCTGTTGTTAGACACTTTTTCTTGGTTAGTTTTATGAGCTCCGTGCATCATACTTTCAGATGGGGGTGATTTATACAAAGTGAGAGATCACACAACTGCAGAGTTCCTGGACAGTCAGGAGTTTATTTAAGGCACAAAAAACATCTCTGCTGCAAGTAGTATTGCTTTGTTATATGAATTAATAGAGAAGCTGGGTTCACTTACAGCTTACATGTAAGCCTGACACATCACTTGAACTCTAACTCATCATCTTTGGGGACACGCAGATTTCAGTCAACCTGTATTACTTGTCTAACTCCTTACATGATACACCATAGGTTTGATGTGACATGCCCAAAGTATAATGTTTCTAAAGCCTGCAATTTACACAAACTGTCACCAATAATCTGACTAAACTGTTATATCAGGAAAGATGCTTTTGCTTCTTCATAATTGGATGTCTGGATCCAGTATAAAGAAATGTATAGAAATCCAAAGAATACACATAATAACCAGTAAAATATTACTAAATAGGTATGTGTTATTTCTCCGCACATTTTCTTCAAGGGCCTACCATACCATAATCAGACTGGAAGGTTCATGATCGTTAACCGATTTCCCAGTGATGTTATTTATTTTCGTATATTGCAATGGCTGTGTTTTGGAAGCAGCATAGTAGAATAGAAAAGGGAATGTGGTCACTAAACTTTGTAGATTATTTCATTTGTCTTGTGTGACTGAACTTGCTAACTATTATTATTCTCTCAGCTGGTAGATGACTTAGGAAAGGTGACTTTATTAACAAAAGTATTCAAGAAAAGCATGGGGAAATGGTCCACATGAATGGAGCCTAAACGGAAAATGAAAAGTGTTGGGAGAGAAAAAGTAGGTTCAGATCAGGACAACTTTAGAAAAAACTCCCATGAGACAGAAGCATGTTGAACATGGGAGGTTCTGGGAGAGCTTGCACAAGTATCTCTAGCTAGGGGGTTAGAGCATAAGCCAAGCTGTTTGGAGCTGGTACAGCAAATGAAAGAGCCTCTGGACCAGATCAACAGGGAAAGAGAGGAGCTGCTGCTTCTTGATTATCTGGACCTAGAAATAATCAGACTCTCGGGAGGGAATTCCCCTTAGCTTCAAGGGGAATATAGCATTACCATGAGATCCTGGAGGGGTTGGCATGCCATTTTTGTTGGGGAAGATAATCTATTTACTTGCAGTGGGAACTGAGGCAATGAACATACTGCTAAGATGGATAAATTCAGATTCTTTTTAAGTACATGTTCAGCCATGTCTTTTCTTTTCTTCTTCTTTTTTTTTTTTTTTTTTACTGTCTACCACCATCTGATGATTATCAATTCTTTGCCTTAAGAATCACATTAGTTACAAATGTAATTTGTCTCTAATAATCTATTTGTGTATTTCAGTGCCTTTTAATCTTATTAACAGTAGACTGTATCGGTTAATACAGAGTGGTAAACATAAATGAGGATGTAAACTACCATTTAAGTAATCAAGATGAAAATTACAGAGAGCCATCATATTTCACAGCATGAGTAGAGTGGCTGAAGGGAAAACCTGCCTCTGTCCCTACATAACACACAGTTAGAGAGTATTTCACCTGGGACTTGTATCTTCCCAAAAGTCTTGTGTATAACATTGGTAGAAGAGCAAAACTTGGTATTGTTCTTTGGTCTTCCTCAGCATGAGAGTTCCTGAGCTCCTTTGATGCTCAATTATTTGAATAACTGACATTAGAAATAGTCACTTTCTATAGCTACTTTACAGGATAAAATCCAAGGACTTGATTTATCTCAGTTGCTGTAGTTCCCCTTAGGACATCTATCACTTGTTAGACCTCCCAGGAGCAAGCTCAATGGTGCATCCTTCAGTTAGATTTCGTGTTTTAGTAATTTTTGTCAATACAGCACAATAATATTGAGGTATATTATAGATTTACATTGCAGAGCTAACTAATATAATTCAAGATAATGAACTCCCATTAACTGTTTGGAAAACCAAGTCTGCGCAAAGCACAGGGCATATTAGAACTTCTAAGATATTTTACTTTTCTCTGAAAAGGGAGCAGATAGGAGTAAAGCATACTTTTTTGTTGTTGTTTTTTTTTTTTTTTTTAAGAAAGTTCAGAGACCTTGGAATGATATAAAAGGTAGTTTTCTACTATTTTTGGATAATTAATGAAACAGCCATTAATGGATGATTTTGAAGATTGTACTTACATTGCCATTAACAGCATAAGATGTGAGAGTGATGCATAATTTGTTTTGGTTAAAGCTGAGTGTGGTTATGCTTTCAGTAATCAAGTGAATGTCATCCATTTTGAGAAGAAGCATAACACTTAGTTTTTTTTAATTAAGGTACAAAGATAAGTGTTTGTACTTGTCATACTTTTAATAGCAGAACATGAGATACTAGCAGATAATTTGTTACTGTTGTTAAAATTGACAACAGTTACGTTAAAGGAATATTGTACACAAGCCACCTTAACCCACTTCATTGTGAATACTTCTTAAGATGTACAACATACTCTATTTTTTTTGCCTAGATCTGAGCACTTATGAGGCCATGCAGGTGGGTGACACAGGGGATCCAGAAGGAGTCACAAGACAAAAATTGTTCATGAACTTCTAATGAAAGATTACATCTGTATCCAGGGGTTGAATCAAGGTTGCACAATCTTAGTTTTGATTCATTTTCGAACTTTACATCTCTGAAGTAGCAATTGCAACAGCAATCCCTTTATGTACTTTTAAATGTCATTTCCTACACGTGAACCTGAAAAAATGGGGAAAAAATAAAGTTTGCTTTTGGACTGTACTGATCACTACACCTGTCATCAACACAGCACAGACTTTCAGACTCATTGCTTACAGTGCTACTATTTGAACCAGCAAAAGATATTTTAAACAGAAGGTGTTTTGAGACCTAGAAATTCTATTCCATGTGAGTATGCTCTGTATATCCACTCTGTTCTGCTCATCTTCCCCTTTGCTGCAGTTTTCTCTCTTTTAGAGTTCATATTTCTATCCTAGTCCTCTTGTCTTACCATTCTCTTTGCTCTTCCAGTCCTGCCCTTATCTCTTGTTTGCACCAGTTCCCCCAACCCTGGTGCCCCTCAGCTGTTCTCAACTGTCCCTGAGAGACTGCAGGTTGCTCAGGGAAGGAGGAAGCTTCACAGAATCTGCAAAAATCACCACAGGTATTACCCTTCCCTGAATCTCTCATTCAGATCTGCCTATCTTGACATGTCTATGAAACACTTGGTGCCAGTTGGACAGCCAGGGTGCTGTGTCTGTCATGAGCATCATTCATCCACTGATCAGAAACATCTCAGCATTCCCTGTCATGGCCTCACTTCATTGTATTGTCTTTTTGTTTCTTGTCATTAAGTTAATTATGAACTCTCTCAGGCACAAATAGTCTGTTTGTTGTGTTGTGCCTGGCAGGAGCAGCACTGCAGCAACATGGATGATGATAACCACCCCAGTGTTTTTAAAAGCCCAGGGATAAGAACCTCAGGAATGGAGCTGTGGAGCAGACTGGTTATTCCTTGTCATCCCTGCCCCTCATCACTTTCTGAAACCCATCTGCCCCAAAGTATTCACCAAAATCATATTTCAGTCTGGTCCTTTAATACTTTCAAGGTGACTGAGGGCAAGATGTGACTGTGAGTCACTCCCATACTTGTTTAACCATGTAAAAATTTACCCACTCTCTGTTGCTCTACATGTAGTCCTTAAGTAGAAACACTAGGCATAAAAAGCTCAGCTACTGAGGCATTTTTGTTTTCTTAGTGATTGCAAAATATAATTGATGAAAACTAGCTTTTCAGACACAGTGGGAATATCTGTAGATAAGACTCAGTCTTATTTATATTTGTCTTTTTCACTGATAAGCATTTTAATAATAAATAGATTTGAAATTTCATTTTCTATATTTGCCAAAACAAATTAAGAAGGGATGGATTCAAACATTATTTTAAAATACAGTAAAATTATTTATGTATTTATTTATTTTACTGTCTGTGCTCACTTTCTATTGTTCTATGTATTTCACTTGTTACACTGTGTTGTATTCCCTGAGGGCCAATTATATTCTGGTAAAGTTGGATAACCAATATTGTGAATAGTAGCTTTTTTACTCTTGAGATTTAGCACAATTTGTGTATTGAGCATGCACACAAAGGATCAATCACAGTTTTTCATGTTTTATTTTCACAGTATTAATTACATTCAAAAGCATGCTGCCAATCAGGTTACTATAATTTTGTATGGCTGTAGGTTTTAAAGTAACTACATGTAGTGACATAAATCACTTAAAATGTATATTATACTTAACTTGTGACAAAATTGCAAATGCAAAGAAATAGACTTTTATTTAGCTTTAAGATTTCTAAAAAATTGTTGGTTTCTTGTTTGGTTGTTTTTGTTTTGTTTTGTTTCGTTTTGTTTTTGTTTTTGTTTTAGAACTGCCTTAAAAGTAGTACAGCCTTAACTGTGAAAGAAAGGTATGTATTTATCTGAAGTTCCAGGCATCTGTTGTATCTAGGTATTATGCCACTAAGTGTAAATGTACTGGAGTATATTACATATGTAAATAAGTATGCAATATGTATTACATATACTCCTGTGTATGTAATTTCTATAGTGGACAAAGGAAATGTAGCTGAAGGGAAAATATTATAATACAGGATTATATCAATATAATTAAAACATCTCTTGGATTTAAAACAGCACCTGATTTTCTCTGAAATTACATTCCATCCCTATACATGCACCAACCTTGGACATGCCAGGTTTGTCTTAGCATGGTCCAAGCTTACAGCAATATACATCTCATTTTCTCTTCTCCTGAAAAGGAGTGGGAGCTGGGGCAGCTTTTATGAAAACAGCTCCCTAAAGTTAGTAACTTTTACATTTAGAGAAAGCCTCAACAGTCCAGACATAAAAGAGTTTTGAAAACAATGAAGAAGCTGTGTCCAACAGTTCTACACAAATGTGCAAGCATCAAGAATTGCACTTTTCTGGCTTTTTAAGTCTACTTTATTTGTGGAGGAATCTACAAAAGATATCTGCAAGATCACTTTAGGAACAGAAATGGCATTGAAAAAAAAGAAGTGTGACTTCAGGTATCCTTTCTTTCCCACCATTCAGAACCCAGCAGAAAAGGAGAAAAGAACATTATCTAACAAAAGCCCATCGGCACAAATCCCTAAAACCGCCCCATTCCCCTGCACTCTGGCTGCTGAGCTCTGGCGTTGCGCTGCACAGAGGCACCCGCTGCCAGCGGCAGCTCTTTGATCCCCCAGCTCGCCCTCTGAGAACAAATCCCAGCCAGCACAGGCAGTGAACCAGTGACATCTGCCAGTTCAGTGCAGTTTCTCTCCCCTTTTTTAATCGCTGTGACATGTTCAGAAGCACTGTGTGCCAAGGCATGGATTGCATAGAGCAATCCTTCCCTGTTCCATATGCCTTGGCACATCTCCATCAAGAAACGAACACCTCTCACGCTGCAGCTGGATGGTTCAAATGTGGACAGGTTTGAACAACATTTGAAGCTGGAACTACTCATGGAAAGTTCAGCGCTTCCAAACCATGCAGAAAGCACTTTCTTTTTTCTCTGATGACCTAGATGTCAGTAGTTTGTGTCATACCACAGCACCTTATACCATAGCATTAAGAACACAAATCTGCATTTTTCTTATTATTATTCAGGTCTAAGGGGTCCCTGGTGCATATGTCAGTAGAAGGTCAGATTAAAAGAAAAGCCTGGAGGAAAATTAGTACCTCATCCATCTGTTTTCATTCTCAGAAATAATAATAAAAAAAATTTTTAAAAAAAAAGAGGACTCAGATTTGTGGCCAAATACATGGGTTCCAAAGTTTTAGAAATGTTGATTCCATTCTATTTGGTGATGAGCAAAAATCTAATTCCTGGTGCCATTTCCATACTCATTGCCTTCAGCTGTGCCAATGAACATTTAAACCTGCTCGTGAGCATACTGAATTTTATAGAAACACAAATATTTTCACACAGTCATCACATGCTAAAAATGTGGTGTGAGAAGGTGAAAAGGAAAAAAAAAAAATACTACTTGAACAACTCTCATAAAATTGGGAAAGACAAAGTTAAGAACCTGTGAGATCAGAAGAGTAGACCTGTTGTAGCCAGTGTGTTTGCAAATAGACAACTCTTCTGTTTGCTCTGCTATAATGTCCCCTTTGTGTTTACCCTTTATAAATAGTCTATTGAAAGAGTCCTTTGGCAGAAGTATTTGCAGAGAGAACAATTTTTAAGGAAATACTGTAAAATATTTGCAGGTAGCAAATTTTAGACTTGGAATTTTGACCACTTGCAAACAAAGCTGGATTCTAGGCATTGTTTTCATCCAGATTCTCACTCCTCTTCAAATACTTTTTTTCACTGATTTGAGGTTACAATAGTCAAAGAGCACTTGTAGACTTGACGGTCTCCGTATTGTCCTTACGAAGAAATACCCTGCTCGCGGTAAAGGAACCTCAGTGACTTTTATCTCCCTCTTCCACCTTCAAGAAATGTCTAACCACTCCCAACAAAAATACAGCTAGATGTCTAGATTGGTCTCTAGCTATTTAATCAAAAACAGCCTCTGCTGCATTTTGAACTTTGAATTTGTGAAGAGTCTAAATACCTGGAATTATTCACAGAAATGATAGAGCAGATTTGTAAATAATATATCAAAAAGTCTGACATAGAGTCAATGGATTTGTTAAATTACTATGGCATTTATTTACATAGATCTTAAAAGTAATTAACATTCACAATTTTATACTGAAGAATGAAAGAGTTAAATATATTTTTTAACTTTCTTTCATGAGACCTTATAAGCCACTTTTCAACCTGGAGAGACTCTCTACAGCTGTGTTACAAATCCCTGTAAATAGGGGATTTAGAAAGGAAAATCAGACAGACTTTTATCTATACGTAGCACCAACAGTTTCCATGGTAAGGTAATGTTTTTGCTTTCACTTTTTCCCCTGTTGTTATCCCTAATTTCAGCCTTTTTGTGTATTTGTTTTCAGTCACTTTTTTTTTTTTTTTCTTTTTACTTCTTTCTATTTGCTGCAGTCTCAGTCTTAACATTTTCCATTGCAATGGCTCTGTAGGCATCAGATGGGCCCTCAAAGCTCCAAAGGCTCTGAGGATACCACGTGCAACATTACACTGAGACAGCAGTGTAGCTTTTTCTCCAAAGGTAGCAATATATATGGATTTATGAAGAGGAGAGACAAAATGCTTCGTGAATGTTCGTAAGAGCACCAGCACATGGAGATTGGTATAGCAGGGAGGCAACAAGACAAGGAGCTACAGGAAAACCGCAGGAGAATGTTGGACTAAAGACCCATCCCAAGACCACAACTAATTAAATAACTAGCTAGCTAACTAACTAACTAAGTTGAGAGGGAAATGTATCACTTCTGTTGCTTTTCAGCCTTCGGGAATTGTTAATTTGTTTAAGTCTCCCTGAGCTCTCCTCCTGTCAGGGCTGAGAATCAGCACTGAGATGCACAGGTGTGACTTAGGGTGGGACAAGCTTTTTATCTGAATTCCCAATTTCTGGGCATCTCCATGCAGCCCAGCAGCAAGATGGCTGTGGCTCTTTGTCTCAGCACAAGCAGCAACACAAGATCAGATGTGCTAGTAGACAGCCAGCTTAAGGCTGGGTAGCTGCAAATATCATTCAATTACTATGGGTAAGCTGCTTGCTGCATGCCAAAAACTGTAATAATATGTGATAAGAAAAGAACAAAGGTGTATTTGTAAAAAAACATCACAGCAATAAGAAGTCTGTTTTATAATGGAACATTTCAGTCTGAATAGGACAGTGTGATATTGCTTTGTGGTTGTTGTTGTTTTTTTTCAGTCCTGAAGTTACCAAACAACATTTGCAAATATGAAATGAAAACCCCGAGACTTAAGCTAGCACAATGTTAGCTGGGATTTATATTTTTCAAGCCTGTCCTGAGGTGGCCTGTGTCTAAGTTTTCTATTAACTGCATAGCCAAAGTTCACAGAGGTCTGGGTATTCTGAGAATTCATTTTGGACCGTCTTTGGCCCTACTTGATTTTATTTCTATTTTCAGACAGGCACAATAAGTCTGTACAGCTGATAGAGTCAGGCTACATTTATTATCAGTCTCAGTTATCAGTTCACAGCAGGGACAGCTCAGCAGTTGCTGGCTGAAACATAAGCTTTGTGTATAGGCTTCCTTCCCCCTCTTCATTTTTTCTCTCTAGCTCAAAGGAAAATCAAACTGTGCCTCTTTCTAGTTCACTCCTCCCTAGGCGAGTTGCAGATTTTACTGTGCTTCTACCTGCCAAAGGTGATCAGGAAAGTTAAAGGTGGCATCTTTCACAGTAGATGTTGGTCCCATGTCCATTCAAAAACTTTGTAGGATTTCTGCCAGAGTACAGGTAATTAGCCTCTACCTTGATTAAGTACTTATTTAGGTTTAAAGTACAGACTGTCTAAATCCCCTTTCCTCAAATCATAGCGCTACAATTAGATATAGTACTCTTTCTATTCCCAGACCTATGCTATTCTCAGACACTGAACAGCTGGTATATTTTCTCTCTGAAATGGGTGAAGTGTTTTCTTCATTTACAAAATTGTAAAAGCCTTTGGACTGCTAGGATGCAATGAGACACACAAGTGCAGCATGCTGTAAAAATAACAAAGAAGAAAGAATACCTTTTATGTTCTCTTTACACCCAGAGCTTCCCTGTGAGCTCTGAACCTGCAAGTACTATTGATTGGGAGATCAAGGTTCTGAGTCCACCTGTGATTAACCACTTTGTATTTACTGGTATCCCACCAGCTAATCAATTCTCCCAACCCTCCATGTTCATTTCTATTGCCCATTAGGCCTATTACGCTTCACAGGCTCATGTTGTTATTTAAATAATAGCCAGTTCAGTCTGTGGCCTGTCCTAAGAGAGTGGGGACTTCAGTAACAGAAAGAAACACGTTAGCACAGGAGAAAATCCAATATGAATCCCTACTAATTTAGTTTCCTAAGATTAAAAAGGCAAAATACGTCTAAAAGATTAGATCACAATTCTATTCTTGATGGGTTCTCATAAATTATAGCTGAATATATATCTATAGATAGTACAAATACCCACTGGACTCAGTCTTCATTTTTATTCCATATACTGATTTCTCTTATTCATCACTACTTGCTTCAAGATGAAACAGATGTGGCTACACTACAGCTTGATTTCAAAACAGGTGATAGTGAGGGAGGCACATCTTGCCACACATCTGCAGGTTTAATTCAGCATGACACCTGTTGACTGTGCTTTACAAAGCAGAACTCATTGCTCTTAGAGTATCTTGCAGCTGCCCCATTCAGATACTGAGAAATACATAAGAAAAGCTGATCTCTGACATAAGTTGCTGTTTTCTCTTTTAAGGCTTGAACAGGATCCTAGGCACAGACTGCTCACTTGCAAGTGACCTTCTGGTGGGGCTAAGGTGTGGTGCTAACAAAATCTATGATGTTCAAAAATATTGCTTAGTAGACCCTCAATGCTTTAACTGAACTCAGTCATCATCAGTATTGAAATTACTGAGATATGGATAAGGAGATGGTGTCAAGAAAAGCACATGCAGAAGAAAAGAATGTCTTACTCATCTGTACATATGGGTATTTGCTTGGGGAGCAAGTTAAATATCAGCTAGAGCAACTGTGAACTTGCTTACTACTTGATCTGTGCTGGGGCCTTGGAAAAGTGAATATCCTTCTGTTAGTTTAGGCCAGGGAAAGCAGGGCTACAGCAGCAGGGAGAAGCTGTATTCTTCAGCAAGGCAGCAAACCAGCTGTTATAGTTTAATGTATTTTATTCTTTTCCCCAGGAATACAATCTTTTTTTTTCACCAGAGTAGAAATCTTGAACTGGGTACAGAGCTTGGTTCTTTCTATCTAGCAGCCTCTTACTGCTGAAACCGGTAAGAGATGTTGAAGCAAGCGCAAGGTTGTAAAAGGTAGCTCCTTGGCAGGAAAGCAACCACTAATTCAGTAGGTCTAGTTCTGAAATTAATAATGTCTTAACTAGATGATAACTTGTACTTAGCTGAATGGGTAGATCAGCAAGATGAAAGGTGGTGAAGCTCTTCAGTAGGTTTGATGTGATGTGGTGCTTTTTACATGGGTTCTTTTGAGGGTGTTGAAAAATGTCATAGTGCAGTGATTTGGTGAACTAAACTTTAATAACACAGGATATAAGATTGGATATTTATTTTTCCTGGGTTTGGTGTATGGGATAGATACAAACTGTTCTGAAATTTTACAATGGAGTTCTAGACTTTGACCTCAATCCTTTTATCTGACACCACCTAGTAGAAGAATTACATTGTAAGTTCAGGGAAAAATGGGTGAGTGTGGCATCTTGTGGCATTTGTTTTACTTAAGTTTTTCACATACCTGTTTTGCCACCAATCCATCATATGACTGATCATATGTAGAGTGCCTGTTAAGTTAGAAGCTATTGGATATATTTTTCAGTTTATGCATGCTTTGTGCATAAAATACTTCTAGTGCCCTTTGCAATGATGTTCAAAACAAGTACTTACCATTTGTTCCACTCTGTCACACATGGTTTCTATAATCTGTTAAAACTGAATCTCTTCTTTTTTAGTGCATCCTTAATGTCTGACAGTTTCCAAGTCAAAGTCCAAATATTCTTCAAACATAGTCAAGTGTCATTCATGTTAAGAGCTGCTTACTGCCTTTTGGGATATTTCAGTACTAGCCTGAAATAGACACATTTGTCTTTCAACTTATAGAAATAAAATACAAGTAGCACAACTTCTCTCTTTCTCTTTATGGAATTGACTTTATAAGCACTTGTCCACAAACCACATGTATGTGTAGGTTGGAGGTGTTTACCCTTGGACATTTAATTTTGATGCAATGCCCAAGAAAACATGTGGTCAGCCAGTTCCCCTCTGGAATAGGGTGGGGTGAATGAATTATTTCCTCCAAGGATTTAAAAAATGTAAGCTCCTGAAAAGGACCTCAGGAGAGCCAGTAAAAACTGGATGAACACATCTCTGTGCAAAAAGCCGTTCTTGTAGCCAAGTCATGCTCTCTGTTGAACTACAGGTAGCAGATGGCTCTAGAAATAAGAATATTGGGCAGAATGCCACAGGGCAATAGTAAGTTCTTCAGCCCACAAAAGGACTCACATGGATTGCTTTTACCTACTTAGGTCATATAAACTTCATTGTGTGTGACTAGACACCAGCAAACTCAGCTGAGAATTCTGGGGCCATCAGATAAACAGAAAGTATTGTTTTTAGGAAAACAGGTGGTGGTTATGAGTTTTAGGTCAGCCGGTTGATTCGGAGTGTCATACTTTAAAAGAAAAAAAGTTGCAAGGTTCCCTAATATGCTTTGCTGTATTTAAATATGCTGTCAATAAGCAAGATGAGTGATTAAAGCCATTGTTTTGTTGTTGTGTTTTTTTTAGCAAGTACATTACCATATAATGAGAAAACATTTTTATTATAATACTATATTTACAATATAAACATAATATTATAATTATATATAATATTTAAAAAATGTTATGTTCATATGTTGGTGAGTTTTGACTTTGCAAAGAATAAAGGCAGAAAATCTTAGATTCAGGTTTGAGGTCAGGTGCATCAGGTTACACTTGATATGACCCACCAGATCAACCAATGGATTGTGGAGCAGATCAACCTGACTTAGACTGCATGACTCTCCATTTCCAGTCTCCATTTCCACTGTCAATGATTTATTTCACTTTACCTTTTAAAAATTATGTGATTTTGTCTTTAAGTCTGCTAAAAATAACTTTTTTTTTTAAAAAAAAAAAAAAAAACTGCTGAAGATCTAACTGAGGAGAGCAAAGCATTAAGTTTAGAAAGAAACCATGTGCTAATATGGTAGTGACTGTTCCTCTGAAATCTGATTGTGACTAAGTGTACTCTGGAAAATTCTGGACTTCTACTAAGTAGTATTTTCTCAAAGCAAGTTCTTTCACTCAGTCCTATGCCAACAAATTGAAAGTAGTGTCTAAAACAAAAACCTCAAGAACATGTAATCTGATTCTTTTTTTTTTTTTTTTTTTTTATATAATATACAAAACCTGCAACCCTTTAGCTAAAAACTTGAAGTTCTGTCTTACTTTAAAAAAAAATGTAAAAACTATTCAGATCTCTTCAAACCATTTAGGGTTTGTTTAGAGCCTAAATCTTAGTTAAGGTATTTATGCTGGGGAACATATGGTCTTAGAAACTAATGTCTGAAACATTGGAACAATGAGGCAGAGGGAAATTACATGAAAATACAATTGAAATTCTCATGTGTTTGCCTGAAGCCAAGAAGCAGAACAGGGACAGACAGTCACATTGCAGGGTAGAAAACTCCAGTGTCTGCAGCTTAGTACAGAAATATCAAAGATTTCACAATTAAAAACAGGCTTTTTTGTGAGGTTAGCACCATACACAAGGAATTGTTGATGGGGAAAAAGCAACCTTATCCTAAAAAAGGGCTTCCAAATAGCAAGTAAAACTGCAAAGAAAGCTCTGAAACTACCATCAGTAATGCAAAATAATCAGACTCAACTTGAAGGAAAAAGACAGAAAGCTGAAAGATATGCAGGGGGCCACAGCACTGCAAAAAAAAAAAAAGCTATTAAAAAAAAAAAAAAAGGTCAAAATGAAAAATGCATATGTATGGGTTTCCGTGTGAGAAACAGCACAGTTTTCTGTCTTAATAGTGTAGCTATCTCAGGAGGATACTTGTTGAAAGAGTTCATAAAAGCTGACAGACAGAAATGTCATTTGTTGCTGGGCAGCAGAGTAATGCAGACTATGGATTTTTTTGATCACAAAACAATACATTTTGAAAGCAGGGCCTGTCCAACATTCCAACAAATTAAAAAGATATGCCAAGGATATAAACATGCAAAAATATAGCTGCCCCCCCTGCTCGAGTCTTCTAAGCACAAAGTTACATTGGTTATAGCAAAGACTGCAAAAAGTCCTGGAAAGCATGCAAAGAGGGAGAATATAGAAAGGATCGATCACCAGTTGTGTAGGAAGGGCAGAATGTAATCAAGCTTTATCTAACATACTAGCTGCAACCACAAATATCTCTGCAAAATAGCTCTCCTGGTATAAATATTTATCCATAAAAACACTGTGCCCTTTCCTTTCAGAACACAAACCCTCTAACACCAGGGTCATGCAATTTATTTGCAGCGTCCTCCACTCACCTCTGTGCCAGAAGGCACAGTCTAGGTGCTGGAGTATTATGGTAATGCTGATGTTCAATAAGGATAAAATTTCCTTCACATGCTTTGACATCTTTTTGCTGGGAATAAACAGAAAGCACTATGGGAGAACAAGTTTCACCAAGTCAGGATGAACGGTTACTGCATAAACTATAATAAACTATAAATAAATTTAGAGCCTGAGCAGCAGAGATCAGACAACCTTCTCTTGTCTGGGTCCTCTCCCACAGTCTTACTGTTAATCCTTGTGTTCTGAATAGTCCCTCCTCTGCTGTAAGACTTGGGATTTCTCAGGATGCTGGTTTTCAGACCAGTAATATTTTTTAATTCAGATACTTCTGTGGTTTTTTTTTTGGTTGGTTGGTTGGTTTGGTTGTGTGTTTCTTTTTTTGTTGTTGTGTTTTTTTTTGTTGTTGTTGTTTTTTCTGCAAATACTACAGAACTTGTTTGCATTGTAAGATGCAGGCTCTTCTCAGGACTAGGAGAGCTCAACAAGACTGAGGGTGCAGCTAGAGCAAAGAAAAGGTAGCTGGGTTAGCTATAAATCAGCTTATGCACAACAGCCTACTGGGAAGCTTCCACATGACGCTTTTGTAAGACAGACTTGAAACTGGAAATAGGGGTGCTTCTTTTATTTTGTTCAGTTTGGTACGTGTCAGACAGTAGAATTATATGTGTGAAACTCCATTTCATGAGGATAACTTTCTCCCAAGAAAATACCTAGATCAGAAGTTTCTAATGCAGACATCCATTTTGGCTATATTAAATTGAAAACCCTAAAAGGTGAATCCTTCAACATCAGGTAGATGTGATGACCGTTAGGTTCAGGAATGAAATCAAGGTGAGAAGCTTGTGCATGGAAATGTAATATGTATACCTCTTAAATGAGAGTAGTGCCTTCTGCCACAGCCATTTTGGGGTTGTGCTCAGGGAAGCAGATCTAGCCAGAAAAGGAGGAAGTACCAATGCCAAGTAAAACTGTCCATCCCTCCTTTCTGATCATCACTGCCCACTGCATGTCTGTCAGCTCTGTCACTTTTTTATTCCAAAGAGGCTGAGGTGTTTTGTTCTTTCCATGCTTTTATTTCTCAAAAAAAGTAATTAGTCTGAATAGGAGTCTAATTCAGTTTCTTAGATTTACCACCTAGAGAAGTCTACCTTCTCCCCACTGACACCATGGGGAATCCTAGAAGCCTTGTTATGGTAACTGAATGTTAGCCAAGGTCCAATTTCACTACAGCGTTACCAGAAGTATCTGCTTACCACAAGACACAAGTATCCCACAGTCTGAGTGAGAGCTCCAAAATGCAATACTAGACAAAATTTCAAAAGATTCTTCTAAAATAAGTTTGTCACCTGCTGCCTGCTTCTGGTAAATCACCTCACTGAACAATTTTCATTTAAAAGCCAAGCATAAAACCTCATGAAAAAATATCATTTTTCTTTGTTTACATCATTTACTACCTCTGTTCTTTTTGAAGGTGTGGAGTGGTCCCTTTCCAGACTTTCCTGTAAACGATTAGTAGCTTCTTTACCCATGGCTCCTTTCTGCACTCTTCGGCACCCTCCTCTGTTTTTATTAATTGTTCACAGTCATTTGTTCCACTTCTTGTCCACATTTCCTTCAATCTCACATATGTTTTGTCTATAGAGAAATAAACAACAAGGGGAAAGCTTTATCAATATAGCTGTGGATCACTAGTATCTACACCCATGCTGTCCATTTCCCATTACAAGAAGGCAGTTCTGAAAATGTGTAGGAGGCTGCTCTGTCACATCTGAAAATTTTACCTTATTTAGGCAGAAATCCTTGAATGGATCCATTAGATGGATTTTTCCTGTTCCATTGCTTTCTCAGTTTCCTATTGCCACTCCTTTCCTCTTGTATCTTGTATATTTCATATCCTTTGTGGTTTAAAATTTGCTTTTACAAATATTTGCAGCCTTTGATATTTTGTGCTTGACAGATTAATTACCTCAAACTGTTTAGTGCCCTCCTATCTCTTTAAAAGATCTCATCAGATGAAATAGAATGTACAATTTTGTTATAAGCTTGAGAATGTAGAAAAGTAAGCACCATCAGAGGAACTGGTTTGCATTAATTCTCTTCAAATTCAGGAACCACTGAGTTAAAATCTTTCTTTCTTATCTTCTTCCTTCCTACCTACCCAAAGAATGAAGGAGGAGTGCAGAGAATTCTCTGCTTTTATTGGGTATTGTGGGGCAGGCTCTTTGCACTCCTCTGTTGCTCCTTGCTGAAGGACTCAGTTTAGGATGTAATTGGCCAGCTGGGAATTCCCTAGGATATATCTCAAATAGCATGATGCTCTCTTCTCTGCTGTACCCATCTTCAGCTGGAACCACATTCAGTGCTGAAGTTGAAAAGGTGCGTGAACACTCTGACACAGATCCTGTCAAGAGGTTGCCATCAGAAGGCATGCTGTCCTCACCGTGTTAGTTTAGGCATTAAAAAAAAAAAAAAAAAAAAAAAAAAAAGTTCTTAGACTGGAGGCCTCGCAGTGCAGAGCATATCATGCCATCTGGAGCACGTGGCTTAAGACCTTTGGTGTGACATACCTGGGCTACCGCTGACCAATCTGGCACAGAGATCACAGCATGCTGCCTGGGCTATGCACCTTCTGCCATATAAGCCTGCACTTTGAGAAGGCAAGGAGGAAGTGAGAGGGAAAAAGTCCCCCAGATAAGGGCAGACAACAGAAGATATTTTGATTTAGTCAGGTCTTCCAGACCCAGAGGATATTGGAGATGCAGAGGCTGCATTACTATCTAGAAACCTGTATGCACTGTATGCATTGAATTTCCATGTACTAATACACACAGACAAGGACTTTTTGGTCAGCAGAGACAGACCAGAGAGCAGCTGGTGTCCCTTGGAGGCACCCTACTGCAGTAGAAGAGGAATATACTGTACATTACCCTAAGCAAAACAGCTGCACTTCTGCTCGCTCATCAGCAATATGATAGCAACAAAAGATTTTTGTAGCAGAATAGGCAACCAAAATGCAACTTCTGCAAAGTAAGGCAAATTCTGCTAATTCCTTGTGAGTAGGAGGCAGTCCACACAATGACTATACCTCTGCTTATGCTGTTTTTTTCATACTTACAAAGACAAAGCATAAACAACATGTTACTACAAGGCCCAGCACAGGCAAATTATGGCAGCAGTCATTACACATCAGAGAACTTCATTTTCTGTCATCTACCACCCGTTTATAGGCTTTTGCTTTGAAAAGCAAGCATCACTCTGTAATATGAACAAAACATGAACAATACTGGCAAGTAAAACAATCTTTGACTTCAGTGGGTACTGCTTGAAGCCTCACCTGGAGTTCAGTGTCAGTTCTAGGACTTGTTTAGTCTAGAAGACAAAAGGCTTAAGAAAAATGTCAAGACAGTCCTCAAATATGTAAAAAGATCACTGCAAACAGAGAAAGAATAAATTGCTCTCCTGAGCCAGTGGAGAAAGGACAAAAAATAATGTGTTTAAGTTGCAGCAGAAAGGCTAAGAAAGTGACTGCTGTGGGGACTGTGAAATTATTTCTGCTGCAGGTGCCCAAGAACAGCACCAACAGATGACCTTCAGCAGTAGCAGGGCAGAACAGTTCATCCTGGGAGTGAGTAGTTCCCAAAGACCCCTTCCCACTCTGTTGTCTGATTTCACTTGGTAGACATGAAGCACAGAGCCTGAATTCAGATGCAAACTTTCTTTGAAGTGTATACAGATGTAAAAATCTTATTATTCATGGATGGTGGTGAAGAGTGAGGAAAAATAATGAGTCTTGCTTGACATGTCAATTCTAAACCAAGTGTTAAATTGTATAGTGATGAAGCTTTATTTAGGCTATGGCTTAAGCAATTTTTTAATAGACCTAGTGGTAGTAAATTTTTTATTTTATTTTGTTTGTGTGGGGAGTATTGGTATTAGCTCAAAACAGCACTCTGAAAGCTAAACAGTCCCTAAAGAGTTCCCCTCTGTGACTGCATATGTCATTCAACTTGGTACATAAAGTCCATAAGAGAATCTTGAAAATACACCCCAGAAACTAACTGTTCTTCAGCCCCATGCATGCCACAAACACCAACACATAATAAGTTTTTTACAATGGCAGTATGTTATATAGAATTTATTTGTTGTTCCAAGCACAGACAGTGATTTTATACACTCATCTCCCTCATTGTTTTACTATAAAGCAGCTAATGCCAACAAAACCAGTCTTATGGTATTAGTGTTGAGGTTGGTGCTAGAGATGAAGGAAGCAAGCGCAGGGAGGCACCTGCATGGCAGGGTAGTTAGGTGCATCTCTAAGCTTAGGAAATCTGCATCCCCACTGCAGCAGGAAGAGCTCATACAGGAGCCTTGCTCAGCCACTGAATATCTCAGAGTGGGCCCAGATGGTTCACTCTGACAAAAGCCAGACAGTGGGCTGCTGTGAGGGCCACATAGCTGGTTGGAGACAACTGCCATGTTGTGAGCATGAGTCCTAGTATTACAATACAGACACAGTCCATGGTTTTCACTACTTAGGAAGATTTCTGTGCCTGGTAAACATCAGTCACTATCCATTTTCTGAGTTAGCAAAGAATAGTCCTGTAAATGAGTTCAGTTTAGGCAGTCGTCATTCTAAAAGATCAAGTTCTAACAAAACAAACAAACAAACAACAACAAAAAAAAACCATGGGTTTGTATAATAAAAGGTATAACAAAGGCCTTTAAAAGTTAGATGTAGAGGTTTGGGATAGCAAAAACATAGTTTTTTGTTTGTTTGTTTGTTTGTTTGTTTGTTTTTCCAGAAAGTCTCCTGTGTGGTTGTTAATTTTGAGTAAAAGATCAGTACAGTATCAGATTTCGGCTTGTGTCCTGAAAATGTGCTGTTGTTGTTTTTAAGACTCTGTTTATGAAAATATCTGATTTAGGAAGATACAAAAAAAGAAAAAAATAACAAAAGCCTTTGTTTCCATTTATACCAATTGATGATGTAGCCCAGTTAAGCTTATTAAGCCTTGATATAACTGAAGTCAAGGTAGCATTCATTACACTGGGCTTAACTGACCCAAACCATGTTTTGTCATGTTGTGCATGAAATTCATCTTCATTATCCACTGTATGAGAACAGCAAGAGAGTAGAGATACTAGGACAGGAGAAGAAAAGAAAGTGACAAAGTGACAGAAGAAATGCAGAAATGTTTACATTTCAGGAGAGCATGTGCAGACTCTAATGCACCGTTTTTCAGAAGAAAAGGAAAAAAATACCTTGTAATAACGTTTTTTTTTTTCCTTAGGTCACAAATTGAAACATTTAGTTCAGGAAATGTCTGAGCAATATTAAGTTGTGCCACTTGTGTTAATGCACTGTAATTTTATTTACAAATTGCATAAAAATAGTGCAATTCAAGACCTTTGTTCATGTCGTGATTTTTTTTTCTCATTTATTAGACTTCTGATTTCTCATTATCCAATTAGTTGCTTTGCTTGCCTTATTTAGATGTAAATTCTGCAAAACTGCATTCAGATTCCCCTAAACTGAGGGCCCCAGACCTGCCCTCCTGCAAGTTTCCCTGTATATGGCCTCTTTGAGGGCTTTGAATCTTTGCCTAGGATCTGTGGATCTCCAACAGTCTGCCTGCTCTGAGCAGGCTGCAAGGATGTCACAGCTCCGAATGTGTCCACAGCATTTGTGCAGACCACCAAAGAGGCACGTACATGCAAAGTTCAGGATGTATTGGCCTTACAGCACACGTGCTGGAATGGTGGTCTGTGCATGTACTCAAAATCTCATGGGATCTAGAAGCTTTTGACTTAATTGAAAATGTGCTACAGACCTGACTTGTCTCAAAAACAGGTTATCTGTATTTCATGTGTGCAATTGCTCTGAGGTATCCCAGATGCATCTATTTCTCTGTGTTTCCATTATCTGGACAGAAATCCTGGTTCAGAAATATGGAAGCCTTGCCTTTAATATGAGCAGCACTAGGAAAAGAGGAAATGAGCATGACACTGAATTAGCATGTACTATATTTACACTAAATTGGCTGTTGCAATCTTGGTTGAAGTCATTATTCTTGTACTGGCTGGCCATTAGTTTGAGCATATTAATGGTATTTTAATTCTGCAGGTTCTATCAACTAGTGTTTGTTTTTCTTGTTTCATGCCTTTTCCTCACTATTCAGCTGTGAGATGGGTTGCAGTTTGATTGTCTGGACAGTCCTAGCTATCCATCCTGCTGAAGAAGGAAATTATTAAACACATGTCCCTTTTTGCCTTCTAGGTGCTAGGCTGCTGGCGTTACGCAATGTGAAAGAGAGCATAAATAGGGAATATAATTTGTACTTCCTTATTAATACTGCATCTCTGCTATCATTTGTCACCTTCTTTGTTACTGTAAGTGCTGTGCAGAATCTCATTAGTGGTCATGCTTTCTGGTTTCTGTTCTCTGTTTTAAATCTGCTTCTCATTTCCTGGCTGTTAGTTTTTGCTTGAGGGTTGTTTTAATTTATGGTATTGTCATTCTGACTCCTATTTGTGGTGTGAGATGATGGTCTGTGTGCATTTCTAAGAGTTTTTGTAGCTTTCCACATTCATGAAAATCTTTCTTTCATGGACTCCCAAGTTCATGTTATTTTGCATAATGTCATTGTTGTCTGGATAAAAATTATTGCACTTTTAAGCATCCGTAAAGATTACTATAATCTGATTTGGAGTATTATGAGGTTTGTGTTTTAAATGCCATTTTTTGGCACTGGGGTTTTTCCATGCCAGCGAATGAGTAATTAAACAGCTGCACAATATTGAGGGTCTTTCACATTTCCTGGTAATCTACAAGGCAGTGGTATTGTGGGGAGAGCTCAGAACATTTAGGCCCGGCTGGGACAAAGGAAATCAGTGGCTGGTGGGTGCTCTTCTGTATTGTGCCAAGAGAGTATTTGCCATAACGTAAGAGAAATTATTTTGAGAAATTGGTCCATACCTTCTTTTCTCATATGGAATTACAATTAAGTAGCAGACATTTTCAGCTTTTAAAAAAAAAAAAAAAAAAAAAAAAAAGAGAGAGAGAACTGTATTTCAGCACTGCTAATCTCTAGCATTAAAGAAATCATAAATTCCTCTTCATAAGCACAGAAGTGTCTTGAAGTCATGAGGTCTTATGAAATACTGTGTGTGTGTTCGGGGGGGGGGGGGGGGGGAA
>CM021697.1:100370141-100383235 GCA_011074415.1 Stictonetta naevosa
ATCTTTATTATCTTTATTTGGCTTCCCTAGTTTTGAGATTTATATTCACATGATGATAGTTTTTATTCCATAACCACATGGGGTGAATGTATAGATGTATAGTCAGTCCATTTTAATGATATGAATATGTGGGTTCAAAAGCTCTGGCTGTAAAAAAGGGAGAGGCATTTGAAAGAATTCAAAAAATTGGTGATGCTGACATCTCTGGTATTTTTTCTTTTTCTTCATGGGTTTAGTAAAATTGTGTCTCTGTCCTGTTCTTCCAGATCACAGTTTATAAATTTAATATCTTCTAACTCATATCCACTTATCTTGGCTGTTTTCTAAGACAAGAAAAAAGCTTTCAGGATTTTGTCCCCGATTTATTTCCAAAGAAGAACATCTCAAAACAACCAGTTCAGCTAACAATTTTAACAATACAGCTAAATCCAAAACTTGTCTCATGAGTAGACTGAAAAGATGTAGATAATGAAATGTATATACAGTATTGTAAGTACTGTAAGTATTCTTTTAAGCTTGATGTCTGAAATCATGCAGCAATGTGCATTTTTAAGTAAGGTTAACATGACCTTAGCTTTGGTGATGTTCATAAGTGTTCAGAAGAAATAATGATGAGTTTGAAGAGTGCTTCTGAACATCAAACTATCAGACTATTTTTACTTGGGCCTTTAAACACTCTTGCTGGGAAATATGACTTCATTTGATCAGTCCAAGCAGTGGATAGTTTTTCAGGGGTGGATTTGTCCTGGTGAGAGAAATCTAGCATTGCTTCAAAAAGTGACAAAATCATAATCATAATTTTTGTGTTTATATATTTATTAAATATTGACTCTCTTTATACATATATATATATATATATTTTTTTTTTCCTCCAGATTGATGTTCTTTCCTACTTGATCCATTTTTCCTCCAGTTCTGTGTACACAGTGGTTTGTGTTGGAAGAGCATTGAAATGTATTAAATACTCCAAGTCAACTAACTTGTCTAAAATTGTACTGTTATGAAATCTGTTATGGTTCTGGCTGGGATAATTTTCTTCATAGAGGCTTGACAACACACTGATGTTTTATTTGTTGCTGAGCAGTGCTTACACAGAGCCAAGGACTTCTCTGTTTCTCATGCTGCCCTGCTAGCAAGGAGGCTGGGGGTGCACCAGGAGCTGGGTGGGGACGCAGCTAGGACAGCTGGCCTCAACTGACCAAAGCAATGTCCCATGCCATGTGGCATCATGCTCAGCAATAACTGCTGGGGCAAAGAAGAAGGAAGGGAAAGGGGGGAGGCACATTCAGAGTGATGGTGTTTGTCTTCCCAAGGAACTGTTCTGCATGCTGAGTCCTGCTTTTTTGGAAGTGGCTGACACCTGCCTGCTGGCTGGAAGTAGTGAATGAATTCCTTGTTTTGCTTTGCTTGCATGTGTGGATTTTGTTTTGCCCAGTAAGCTGTCTTTACCTCAACCCATGAGTTCTCACGTTTTTACCTTTCTGATTCTCCCACCCAGTGAGAGCAAGCAAGCAGCTGTGTGGCACTTAGATGCCTGCTGGGGTTAAACCACAAAAAATACTCTACTATTTTTTTTTCAGGCTCAGTATCCTCCATCTTGAAGAAATAATTTGCTGCTTATCTGCTTTGTTCTGATCTTCCGTTTCTTTTACTCAGCTCTAAAATCTAAGCAAAATATTTTCCTTCTTTTTCCTTGGCAATAGCTGAAGAAATTCCTCATCATGTTATTAGGTATTTCTTTATTGTACTCCATCAGATGAAGAGACTGAGTGAAATCGTGGCCTCCCTCTTATTGGTGGAAATTTGATACCAAAGCAGGGTTCCATTTTCTACATTATTAATTTATTCATTCAGCCTTCTTTTAAATTCAGTGGTTGCTGACTTCAGGTATCTCACATACTCGGACCAATGTAACTCAATTATATAATCCTTTATTTGCATTAATCAATGGTTTAATAAATAAGGATGAGAGAGCAATATTTTGAAATGATGAAACCCATGAGAACAGAGGAGCAAATGCATTTACTTCTTTAATTTAAACAAGAAAAAAAAATAAAGGAACTTAATTGCTGACACTGTCTCTTCTGTCCTACATAGCTAAAAAATATTGCTACATGAGATGGGAAGCCATAGTGAAAGCTGCTAATTGGGAATCCTGGAAACCCTCAATGCAGGAGTCATCTGTGGAGTCACTCAGACAGTCTGACAGTGGGAGCTTGGGCACAGAAAGGGCAGATTAATTTCAGAAGTCTCAAAAAGGGGTTCTGAAGGAATGACAATTACTGACCAAAGAAAGCATTTGGTTCATATATGCTCTTCAGAGGCTTGTTTCTCCTCTTGACTGGAAATGTTTTATTGCAGATATGCAGGTATCTAGCAATTCTGCTGTAATGACAGTGACACATTGCTGAAAAAAAAAAAAAAAAAAAAAAAGAAAAAAATCAAAGGGGTGACCAACTAAAAACATGAGCAGAACTGTGAGTTAAAAGGCACTTAGAAAGCAAGAAATAATTCCAAGAAAGATGATTTTCAAAGTCCATTAAAAATTCTGACATTAAAATATAGCCAAGAGAATTCAGATTCATTTCTGCTGTGGAGAATCTCAAAGAACAGTGTGTGTGACCTCTTCATTTATTATTATTGTGATTATTTTGGGAACTACTGAGCATTTGCTTCTCCTGCTGACTTTGTATAGAAGCCCTGGGGACTCCATGCTGCTAAAAGAAAAGCTTATGATCGTTAACTGAAGGACATGATCATAAAAGGGATTTTTTTCTGTCTTAGGGCCTCTTTGCATGGGACTTTCTTTGGAAGAGAAAGAAAATGGATGAGAAAAGAGACAGTCCAGATACTAAATTTTTACTAGTTCATCAGTCTCTAAGCAGTCCTGACTGTTTCCATGACCATCTTTTTCATCAGTTTCTCTCAGATTTTCTTTCTCTACTTCATTCTGTACCTCACAGTTTTTGTTCTCTTCCACGCTTCTTTATCTTTCTTACCGCTGTCTTTACCTATGCGTTTCACTTACTATCTCTCTGGTAAGTATTCCACTGCTTCCCTATCCCTTCCTGCTCCTCTGCCAAGAAAAAAACAAAGTGGTGAAAATGCCTAAAAACACCACTCGTACCCTTGGATGACATTTGGTGCCATTCCATGGCTAACAATTCTAGACATGGGGTGGGGGGTATCCAAACTTGTCCCACCTTGTATCTGTCATGTTAATGTCAACTGGAGGCCTGCTGAGAAGGTACACCTACTGCTAGATGTTTACGTGCTGCCTAGCAAAAAGGCTGTCACACACTTCCTGATTGTTCATTAGAAGCTATCACAACAACTGTAATTAATACCATGAAGAATCAGTTGACCATAATTTTATGTCTTGCATAGCTTGCGAAAGTGAACACATTCAAAGTTCACAAAATGAATTATTAAACTGGTCCATGATTACTTTGAATTTGTAATTTCTTTCTAAGATGTGAAGACTTAAATAATCCATTTAGTCATCGTTGTTACATATCAATTCACTGTTTGGTTAGATACTAGGCAGGCTACCATGTTAGGGTCATTTTAAGTACTGTTTTCATTAATGATTATTATATCTGCTCCTGGAGTGTATGCAAATGAATGCTAGTATGAATTTGTCAGAATTATCTTAACTTCACTTCATTTGTCAGGCATAGCAGATTCGTATCTAGTTCATTGTTTTAGCAAAGCTTTTCTGCACTTGTCTCTTTAATTTCATTTTGCATGCAGGGCTGGTAGTTTATGCACTGTAGCCCATGCTTCCCATGGGGGTTTTGTTTGCACTCGAAAATGGCTCTGATGATAACACTGCATTTCAAGGCCTGAATGTGTATTCCTTTGTGTGATTGTGTACTATCCATGCATGTACCCGATGCTACTACATCCCTTTAGGAAAATAGTATAATTTATTATTACAATAAATACTGTAAAATTCACCATGTAAGTTGAAGGGCAGAAAATGTTCTCTCTCCAGAGAATGCCAGTTTGCACAGAAAGCATAGTTGATATAGAAGTAAGAAAATTTCAGCAGATGTTTTTATTATTAATTTTTACATAAATACAAGATAAAGATAAGCGGTAATTAGGACAACATAGTTGTTCCTTGTAGCAATATAAAAACATTAAAAATCAATAAACATGATCTTGTGTTTTATTGCATGCATGGAACTTTGTAGCTGACTTACTGATGAATAGGCTACAGGAGGTTTGGTGATAGTACTGTGATATTTGTCCAATGACATTAGTTTATGTGTTTCTTCCTCTTCCTCACTGCCTGATGAAAAATGGCAAGTTAACACTAAAACAAAGAGGTCATTATGTAGGCAGATCTATCAATACACCTGACTACTTGATGATAGACTTCAAATGCTACATCTTTCTTTTGGGCTTTTCTAGCCACTAACTTCAGGGATTTAATCCTCAAATTAATCCTAATTTGTTTATAGAGAGATAAGGTAAAGCAGAACAATAAATTCCTCCATATGTCTGTCATGAAGATGGGAAAGGAAGTAAAACACAATCCAGAAGAAGATAACTTTGAACAGAGGAAGAGAACAGGAGGTAAGAGTTTGCAGAAGGCCAGCAAACTAGCAGGGAAGGAAAGAAACAAGAACTCTGCAGTTTTGAGGATTCTGTTCAGTACTTGGCCTGCCCCACAGCAGAGGATGTCTGCTGCATGTGTAGCTGCCTTACCTGAGTGACTTTCCCCCATCTTCAGCTTTTTCATGTATTAAGATCCTATTGGGACTCTATTTGCATTCTCCAGAAAATAACCTGGATGTTTGTTTGCTTGTTTTCATGCAAGATTATCTAAATGTTTTACTGTGTACCTTGACAAGTTTCGATATAAGTTATGTAGCAATTCACATCTATTATTACTCAAATTAAGAGACCCAAACCAGCTTCTTCATTTTGTTTTAAGATATACAAGTTTTAAAACAATCAATGTTTTATGAGTTCATAATGGACCAGGTCGAAGAAGCTTTATACACTCAACAAAATCAAAGTGCTTCTTCTCTAGTCTTCCATTAAGAATGAATTTTCCTACAGCCTTCAACTTCACAGTGTCATACATTAAGAAAGTATTTTCTAGTAGTATGAACTCCATTTTCTTCTGAAGTGCAATATGCTTGAAAGCTGTATCTTTCAATCTAAAAATGTTCATATAAGCAGCTCCATTTTGAAACAAACTAGAACTTAAATTTTCTTTTTGATCAGTTTGAAAGCTTGACAAATCTTATTAATGATATTGTACATAGCCCCATAGTATTCCATGCAGATATGATAACAGAATAGAGGACATTAATATAAGCCTGTGGAAGCTGGGTACCTTCACCTATCCACTGAAAATAACAACCTGAGATGAGAGTTAGTAATGGGTAATTAGGAACCAATTTAACAATTCTAAAAAAAAAAAAAAAAAAAAGACATCTAAGAAAGGGAAGAAAATCAGAACGTATTTTTAGCATGACAGAAGAGTTGTGGTTTTTGGACAGAAAGAGTTACTACATAGATTCACAGGAAAATAGTTAGAAAACAATTAGATAAACAGTACAACTCAGTGAAAAATGTAATAAAATGAATGTGTGATTATAAGTTAGCACCATTCTGACTAGATATGTGGGTATGTCTTTATTTTAGGATACAAATAAAAGGATTTTTTTTTTACTTCTGTTCATCTATACTGTAAAAACTACTAAAAACTAGATTTTGTTTGCAACACAATACATACATGCCCAGCTGCCCTTCTTCATAATTGTCATCAGAAAAGAAACTTGTATTGCTTTGATACATAATCATCCATCATGTTCAGCATAAGACCTATCAGGTTTAATCTTACAGATTGCTTTATAGACAGTACAAACTGAATCCTGATGGCTTTTTTATTTTTATTTTTTAATTTATTTTTTATTTTTGCTGATTGTTTTTCAGTAGAGAGTGTTGGTCACTTCATTTAAATGTTAAACCAATTATTTCTCCTTATCCTAAGCACATTTTGCTAGATTTTCATTAAACTCAGAACCGAAAGCATTGAGTGAATTGAAGACTGAGCCCAGGAGGTGGTGGATTGACTTTGGGTGGCTGCTAAATGCAGCACCCAAATGCCCCCAGCAGCCCTTGCACTCCCTCTCCCTTCAACAGGGCAAGTGGGAGAATGTAAAATGAAAATGATCCTGAGTTGTGATAAACACAGGGAGATCACTTACCCTCCTCCTCCTCCTGTCCAGCACTCTCAGCCCTCCCTTCCCCAGGCTGCCCCTGAGGTGAGGTGCTGCCATCTTGGCGTGGGGCCCAGCCGTGCCCTGCGGTGGGGCCGCTGGGGCCGGTTGGGGCCAGCATGGAGCAGCCCCGGCATCGCCTCACGCAGTGGCCCCCAGGTCCCTGACATTGCCTGGGCACCTGTGCCCAGCATATTGTTGCCTCTTTCAAACAGTTTGCACACACATTATTTTTCCTGACTGATAGTATGTTCAGATGGACGTTTTGAAGGATCTGAACAATAGGTATTCAGTTTATATTGAAATTCAGTGGTATTTAATTATCTGCCTTTGAAAATCTTTTCATAGTACTACTATTGTTTGAGTGACAGATTCTTTTCCCTGTAGGGAACAACACCAATACAAGCCCTGTGTAAAAACTTCCCTTATGAAATTACTGCCAGTTACTCTCTTTCTAACCATCCCATTTCCAATCTTCCTACAAGCTATAAGAAGAAAAAAGCAAGTCTTGAAAGACAAACAAATGTTAGCAAATGGAGGCTGCTGTGGTGCAAAAGTGGGATTATTTCCACCTAACCTTAGGTAAGTAGAAACACTTGTAATGCATCAGTTTGGGCAGGCTCTCACCCTAGCAAATGAAGAGAAGCACCTCTTGGACAAACTGTTGCACCACCCCGAGCTACATCAGCATGGACAAGCAGCACAGGTTGACAACAACAGATCCATTAACTGGTCCCAGCACAAACATTGCACCATTCAGGATGGAGATGTTTTAGACTAACCTTAGAATTGGCCAAGTACACATTGCAGTTGAATGAATTATATGCACACCCAAAAGGCAGTTTCCAGCTTTATTTCATCAGCGTCACACTGTACATGGATGTTCCACAAGGTAAACCAAAGGATCCTCAATGGCAGAAGCTTCTTGAATGCCTTGCTGACACTTTGCTAAGGTGGGGCAAATTCTTCCCACAGGAACTTTTCCAGCTCCATTTTAAAATATTCCTAGGAGGGTGCCTTAAACTTGACATCAAAGTTTTAGATAGTTAAAATTAGGTGTAAAATCAATCCCTAAAGCATGAAGGACACTCATATAGCTCTGATTCTGAAGTTCATCTTCTTTGCAAGCATCTCTTGAATCTAAAGAGCAGATAATGTTTCAGAAAAAGCTTTTTTTCCTTCTCTTAATTTCAGACCAAATGGGAGAAAAGAAATCACTCTGGCACTTCTGCTAGTACGTGTAATTTATGTCTGAGATTTTAAAAGATTCTCCTTGTAGTTCATGGAGACTACTGTATTTCATGAAGGAATCATCATGGCAAAGATTACTGAACTTTTTTTTCCCCCTTTGCTGATACCTTCTTTCCAGGGAAGTTCTGGTGGGATTGTCTTCCCACTTAGGCATACTGCTTCCCATCCATATCAGTGCTGTTTCTCTAAACCTGTTAATGACTGTGTGACAGCTTTGTGGTATTTATAGCTGTTCATGTAGGGAATCTCCATGTTGAACCTGTGCTTTAACTGTTTTGTTGCCATAATGTAGAAGGTAAGGATGAGAGCCACACCTGCACTTCTGCATAATTCCTGGAAGGGTATTCTGGTCATGCAGTGGTCTATAAGCCAGCTCCCAAAGTAATATAGACTACTTTAAATATGTGCCTCTGTTGTAACACAAGAACTGTTTCAGCTCATGTGCCATGGATGGTGTTATATTCTCTGTACTATCCATGTTAATTTCTTTAATTCTTGTAATATCTATCAAGGGAGTTAGGGGACTTTTACAGCTTTAGAAGTCTATGGGTATACATTTGGAAATGAGCATGTGAAGGATTGCCAAATGAATAGCAAAAGGATGAATTGAGCAGCAAAATCCTCTGTTCAAAGTGTTGACAGAGCTCTGCAACAAGCTGCAAAGTTTGGTTGGTACAGGGACTAGCAAAAGAGAGGAGCAGAAGAACATCTCATTCTCACTGAGGACACAAATTCCTGGAAGAAACCTTGGGGATCTTTTCATCTTCTGTGAGTTTATAAATAAATAAATAAATAAATAAGGCAGTAACCAGTGAGCAAGACTGAGTGTTCACAGTTCAGCTCTCGTAGGTATATCTGCAGTTTTCAGAATAGTAATGGATTTATTTTTTCTTCTTTTCTGCAGTAAAGGGCAAGTTTTTTTTGGCTTTAAATTTCCTCTCATGTCTTTTAGGTTTTACTGTATTTCCACGTTGAATCTGAGACATAAAAATGACTTTTTCTAAAAATTCTTAAGATTAATTTTCAGTTCTGCTAATTGGAGAACTGAATTAGTTATTAGTTTCCCTTTGTCACCTTTCTCTTCTAAGAAATCTTAGTGTGCATGACAGAAAAACTCTGTAATGTATTTTTTACAGAACACAGGTTTTACATCTCCTTCTTCATTCTTTATAGTTTTTGTCTTTCCCTTTTCTTTCCTTCCCAGTACTACAGGAATTTTTAAAGGCTTCCAAAACAGAAAAGCTTCTCAAGCCAAGAAGTACACTTAATGCAAAAAGCAAAACAAAACAGTGAAGGAAAACATTCTAAAAGTGACCCTGCCCAGTGCTGCTTAGTAGACAGGAATTTTAGAGAGTGAAGGCACGTTTTAAGCATTTGGAGTGAATTTAAGATCCCAGTCCCTGAACTATAAAACCTTTGTATATGTTAAAATACAGTAGATATAGAGAAATTAAAAATAAATAAATAAATAAATACAGCCTGTAAAAGCCTGTGGGACCCTTTATACAACTAAAGCAAACGATGAATGTATTCTGCAGAATACATTCAGCAAACCTTTTCTTTCATTTCATATCAGCCCACACAGTCTGAGGGTTCATTTTACTCTCTAGCTTTCATATTCAGATGCATTTTATTTCATGTTAAACGTGGTGCATTATATATTTACAGACTAAACCAAGATTTTATCCTCAGCCTTTTTTTCAGTAGTGTATAACTTTCTTAAGTCTTGCTGTACAAACTTAAATCATGCATGCAAAGTCTTAGCAAAGCTATTTTGACAGTTTTCTCTAATAAGTTCTAATCAGAATATAGGGGGTTGTCATGGAAAAGAAGCTCTAGAAGAGTAAAATTGGGCTCAACTTGTACCTGCAACTGAAATCTAGTTGATGCAGTATTTCAGCTGTAAGGATTATATCTATGCTTACACCTCCTGATTTTCCATGTCAAGTTACATTAAAGTCAAATCTGTGCATATCGTACTTTCTGACTATATATGTTTTTAACTTTAATCATAGTCATCATGCTTACTTCACATATAAACCACCCTCTTCTTCTTAATCTCAAACTGACATTTAACCAAAATATTTTAAAATCAATTTTGGGGAACGCTGAGGTTTTTCAGATCATATATTAAACGCAGCAAGGAACTGATCATGCTCCTTCAAAGTCAAATGTGCAGCAAGGTGTGCTTGAGAGAAACTGCTCAGATGTAGTCTGTGAGGGGAAAAAAAAAAGGTGCCTGAATGCCTTCAGGTTGATAAATGAAGAGGAAGAGGTTGTACCTGGGGTTTCATTGTGGGAGAAAATGTGGCCTTGTTCTCTTTAGGAAAAGGTCAGAGGTAATAGATTCCCACGGCAGTTTCCTGCAAGAAAGCAGGAAAAACCTTTGTAGCTGCTTCCTCTCTTGACTTTCCCTTTATAGGAATTTATTTTACTTTTGCAGGTTTGCACCTAATGTGTGGTAAAATCTTAGAGACAAAGCAGTTTGTCCTTTTTACATAAGCTAGGAGTTTGAATTGAACCCTGGACATTTACCTCAAAAATAAAAAATAAAAAAAAAAAAGAAAGAAAGAAAGAAAGAAAAAAAAATTACTGCTGAAGGTTGCAGTCTTTCTTACATTTTTTTCTATCTTTTTAGCAAAACCCTTTTTTCTGTTACAGATACCCACTTGAACTTTGAATGTGTTTCTTTTCACACAGATGTCTACAAATCAGCAATTGTTATTTTATATTTATTGGGCCTTGAAAGCTTGTTTGCAGTGCAGTCAATTTTCTCTTGTTTGGAATTTTCCACTGTTGCATAAATGCAGATTCTCTTTCTGAGATATCCTTCTGTCACTAATGTTTCCACCAATGGTCATGTAGAGTTATCACAATGGTAGGTTTCTCAAAATCTTTACTTTCTTTCTGCTTTCAGTGCTTCTAATGTCAAAATCACTGCAGCAGCTGCAAACTGTATGCGCTTCTGAAGGCACCTTCTGTGGTAGTGGCTCTACAGATAGAGACCTGTTGCAAAACAGTCTGTGCTACTGTAAGATAGGCAGTAGGATGACAGCTTCCAGATTTTATGTAGGCACAAGTGCAGTTCTGTAGAATTGATATATACAATTTTTCTTTTTTTTTTTTTTTTATGAGGAACAAAATTATATTGTCCCCATGGTATCAGGAGAAGGAATTTTAAAGCACAGTTGCTCCCTGTTGACCCATCACTCTCAGTAGTGTATCTGAGTGTTGAAGAATAGCAGAAATTGGCTAGTTAGATCTGTGCCTGGGATTATTTTTTTAGATTAATTGGAGATGGTTTGAGTTACAGAAACTGGATCTAGAATGGACTTTAATGAGCACATAAAGTCATTGGTGGCTTTGCTAGACAGAATTTTGGTTTGGACCGTCACAAAGAGATACCATTTGTGAGCTCCCTTATTAAGTTCCTGCTTTACTTTCCCAAATACTGAAAAAGCTGTATCTAAAGCTAAAAGCTACTCGTTGTCATAGAGGTGCTGCTGCCTTGGGCTGAGATATGCCTTCAGCTGTTAGAGCAGGGCATCTCAGGAGAGGTTAGCAGCACTTTTGAGAGCTGAAGGAAGTGGCGGTAGGTGATGAGCAGCTTTACTGCAATGCTTCCGCTGCTTCCCTGAGCTGAGACACTTCACCTTCTCTTAGGCAGGGAGCAGGGTGTTTCTTGGAGGAAGGCAGGGCTATGAAGATCTGCAGTTCTTCATTCCTTGAAGAGGATCCTTCAAAACCTCAGAGGTTTGTTGCAGCAAACATTTTGCATGGCACACACATTGTGTTGGGCTGGGCTGCCAGCTGGCCTGGCTGGGAGTTAGCATAAGTCCACAATTCAGGTGTGACAAGTCTTGAGGGATGAGGCAAAGAAAATGTAACCCAGTGATTGTTGAGCGTAAAGTCCATTTTCAATAGGAAACTCAACTTTGAAGGCTTATCTTCAGATTCAAAAACAGAAGATACTCTGGAAGCAATGACAAAATACACTGCTGGAATATACATATATATATATATATAAAACATACACACACACAAAAAAAAGCTCATTTAATTTTTATTTTATTTTATTTTATTTTTTTATATTTTCCAAACCAATTTGCAATAAAGTTGCTCCTCTTTGTCTCATCAAATAAACGTTCACTGTGCTCCTTCCGGATTTTTTTTTCCAGCTTTTCCTTATTATCCTCTCAGATTAATCAGTAGAAAAGGAAATACAAACATCCCCTAAGTAGGTCAGTACTGGCTTAATTCAAACCCTTCATTGACAGGTTGCACTAACCTGGCTGACAGCACAGTCAAATGGAGTAGGTAGACTCATTCCCTTCTGCAGACTTTGTTGTGAAAATAGTCATTTGTAACAGAAGACAGAAAATCTTTCACCATTGCAACTTTTTGCCAGTCATGCTGTGTGTTTGACCTCAGAATTTCAAGGAAAGAATTAATGAGCATTATGGAGATAGCTTATGGTAAGGAAAGGACTGCATGTCTGTTAATGAGGGACAATTGGAAGCTTAATTTCCCAACTGCTAAAATAGTTACTGCAGAACTGTTCATTTTTTTAGCTAGACCCCAGTGAAACTGAATTCCCCGTTCATCTGCCACACAGTGTTACAAGCCCGACCTATACAATTTGGAGGTTTTCTCTAGATGGATTGCAAAGAGATTTCTCCCTTATGAATTAGATTTTATTTGGGTTTTATAATTGCCAGTGATTTGAATTCACTCCCTTACTGCTTCTCCTGTGAAGGATAATCAATACAGCAAAATGATTTTTTTGTAGGACACTGCTTATTCTGGAGGTTTATTCTTGCCTTCTCTTCTGCATGCTGTGGATGATTACCAGACAGACACAGTAAAATCTTTAAATGTAATGAAGTGTCGGTATCTCATTTGAGCTGGTTACGTAGTAAAAATACACGTATTAGAGGGATTAATATCTAATTTTGGTTTATAACGTTAAAATTAACTACATCACACTCTCTTCCTTTGGTTCATGGTCCTGTCTGTTGCTAAGAAACCCTTCCTCAGGTGGCTTTGAACCTTCTCAGCATTTTCATCTGTAGTTATACTACCTTGTCAAACCATAGGATACTGCTGCTATGCTGCTGAAATTTATGTTTCTTGCTGAAAGTAATGAAACCATTGTGTAGATAAGTAGCTAATTCATTGGTCTTTCAAAGCATTATGCATTCACTCTTCTTTGATATTTCTCATTTCAATTTTTAAAGTGTAGCATTTAAGGTGCTCAATAGTAAAAAGGTATGAAAAAGACAAAGGCAGTCATGACATATTTCAATTTTATTTGGACCCTCCCTTCTTGTGCCCTGGGCTTGTGTAATAAACAAATATGCTTCTTCATATCCCCAAATGCCTGCCTTCCTCAAGCTATCTGCAGATTCCAGCACAACAGTCTATTTCCATGCTATGAACCAAAATGTTTGGCTTTTTCTTTCCTTTTATTTCTTTTTTTCTTTCCTTTTTTCTTTCTTCCTTCCTTCCTTCCTTCCTTCCTTCCTTCCTTCCTTCCTTCCTTCCTTTCTTCCTTCCTTCCTTCCTTCCTTCCTTCCTTCCTTCCTTCCTTCCTTCCTTCCG
>CM021697.1:100384060-100400766 GCA_011074415.1 Stictonetta naevosa
TTTCTTTCTTTCTTTCTTTCTTTCTTTCTTTCTTTCTTTCATTCTTTCTTTCTTTCTCTTTCTTTCTTTCTTTCTTTCTTTCTTTCTTTCTTTCTTTCTTTCTTTCTTTTTCTTTCTTTCTTTCTTTCTTTCTTTCTTTCTTTCTTTCTTTCTTTCTTTCTTTTTCTTTCTTTCATCTTTCTTTCTTTTTTCTGTATTCATGCTTCAAATACAACATGTTTCAGGATAGTTGCAGGAAAGAAAAAAAAGGAAGAAAAAAAAAAGAACAATCACACTCTCAGAGAGAAAAGTTTCTTCTACTGTTTCACAGAATTTAAGTGCAACACATTGAACCTAGTAGCTGTTGATTGACAGTCTCAGAAATTAGCTATGCTGAACACTGCATTTTTAGCTGCAAATGGAGTACTATATAAATATAACCTATATATACATAACAATATGTGTATATATATGTATGTATAGTGTTTATTCAGAAAACACATCTACAGAGTCTATAATACCAACATCTCTTTAGTAAAATATCAATTTTAACATCAGATAAACATTGCAAAGTTCGGCACATATTGAACTAGAAATACCTCTGAGAGAATATTTATGAATTGTCAAGTAAGAGTTTGTTTTTCAAATTAGTGAACTTCAAATCAGTTCCAAAAGAAAGCAGTCATGGAGGAAATGTTCTCCACTAGGAAAAATTAAATCAGCCAGGAACTGAATGATTATTTGAGAGGAAAAATAAATCTGACCATTATAGTATGAAGTTGCCTTATTAACTTTTTTTTTGTTCTCTGAGTTTTTCCTTTTTCTTTCTCAATAATCCCAATAGATGTCTTTTTCTCTAGTGCTTTATATTTTAATGTGGATGTATGTTTATATCACTATATTTGTAACAGAAACATATGCTTATCTAGCTGTGTTCACATGTGAAGGTTAGCACTGTATATTTTGTGTCTGTTAATACTGTGTCATACCCTCAGCAAGTGGAAAGTGAATTGGTTCCATTGGCTTCAGCAGAACTGTGCCTGGTGCTGACTTATTCCATTGTTTCATTTCACCTGGGTTTTGAGTACTTCCAAAAACATGTCAGTCTGCGAATGAGTTTTCCAAAAGTACAAAGTTATCAATATCTTTCTTAAAAAAAATAATTTCTTACTATGACAAAGGAATCTCAAGACTGTAATTCCTATAATGTCTGTCCCTGCAAACATTATGTTCTTCAACTTTCTGTGCTGCATGAAAGTTCTTTGCCTGGAAGGTTAAGGAAGTCTTTAAATTCTGCTTTTGCCATACTGCATTTTTATTTTTAGAGAGCTAACTTGAATAAACAAAATAAAGAAAAGTATAGAACAAAGCTTGGATTTCTGGTGTTCTTAGGATGTTTGGTGAAAGCATCTATGGTTTTAAAATCAGACAAATAATTTGGGGTGGCTCTTACAACTATATAAATTACTGGGAAAATGTCAAAATTTTATGAAATTTAGCAGTGAAAGCCTCACTTCCTTCACTTACAAAATATTGTTGCCGTAAGTAATTCAGTATCTACAAACATTCAAATTAAAAGACTTTTGAAGTTTTAAAACTGATACTTCCTCTTGGCTGAGTAGCTAAATAATATTGTTTAAAGGATGGAGAAGTTGCTTAACTGAGCAGTGGTCAGAAGCATTGACTTCAGCCACAAAACCATGTGTAAAACCATACTGGATATTCTGGCTCAGCTAATTATTTAAAGATATTTCAGTGATGAAAATTAACTTCAAATGAACGATATCCCAAAGCTTTTCAGAGCAAGGGAAAGAAAGATTGAAATGGAGCAGAATCTGACTCAACATTTTGCATTTTCTCTACCAACCAAACTTTTTGATAGTCAAATTTTTCTGTCACATTTTACTCCCCTTATCAGTTATTTACACACATGGATAAGATTCCCCGGAGTCTTTCCTGCTCCAAGTTGAACAGTCCTAACTCTTTCAACTCCTCATGTGACAGGTGCTTCAGTACCTTAATCATTTCTGTGGCCTTTTGCTGGATTTGCTCTAGTATGTCCATGTCTCTTTTACTGGGGAACCCAGCACTGTACCCAGCACTCCAGATGTGTCCCACCAAGGCTGAGCAAAAGGGAAGGATCACCTCCCTCAACCTGCTTTCAGAGCTTTCTCTAATGCAGTCAAGGAAGCTACTGTCCATCTTCACTCCAAGGGCACATTGTTGATTCATGGTCAATGTGGTGTCCACCAGAACACCCAAATCCTTTTCTGCAAAGCTGACTTCCAGTCAGTTCACAGAATCACAGGCTGAGGTCAGAGGAGCCTCTGAAGGTCATCTGGCCCAACCTCCCTGGTCAAGCAGGGCCACCAACAGCAAGTAGTCCAGGACCATGTCCACTTAGTCCCCAACATGTACTGGTGCATTCTTCCCCAGGTACGGTACTTTACACTCATCTTTATTGAACTGCATGACGTTCCTTTCAGACCATTTCTCCAGTCTGTTGAGGTCCCTCTGAAGGGCAGCACAACCCTCTGGAGTACCAAGTACTCCTCACAGTTCTGTGTCACCTGCAGGTTCACTGAGGATGTATTCTGTCCTACCATCCAGGTCTGCAATGGAGACATTAAAAAGTATTGGCCCCAGTATCAATACATGGAGTACACCTTTAGGAACTGTCCTTCAACTCAACTTTTTGCCACTGATCACAATTCCTTAAATCTGGCAGCTGAGTCAGTTTTCAATCCACCTCACTGTCCACTTATCTAGTTCATACTTCATCAATTTGTTTATGAAGTTTTGTAGGAAAGTTAAGAAGGAAAGTTAAGAGCTTTGCTCAAGTCAGAGTAAACAACATCCACCATTCTCCACTCATCCAGACCGTAATTTCCTCATAGAAGGTTATCAGGTCGGTCATGTATTATTTCTCCTTCATAAATCTGTTTTGACTGTTTCCAGTTACCATCCTGACTTTCCTGTTTGGAAATGGTTTCCAGGATTATTTGCCCCATCGCCTTCCCAGGGACTGAGGTGAAGTTGACCAGCCTGTAGTTCTCTAAATGCTCCATCTGGCCCTGCTTAAAGATGGGGTGACATTTTATTTTTTCAAATCCTCATGAACTTCCCCCGCTTGCCACAACCTTTTGTAGATAATCAAATAGCTTCCCAGTGACATCAAACATCTCCTTCAGCAGTCACGGGTGAACCCTATCTGGTCTCAGCAGCTTGTGTACATCCAAGTCGTTTAAATGTTCCCTAATATTCCCTTATGATCTTCCACCGAGGTTAAGTCTTCCTTGCTCCAAACTTTCCTACAGGTCTCAAGGGCCTGTGGATTTCTGAGGGCAAATCTTACCAGAAGAGACTGAGGTGAAGAAAGCATTGAGCGCCGAGGCCTTGTTAGTATGTAAGTCATCCTTTTCCATGTCCCCTGTCACTGTGTCCTTTGCCCCATTCAGCAGTGGGTCCAAATTTTCCCTCATCTTCATTTTGCTGATGAAATATCTTTAGTAGACCTTTCTGTCCCCCCTTCCTGATCATGTTTCCACCTTTTAATACTTCATTTTTTATAGTTGATGTTGTCAGGTGCTCCTTGTTTATCTCTACATGCCTCCTGCCATGTTTGCTCGGATTCCTGCTTGTGGAGCTGGACAATCCTTCAGCTTGGAGGATATAATCCTTGAAAATCAACCCCCTCTCCTACCTCACCATTCTTCTCTCCAGGACCATTTTCCATGGCATACTTTGAAGCTGTTCCCTGAACAGGCCAATATCTGCTCTCCATAGTCCAGGGTTGTAATATTGATTTTCGTCCTTATCACCCCTCTCAGGATCTTGAACTCTGTCACCTCATGGCCAATGCAGCCAAGGTTGTCCCCAGTCTTCACAACTATGACCAGTTCCTCCTCATTTCCAACTATGAGGCTCAGCAGAGTACCTCTACTAGTCAGCTCATTGATCACTTATGTCAGAAAGTTATCATCAATGCACTGCAGAATGCTCCGGGATTACTTGTGCCCTGCTGTTTTGCCTTCCCTCTATTCTGAATTTTATTTAGATGATGTGCTTCATTTACTAGACATTTAAATAACTGAAAGGCTTATAGTATTACAAAGTAATTGAAAATTAAATCAGTAATGAGAAACCACTACCTTTTGATCTCTGAAGTGAGACAGTGGGATATAAATCTGACCAATCTCTGTGTCAGAATACATTTAAGTTTTTTCTTTTTGTTTGGTTGTTTGGTTGTTTTTTTGTTTTTTGTTTGTTTGTTTTGTGGTGTGGGGTGGTTGTTGTTTTTTTTTGTGTGTGTGTGTGTTGTTTTTTTTTTTTTTTCTCTCTGTATGTTTTTAAATATTTGCTCTGGATATGTTATCTTTGGATAATGAATCCTTCTGGGCCAACATCAGAGAATTTCTGGAATTTGCTTTTTATAAATTATTTCAAGGCAGGAGGTGAGCATGAACAGGGAGGAAATAGTTTCAGAGAAGTAGTAGTGGAGCAGTAAGAAAACTAATAGTCCAAAGGCCAAACCACAAAGTCAGATCATGGGTGGGCAAGCTTTCTGCTCTCCACAGTCCCCACAGGGAATGAATGATCCTTATTTCAGGTAGTTCCCACCTGTTCTCTCACTATGTCCAAAATAGCAAGAGTCACAAGGACTGTTTAACAAGAGAATTTGGGATTAGGGCAAGACAAGTTGGGAAATAGTGGCCTCTGCAGTTCTGCCTTTTCACAAACTGAGAGAAGCCAAGAAGGACGCTGCCAAGTCCATACTGAATTTTCTGGGCCAAGTAAATTTGCTGTTATTTCACTTGTTCAGTGGCTTCAAGACAAAACTTTCTGAGGAAGATCAAAACTAATTTTGATGGAGATTCTGCTTATAGCAAAAATCCTTTTCTGAAAAGGTAAACTGAGGCCTGCAGGAGATTTATTGATTACTCTGTATGTGCAATTGAAAAAATAAATAAATAAATAAATAAATAAATAAATAAAACCTTTGTGTGGAGTGCTGCAATTCATCTGTAAACTTAAGAATTGATGTAAAAATGGTTTTGTTTTATGTAGTGAATTTCATCATAACACATTGAGAGGTAATTTAGACTTAGAATAAAACTCCATTTAGAATAAAAGTTGTATTTCAAATCAGGAACACACTGTTGAGAATAGAAACTAGGACTGTAAATGGGGCATATAAAAATAAAGTTAAAATCTCAGTGTTTCAATGCAGAACAACAACAACAACAACAAATGCAAAGAATTTTGCAGGAAGATAGGTCCACAAATTACTGTTTTTGTTTTGATAAAGTTGTTGCCAAAGACAACAAAAAGTGCTGGAAAAGCCTTGTTAAGTCATTTAGTCCATTCCTCAACCCTCTGCCAGTGAAGGATTATTCCTCAGAGTACATTCTCCACTGTCTTGTCCAAGCGCAACTGCATATGACTCAAGCAATGGGTTTCCACGACTTCTCTTGGGAGGTATTTCTACAGTCGAATAGATATTATTAAGTTTTGCTAAATGTTCCTTCAGTTAGCTTTAACCCATTAATTTTACTGACATGCTTGTGGTTCACCTTAACCAGCACATCTGTCTTGTTTATTTTCCAGTCTTCAGTAATTTGTATATGACCAGTACCCCCTTAGTCATCACTGAGTTTAAGGTGATACTAGGGTGTTAAGATCCATTTTTTTTTTTTTTTACTGTATTTGCAAGAGAGTTTCTGGAGTCATTTTCGTCATTTTCACTGCTGTGCTATGAATTATGTCCAGTTTGTTGATTTTCTTTGATATCCTAGTTCTTTTCCCTCCTATTTCTATACTTACCTCATTTTACCTAGTATCTACCTGGTACTGGTATAAGATTTCAGTTATAACAATGATTATTTCTGATTAGATCAGTCAACTTATCTCCTTCCTTCTGAAGAGGGCTGTTAACACAATCTATACTATGTTGTTAAAGACTGAGGCAGGTTGAAAAATGCTCTATGCTGTTGGCAGACATAAGATGTATATTTAGAAATAAAATCTCATTTAATATTTTACATTTCATAATTTCACATTTCATGTGCTTTTAATTACTTCCTGTTACAGAACATATAAAGATTATAAATAAAACCTTATCCTGACCTCAGTAGGAATGTTCCCCCTCACTTTGTCATCTACTGATGATGTGCAGTCTTTTCAAGAGGGAACAATCCTGTAGTCTTGTCAGACTTGAAGGAGTAGGAGGGACCATACTAGTTTTTTATTTTTTTTCTCTGTTTTATAGCATTCTGCCCTATAGATAATTTTAACTGATGTGTCCAGAGACACGTTCCTTGAGGAATGGCTCAAGTATTCTCACATAGTTGTCTTTACAAATACCTTTTGGATGTACCAGAATTGAACTCATAGAATATCCCAAGTTGGAAGGGATCCACAACGATCCACAAGTCCAACTCCTGGCTCCGCATAGGTCTACCCCAAAAATTAGAATTCAGACCATATGACTAAGAGCACATTCCAAACAGTTCTTAAAATCCATCAGGCTTGGTGCCGTGACTACATCCCTGGGGAGCCTGTTCCAGTGCGTGACCACCCTCTCAGTGAAGAACCTCTGCCTGATAACCAGCCTGAACCTCTCCTGTCACAGCTTGACTCCGTTCCCACAAGTCCTATCGCGGGTCACTAAAGAAAAGAGATCGGTGCCTGCCCCTCCACTCCCCCTTGTTAGGAAGCTGTAGACCACGATGAGGTCTCCCTTCAGCCTCCCCTTTTCCAGGCTGTACAAACCAACTGACCTCAGCCCTCGTACATCTTCCTCTCTAGGCCCTTCACCATCTTTGTAGCCCTTCTCTGGACACTCCCGAGTTCAAGATTGAGCAGTCATTTTAACCACTGTAGAGAAGTGTAACACAAACTTTTGAAGAGGTTTCTAATTCATTCCTTGGAAATTATATTTATATGGCATCTCTTAATGAATTTCTTTCCTCTTACTCTTCTTTCAGCCACCAACTTGATATAAACTGGTAAAGCTTTCTAAGAATATCTTGAACTGGGCTGGAAAACAGTTATGGAAGATTAAAAAACAAATAAATAAAGGCGCCTAGGTGATTAGGAACTTTAGTGTTAAAATTAGTGTTTTTACCAGGGAAAGAAGTTTTGAGACTTAAAAGACTTTAGAGGTTTTCTATGTTCTTCCAAAGTGTATAGTAGTGAGAAACTCTGTTGTGAAATGGAGTGGAATGAACCAGCTCTAGGGATATTGTTCTCCTTGTTTTATAAAAACGTTTTCATTAAGGACTAGACAAACACCAGTCTTCAGTGTTTTGTCATCAGCAGAGAATCACTGCCAGATAACCACAACAAGCAGCACATTCCAAAATCAAAATTTTACAAATAGGAATTTGAGAAAGTGTCTCCAGTTAGTTGCAATTCTTGTATATTTATTTATTTATTTAGTGTAATGTTCTGTACTGAAAACAGAGGAACCAAACAAAGGAGAAGCAATGGCATGCCACACCTCAATGAAGTGCAAAGAAATAATTCTTGAATGATGACATTTAGATGGAGAATGTAATCAAGATGTTTTCACCTAATATTTGAAGATATTGCCATGTTATGACTGCCAGTAAAGTTGAAGAGTTATTGAGAAGGAAAACCTGCTCAGTTATCTAATTTATGAACTATTCTCTGTCATCTGTAGAGTCTATGCTCCCCATATACTGTGCCTTCCTCTTTTTTTTTTTTTTTTTTTCTTTTTCTTTTTTCTTTTTCTGGCTGATACCTGTCCTTTTGTGAGTATTAAATCCTCATTAACTTCAGATGTATATTTCTTCCTTCCTTATAAGCTCCTGAAAAGGGAAACAGTGTAATCATGAATAGGAGACAACCTGCTAATAGTGCGTGAAGCTATCTTGCTATTGAAATATGACACTTAGTCTGAAAAACATTAAAAGCCTATTTTCTAGTCCTGTCCTTCACAACAAATATTTGTCATATTCAGTAAGTTTCTGTGTATATGTTTCAACCAAGGGATCTTCTTAAGTGTTTCAACCAAGGGATCTTCTAACAGATTTCTTGAAGTTTATTTATTTATTTATTTTTTCCATAACACAGTGAATTTCAGGTGCTTCTTCTTGATTCTATCCCATCCTAATTTACAAATTCATTTTGAAGTCCTCATTACTTCCTTTTCTCCTTTGTGCTTCTGTTATTTAAATAGATGTTGTTGCTGGATTTTGTTGTTGTTTTTTAATCCTTGTTCTACCCTATTCTCATGTCTTACCTGTTTCTGTGTTGGTTAATGGTGCTATATATAGGAGCATACAATTGACTCTTTTATTATTGCTTCATTACAACACTTGAACTGGAGGTAGAACACCATTAGCCAAATACGTGTCTCACCTACAACTCAGATTGTGTTTTTTCTAGTCTGAAGCACAGATATTTCTTTCCATGCTTACAGGTTTACTGTATCCTCTGCTTCTCAGTACTAATTCTGATTCTGTATCTGGACCTTTTTACCTGCAGAGGGCCCTGTAGGTCTCAGGTCTGTCCAGAGGAACAAGAAGCACTTCCTAAGGATAAGGATAAGTCTCCAGAATCAGAACCACAACTGGAAGTTTTTTGGGGAAACATACTTGTCTTTTGTTTAACTATAGTATTAAGCACAGGTACAGTGCTCTATAAGCAAAAATCATTAGCTGTGAATATTTAACCAGAACTGCTAATCACAACATTTAAATGTACTCATACATGCTAGGTCACTTTCCACAGTAATTTAAATTTCCTACACTCACTAGTTTTAATAGAATTAGGTGAGAGTAGGGTAAAAGTTAAACATGTTAGGATTTGTCTCCAGAGAAAAAAAAGTCCAGCTCTAGTACTTGAGGTTATGCCATAAAACACTTGTTCGGCTAAGACTGGCAAACTTACTGAAGATTTACATTGTAAAAATTGAAAACAGGAAGAGATGCTAGAAACATAAGTAGTTTTTCACAGATGTCAGTCTCAAAAGCAGTGTCACAGCCACAGCCACTGAAAGATGTGTCAAAATGAAGAACAGGTGAAAAAAGAGCATTCATGCTTTGACAAAGTACTTGACTAATCAAGTCAAAGATTGCTGCTTATTATTATGATATGGATGATTTCCATAGATGCTAAAGGCCCAGAGCAGATCCTATTTTACTAGGCAGTATGCAAACTCTTAGAAAGACGCTGAAAGGATAAGATTCACCAAGTGTGTATAATTGCCAGAAAGGAAAAAATATGTTCCTGGACTATTTGTAGTCATGTCATGTGATAACCTAGGCTTGCAGTACATTTGCTTTGATAATATACACTCAGTGAACCTTTTTAAGTCTACTTAATTCTAATTCTAATAATTCCGTAGGTTTTCTAAGTGTTTGCCACTTCCATTAACATTACTGGCAGAAGACATGCCAATTATTTTCTTATGGATTTACATGGATTTCTATCACTCTGTTCACCTCTTGTAGGTAAGCAGAATTGGAAAATTGCCATCTCCAACATCATAATGGTATGTTACCCAACTATGATCTTTATTTTATTCTCCTTAACAGTTATTCTGAATTATTCTTCCCCCTGCTCTCTCAAATTTCCAAAAGGGTTCCCATAAAAGCAGCAAGGTACTGGAATATGTAACTCCCAGAAATTTTTTAAAAAGTGATCTGAGTGTTGTTAATTTATGAAGACGTGGGTGATGGGAATGAAATTATCCTGGAGTCTAAATATTTGCAGTTTTAAAACTTATTTTTCTCATCTAATTGAGTACCTCTCTTTTTCATCTAATTTCTATGTTTGGATTACTGTAACTGGCACAGTTTCTTATGCCCCAGCTCAGCCTTCAGATAGACAGGCACAGATCCCACTGAAGTAAATGGGAGTCGCACTTGGAATTGAGAACAGGTCTGGGGCGTTTCACCATAACACAAATGTTATAACTCATTTTGAACTTATATTAGCAAAAAACTAGCAGTGCAGTGCAGTTTATTCTATTTGTTCTGCAATAACTATTATTTTCAGGAAATGTTTACAAGTAAAGTCACATTTGTATCTGATTATCTGAATTATAAATATGAAAGATAACTGACTTGGAATTAGATATCAGATACTAAAAGTGCCTTTAGGAATTCAAAATTATGCTTTTGTATGTAGAGAGCATTTTAGCTTTAAAATTTGTGATATATGTAATAAATCAAATTAATTTTTTTAAGACCCCTTTATTTATCATGGGTTTTTAAATATAGCATAAGCTATTTCTTCCCCTACCTATATAAAAAAAAAAAAAAGTAAATGATTCATGTTACCTGTATACAGTGACCTGCAGATGAACCTCCCCAAACCACAACTGACCTGCTGCAGCACAAATAATAAGAATCCATTTCTAGCCTGAGTGCACAAGCATCCAAATGAACCTTTCAAAGCTGTAATTACAACTAATGTTACATTTAATTTGGCTGCAGCAGATGATTTGTTGGTAAATATAACATTTTGATCAGTCAGAAAAATCCTTAAATTGTATCTTTCTGATACCAGAGAATCAAAAGTCTTCTAAGTGATCTTATTTGTGTGCTTTAGGCTTGATTCTCAAAGCAATTCTGCAGATCTCACTGGTGGTATGTAGGATCTATTTTAAATTACAGTGATTAGATTCCTGTCCTGTTTGTCATTACACACGATACTAATATATTCCCAGAGGTTCAAATAATTTTCCCCTACATGCCACTTCACTTCTTAAATGATATTTCTCTTTCATCACTTAAATTCTTCAATTTTCTCAATTAGCTCTTGAGAAAAGAAAGTGAATAAAATCCCTTCAGTATTTACTTCCTCCATCATATGAAAGAAAGTTTGGTTGTTTTCATTTTTGTCTTTAATGTATTTGAACAATCCCTACAGTAATATGAAACTGGCAATACTAAAGACCTTTGACTGACTGGAGGCTTCTGGAGGAGAGAAAATATTTTTACAACAAAATTCAGATCTGATTGTGTTTCTGAATCTGCACTCAAAGAAAATAAAATTATTTTGATTTGTTGACTAAAAGCTAAGGTAGGTCATATAAAATTGGAATGTCAGCTACTACGAATTCATGATTTTACTACTCTTCCAACCATTACTCATATTCGTGTTTCAGCCTTTGAACATGACATGAGCTCTCACACTGACTCGAGTGGCAGCTATCACCAAGGCCACAAGATGTGGAAAAGGCTGTGCTCATGTCCCTGCTTTCTCACTTTCCACTACTGTTGTATCAAAATTTGTTAACATGTCCCTCTCATCTCACTCTTCTCTATAGATCTTCACCATCAACATTAAACAGTTCATCCTTAGACTTCCTAATACAGAGCCCGGAAGCTAAGCAAATGCAATTATGTCATATTATTTTGGGGAAGTCTTTATAATATGTCAATGGAATGGGAGTAATGTTTCCTACATATGTTGTAAAGATATTGACAGTGTATTCTTGATAAACTTAGAGAGCTCTGGAGAAAACGCTATTGAAGATTTTTGTGTCACCTGTGGTATTTTGAAATCTGACTGATAACAGAAGGCACACTCATTCCTAGTTGTTAAATTATGTATAAGACAATTTTTTCCAAGTTTCTGCAGTTTCATTTTGAGCATACAGTGACCCACATTTGGAAAAAGTCACAATTTGGAGAGGAATTGACATGCAATGTTGTTTTCCTGGTAAGATTCAATGCACTCTATGAAACAGTATAGTAAAGCTCACATTATACATGGTAAATAGTCATTATTGTATTATTCTGAGTCCACTTTGCTACTGCAAATGATTCAAATCCATAGCCTGCAATGTGTTCTTCAAACACAAGTTAGATAACTACTTGTCAGCTCAAGTCTAGAAACCATTGCTGTTAACTTCTACGCCCCGTCAGTTATACCATGCTTACAACACTGTCCTCTGAGTAAAGTTCCAGGACTGCTGCTCAATCTAGCAATTATGTATTTTATTGTGATTTTAAGACTTCTAGTTTTAAAGGAGAAAGTATTTTTAATGCATTTTAAAACCTTAATATATGAAAACATTATATTCACTTAAAAAGACCACTGACCTGTATCAGTATTGTGGGATTATTAGAGAATACTGACCATAGGTCAGCTTAACGAGAAACCTACCTACCTGCTTGCACATATGTCATCTACCTCCTATTGATATTCAGTTCAATTCTATGTAGTGTTGGTAAGGTTTGTTAGGTGTTAATGTTTTTTGTTTTGGTTTGGTTTGGTTTTTCCATCTGATTAGATGTCATGAGTAGTTTTGTTTCCCTTCCCTTTCTTTTCAGTGAAGATCTTTGTAGTATGTAGGCTAAGTTGACACAGACCACATGGAAAAAAACATCGCATTTGAAGACTGACAGGCATAACTGAAAGGAATGGACTAGACGGATCCATCAGAATTTATCAATAGAGAATGCTTCTGTCTTATTTAGTCTTCCTCCTTCCCTGAATATTAACATGTTTTTTAAAATGTAGGTAAAGCAATGCAAAAAGATTAAGAATATATCCACACATCAAAACAAACCAGCCAGGGTATCTACAGGTTTGTGGGATATGGCAAAATATCCAAGAGTTTCTACAGGCTTCTGGGGTCTGAACGGATGCCTGGAGGATTTTGTAGTAATATATTTGGAAAAGACTCAAGTCACATAGGTGGCCCAATGAGTGTGAGCCATATTGAGTCCATTATAAAGCCTTGTGCTCAGTCTCAGTTGTTGGTTTCTTTTATCCTGTATGCTTTCAGGGATCTAACAAATGCTGTAGATTGGCTGCTGTTTGAGAATTCAGCATAGGTGTCTCAGTCTGTCATTAAAACAAGTCAGCTGAATGAAGGCTGGGTATTTTTGGCCAATGGTAGTATACTTGCTAACTTTTTAGTTCAGGCAGTTAATTAGAATAAAAGAACAGCTAATTTAGTAGAATCGTCCATAGCAGGATGACTGTCCTTATCACATCACATCTCTGTAGCCCACATATCATTTGGTCATAAGAAACACAAAGAAGCGTCTTGTAGGTATTATAGGTATTTGTCAATGAGATGCCAAGGCATGTTAAATATATATATATATATATATATGGATCTTTTGTACTACATTTCAAAAACCACAAGCCCTCTGTGAGCAGGGATATATATATATATATATACATATATTTTTTTTCCTTAGGATATCTGTTACATTTTGGTTTTGTGTAGCTGTAGAGCTACCCAAGGAACTACAAAATGTAGCCAAAGGACCTAGTAAGTCAAAATTATCATGTGAGTGCTGTCACAGTTCAGTTTAATTTGTTATATAAAGTGCAGGTAGTGACTTATTCCAGCACTGGAAACTCTTGCTTAGGATTTCAAATATCAGAACTATGTCTTTCATAGCAGTCAGCCTTTGACCCAAGTCTGCTCCTGTTAAGCAAAGTTGGAGTGGCAAGCCTGAGCTGCCTTCCCTGAATATTTGACGTTGGGACCCTCATGTCTGTTTCAACACCAAGGTGGCTTCACTTGTGAAAGTGTCGAGCGGCCTGTTGTGGCCAGCTTTGGTCCAAGTCCCATCAGAGCACTTTGATTTAGACATTGTCAGCTGAGATGAAGCCAGCAGCAGCCAGTGAGGCTGCTGCCTGCCAGGCGCTGTGCTGGGGAGGGCCGCGGGGCCACGCAGCTGCCTGGCCCGTAACCACAGCTGCCGAGATCTGGAGCTGGCTGGGCTGCCTCAGCCTTCCTCAAGGAGCTGAGCCTGCTGGGGGGAGAAATGCTGTAATACAAAGGAACTGGTAGTTACAAAAAAGGGAGATTACTACCAGAGCACCTATTGATGAAAGACTGTAACAGGGATACTGGCAGCTTTTGGAAAGTGTTCCCAGTTGTGTTTTTAATAACAGTGGCCTACGGAATGAGAATGTGTACTCTGCTGAGTTGTAATAACACTTAGGAATGTACTAGCCCACAAACTGAGCATCGTAAAACTGTTGTTTTCACATTTTCCTAATAAAATGCCATGGCGCTGTAAATCTGTTTTTATTTTATTTGTACTGGTAGAAATGTGTTTATCATAAAATCAAATCCTTTTTCAAAATGTAGGCCATAGGACAGTGATATAATTCATCCTTTTGGGGATGTTGGTTTGCATCATTACAGTCCAAACAACAACAACAAAAAAAATGCAATATGTTACTTAAATTCTTTTACTTTCAAAACACATCATAAAATTCAATGTCTGCGGTGACACTGCAGTTTGTAGCAAGGTGAATCAGAAATGTATTAAGCAGTTAAATGACAACATGTGGGGTAAGGCACAACTATCTGGAATATTTTTTGCAGGGGCCAAGTGTGAAATGGCAAACAGTACTGACAGGTCATGGTAAAATTGAACGTGTTCAAGTTTAAATTTATCAAAGTTTCCTTTGTTCCATAGCACCAAACATACAATCACCTATTAATAAAATCTAATATTGTGCTTCAGACTACAAATCATGAGGTTATAATAAGATTTACTCAAAAAAAAAAAAAAAGCCATTCTACTGCACTCTTTTGTGATATAAGTATGTATGAATACCTTATCCTTATAACAGTATAAGAGCATGTGAAGTTGCAATGACGAAATGCATGTGATTAAATGCATAAGAGCACTCTTCAGCAGTTCAGTTGTATCAAAATTTCACACATGTGGAAAATATTAATCAATTAACCATACCAAATCGGGAAAGAACTACAAATTCATTGTGAATTGCAACATAAATGTTCTTTTAGAAATAACCACACACACACACACAAAATAAAAATAAAAATAAATTTTTTTAAAAAAAAAGCTTTTTAGGAGGTAACGGAACTCACTTTCATATCCAAATAGAAGTTACCTTGCAACAAGCTATTATTTTCTCATTCTCTCAGTCCTCCTGATACAGTGCCTGAAGTACAAAGTGTAGGGGTTTGTGGATATATTGTAAATTGTTAGTGGGGATACTGTAATTGTAACAAAATAGAGCCATAAATATCTGTATTAGTAGAACATTTTGATCTGTCCACTTGATTTTTCACTTGAGAGGGTAACAGTTCCATCTTATTCCACTTGAGAGGGTTGATCCTTTCATAATAAGTACCATTTAACTATAAGACATTGAATACATATATCAAGCAAACACTCTTCATGTCTCTGCTGTTCCCTTCTGGGAACCACCTAAACCAATTTGAATGGAAAGCTGAGAGTGGGAGAATCATCACCCCAAAGATAAAAAGAAAAGTCTAAACACACTTGGGGAGATCAGAAAATGAGGAAGTTTAACTAGCATCTGATTGAGGAAGCCTCTCATGTTTTCATTATCTTCTATTTATCTCAAATGGCACTATCAGAACAATTACACTGTAGGATTTTTTTTTTCTAGAATGAGCAGGCCTCTGATGAGATTGTCTCAGCACATTTAAGAAGCCAAGCAAATAAAATACGTTTTAGGGTACAAATTGAAACATGCTATTGATACAAAATTTATAATAAAATTACATTACAGGAGCTCTATCTGAAAGAACCTATGTTTCTCCTATTTATAAAACATATTGTACCAGACTTTCAGTGGAGATAGATTTTCATAGCTTGTTCACTTTCATAGACATACACAAATTTACACCAGGTGAGGGTCTTGCCTAGTATCGATTTTCTTCATAGCATTCCAACAAGGGATTTAATACATATTTAAATGTATATTTCCTCTCTTACTGCTTATATTGTGTTCTTTGTGTTCTTAAGCTATCCACAGATGACTGAAACAGAGGTTATGAATTTATCAATGATAGAAGGGAAAAAAAGGGAAGAAAACCTAACCAGCCAAGGCCAACCACTTGGTAATAGATGCAGCTTTGAGAAATAAAATAAGTTTCAAGGGAATGAAGATGATGAGAAAGGCTTGTGAAAATCCATGACCTCTGAATCCCCAGGACTGCTTATTCTAACCCATCTTTACAATGGGGCATTTCACTGTTGGAATGCTCTTAGCAGAGGATCCACTCAAACAGGAGGATAGTCCTTGGGTTGGGGAATATTGCTGAAGATTTTTTTTTTTGAATTTGTTGTAAAGTGGTTGAAAATGTATCCTTCAAACTCTGAGTTTCCTTTTTTAAAAAGTTTCCAGTCCTCAGGTTATGAAAATATTTTGAGGACATTTCAGAAATGTGCAGACCTATCTCTCTACCTCAAAAATGCTTATGCAGAAGTTAATCATTATTCAGTAGAAGTTACTGGAGGTTTGCCATACGTAAATTTAGGCAACTGAATCAAATACTCATGGGTGCCTATAATTAATGGCTAAAAATGCAGGTCAAATATCTCACAAATATTTAATATACCCAGTTGCAAAATCAGAGAAACTTCTTAAATTCCCAATAAAAGTACAGCATGTCCCCTGGATATACTGCAGATTTGGGGCTCTCGTCATGCACTTGAGTAGCTTAGCAAGAGTTTAAAAGGATGATGTGTCAAAAGAGATACAATTCCACTAGGGAATTTAGTCCATAAGGAAACAGAGTCCTGAGATCTCAGACCTGATGTTCCCATAAGGTGTATCAAGGTACTTCTGAGTCAATTTCTTTTGCAAAATAATATTTTATTTTTTTCAACTTTCAGGAAAAAGAGGGAAGGAAGGAAGGAAGGGAGGAAGGAAGGGAGGAAGGAAGGGAGGAAGGAAGGAAGGAAGGAAGGAAGGAAGGAAGGAAGGAAGGAAGG
>CM021697.1:100400776-100411743 GCA_011074415.1 Stictonetta naevosa
AAGGAAGGAAGGAAGGAAGGAAGGAAGGAAGGAAGGAAGGAAGGAAGCTATTTGGTAAATCATTTTTATTTTATTTAAACTGCTTATGTCATAAAGTCCACTCACTAGTATGCTTTAGTGACTTGAACCTGGTGTAATCAGAGCAATTCTTTGTTCAGTAGCAAAAAACTACAGTGGAAACAGGTGATAGACTTGCACATTTAAAAGAAAGATCTGTAAAATAGAGGGAGAGTAGAGAGTAGGTTTTTCCCTTCTGCAGTGCATGAAAGGAGAAATTACATCATATTTATCACATACTTAATAGATGAAATTGGGTGAGAAAGACAGAGAGCCTTTCAACAACAAAAAACACCGTGGCGGTGGCAATCCCAGTAGGACTGACAAGGTAGGATAATATTCAGTACCTAACATAGTATGTTACTTTTAGTGACAGAAAAGCAGAGGTGGTTTACAAGCAAAAATAATGGTTCATTTTTAGTAACTGTTAGTTGAACAGACTGCAAGGAATTTGGTAGACTAAGTTAAACAGAGAAGTTGACTGCAAAATGGGTAAAAGGGTAAAAGGAGATAGGTGAGTCCATATGTCAGAGTAAAGACAATTGCAGGTTATCTGAATAATAATAACTGGAATGTTCTTAGTAAATACAAGTGTCAGGATTCTTTGAAATTTCAGCCAGTTTACCATGTTCTGCATATTTAATAGGAAATAAGTTAGGCTAGCAATCTTCTGTATTGACTCTCTGCAGTACTTAGTTGATTTTGTAGATTACATGTATACTTTAGTATGTTGATGTTTTTCCTAAATTGACATATTTTTCCCTTTTTAGCCCTCTGAGCATTCAAACATAGATTTTTTCTTCCAGAAAAACTAATTAAGATATTTTGCAATTGTGGTTTTAGCTATAAAAATATATAAAAAGTCTCAGCGTGATTTAATAATTGATTTTCCGTGACCCACACACACACAAAAAAAAAAAAAAAAAAAAAAAAAACTTTTCTATCTCAGCATCTGTTAAAATGACAGGGAAAGTCCTTTATTCTAGAAAGTTCATGAGAAAGTCCTCAGTGAAATTCATTCAGATCACCTGCAAACACCTCAACAGCCGTTATACTTTCTACCCATTGTAAGATTCCCTTTTGGTGACAGCTGCTGTAGACTCTATTGTAGAGAACACGGAGTATAAAAAGCCACACAGGACACCTCTCTACAGTCTCTTCTTCAGCAGAATATACTCTTTTATTTGAAAATGCTGCCTTGGCTTCTCCTTATCCATCATTGGATTGAGTGCTTTAGCCAGGTTTTATTCTTGTCTCTCAGGACAGCATGTTCTGTTATTTAAACTCTGATGTTCCATGGGACAACTGTCCTATTGTCCTGTCCTGCATCCAGTTCTCCATCCATTACTGAATCTCCAGGGACTACTGCAGTACAAACAATATATGAATTCTATGAAGAAGAATGACAAAACAATCTTTTCTTCCAAGAAGGAAAGATAGTATATCTGCCAATAAAGTGTTTCATTGTCACACCAGGTAAATTCAGATGAATACAATTGAAATTACTGGAGTTTAATTCAGCTAAAATAGATATTGCACAGAAGAGTACTGTCCTTAGAGTGGTCTTCTACATCTGTTTTAAAGTTATCTTTACTTATGGTTTGAGCAACAACATCTTGTGTGTCTGATGTGGTGTGATTGTATTTTTATATTTGTAAGGAAATAAGGCTGAGGCATGTGATTGTGTTTAAAGTACACTGTCCTTAATATATGGTCAGTGTTTTAGCTAATATAAAGGTATTAGGAAGCCTGCACTTAACCATTTTCTTTAACATACATTATGCAATGCTATGGCAGTGTAAATGGGAATATATATATATATTTAATGAATCTCAATTTTTGTGTTTTCTGGTCTAAAAAAGACAATTTTGAAAGGAGCTGTCTGACATGCCTCAAATAAAAACAAACAAGCAAACAAACAAAACCAGCCTGTTAGCCAAGAAATAAAATCTTTCTGCAAACGGGATAAAGAAAATGGGATAAAATCTTTCTGCAAATGGGATAAAGAAAGAGACTCCTAATGAAAAGGATTTATACCTAAAGAAAATATTTGATAATTTTTAAATATAAGTGAGTTATAACCAAACAAGGACACAAAAATTAAGTGTTCTGATATGAAGACAAGACTGATAGTAATTGACTCATAGTTGAAAAGAATGCTACAGCACTTTATAGGGACGTAAATCTGAAATCTGAAAGCATTCACTAAAGAAATCTAAAGGCATCTGTAAACAAAGAGATTTTGAAGCAGGAGGAAAATCCAAACTGCATGGATCTCTGGTCTTATGTGTCTGCATTGCTTTCTTCAATAATATGCACAGAAGAGTTGTTTTCAGATTTGAAAAATGAAACAGATCATACTGGAGCAGGCTAATTACACCTGACTTTTTGTTTAAATATTATGCTGAATTTTCATAATCTTTGTAAGCTATGTACTCCTCCCATTGGCTAGCTTCCCAATTCATCATCTTAGTATCATTTTTTTCTATCCTTTACGCAGAGCCGATTCAAAGTACACTTTGATACACATAGACAAATTCATAAAGCTCATGGGGAAAGTTAATTTGAAAAAGTTTTCGTACAGAGTATAAGAGATTAACTATTTAAGTAAAGTATTTTGAAATTGAAAGGGTCCTGCATAAAACCCAGCCTTTATCGCTCTGTAAAGAGCAACAAGTTCCATATGCTAAGGAGAACTCCAAGTGCAAAAGCTCCTGAACTCCTGAGCACTGACTTCAGCATCTTTTGTGATGGCACCCATTTCCCTCTCTGGATTAAGAGGAACTGAACCATTGAACCACACACCTTCTTCAATTTTGGGGGGAGTGGAAGGTTCCAGACCCAGTTCTGTCTTTTATGCTTTTGATCCAGCTTCCCTATATACATTTTAATTTCTTTAGGTCACAATCTGTTTAAACAAGAAGAAATATGAGTTGTATTTTTTTTTTTCAAATTTTGTTGGCTGATATTTCATTGCTATAATGGAACATGACTCACATCACATTTCAGCCAACAGTTTTAACTGTATGCATGAAAGTCTTCTTTAAACATACATAATTATGTCCACTATGTCTTCTCTACTGCCAGTTATTTTTCTTTATAGCTTACAAATAGAAGAGAGAGATAGAAGGTGATGCATTGAAAACATCTTGTTCAAGATGTTTTATAGGCTTTAGCTTATTGCCATCCAATGCCAACCTTTTCTGTGCATAAATTCTGTGCATAAACTGATTTGTAACTCAAATTGTGATAAAGTACACAATGTAAATACCAGGTGGAAATATGGAGAAATAAATCTATTGTTAGAGATTGATTTCACATTGCAAACAAGTACAGAGAAGAACAAGCTTACCTACTTCAGTGAGAGAACTTAAATTAATAGATACTCACCAAAGTGTATAAAAGTTGCAGAATCTGGTCCTTTTCTGACAAACTTCAAATAACTTTCCACAAATCAGAAAAATGTGTAAATAACAAAGCTAAATAATTTGGCATCCCACAGAAATTAAGAAACTTTTTTAAGAAAAACAGAAAAGTGGGCTCTGGGATCTTAGGACTGTTCTATTTCTTCACAAAATGCATCATATAAGCTATTGCTGTTGATTTATCTGTTTTTGTTTTGTTCTCTGTCCTGATTCTGACTTCTTACAGTTTGCTACAAATACCTTCACTGCTTGAATAGGTCACTGGACAACTTATTTTGGACAATTCTTTGCTCATAGTTTGATTATGAGTACCTCAGAGTATTTGATAAGCACTTTTGATTTATAATGAGTCACTTGAGATGAATCTGTACCCTGATTATATATGCATAATTCACAAAATTTTATTTTCATAGGATCATAGAATAATTTAGGTTGGAAGGTCCCACAGTCCAACCTCTTGCTCAAAGCTTTTTGCACACAAACTCTCCTGATCACAATTATTAATAAACATGTTTGCAATACATTCCTGGTCATAACATATGCTGTGATGAGCATATTGGCAGTATCAAAGTTTGAATAATATAATTTAAACAATTAGGTGCATGTTTGTGGACACTATCTTTTTATATCTGCTTAGCTCTAGTTACAGCTTTTTCTTCTTCTTCTTCTTCTCTAACACATGTAGCATTTTCATTTGAAAAAATAGTTCAGAAGGATGAGATTTGCATCATAAGAGCAAAATTGTTTTTTGCTTAAAAACTGAGATTAACAATGTATCAAAATATGACAACTACAGCTATTACTTCCTCTGTGAGGAAAGGTTATGCTGACTTGAGCAGTAATAAGTACACAACAACTGATTAGTTCATTACTGCTTATGCTCCATTTAACTGTTTTCTGCTTGAACCAGCTTTGAAGAACTGCACGAACATGAAAATTTCTAAGATGAGATGGTTTTTCATTCATCTTGCTGTGTCTTCTCCATTTTGTGTGTGCCCTTGCGCCCCTCTGCCCTCATTTTGGTTCACTGCTCCTTGACTTCTGCTTTTCATGCCATTTTGCATGCACTGCTAGAACAGAGGAGGGAATGAAAGATGAAAATTACACTCTTTAACAGAAATCCCCATTCTGTGTTTCTTTTTGACTTCAGTTTTTTTTCAGTGAATTTATTTACAGTGAAGGAAGTTGATTGGCAGTTTGATTGAAGAAATCCAAATTTGCAATGCACAGGAAGGAATAAAACTCCATTCTCAAAACACCAAGAATTTCAACCTTCAGGAGAGCACATTCATAGAAACTAAATATTAGTTATTGGTATAAAAAAGCCAAGCATTTCTGTAAGAAGAAATAAAAAGACTTGTTTTACTGCAGAAAGATTCAAATCTCATCAGTTTTCCATATTATCATATCTGATATCTTTTGGATATATATATATTATCTCAAACAGTCTCAAACAGGTTGATAAATCTCTTCATTCATACAGTCACCATTTTAGTTATGACATTTTAAAGCATTCAAATTAGTTAAATTAGATTAAATTAAATTAATATTCCTGGGGACGATCCATCTGGAAAGCTGTTTTGCAGAAAAGGACCTAGGAGTCCTGGTGGACACCAAGTTGAATATGAGTCACCAGTGTGCCCTTGCTGCTAAGAAGGCTTATAATATCAATAATAATATTCCTGGCTACATTAGGCAAAGTGTTCCTAGCAGGTCAAAAGAGGTGATCCTTTTGGTCTGCTCAGCATTGGTGAGCCCGCACCTGGAGTACTCTGTCCACTTCTGGGCTCCTCAGTACTAGAAAGACCTGGACATACTGGAAAGAGTCCAGTGTAGAGCCACCAGGATGATCAATGGACTGGAGCACTTCTCCTGTGAGGACAGGCTGAGAGAGCTGGGACTGTTCAGCCTGAAGAAGAGGAAGCTCAGGGGTGATCTTATCAATACCTGAAGGGAGGGTGCAAATAGGACAGAGCAAGGTGCTTTTCAGTGCTGCCTGGTGCCAATGGGCACAAACTGGAACACAGGGAATTCCCTCTGAACATCAGGAAACAGTTCTTTACTGTGAGGCTGATTGAGCACTGGCACAGATTGCCCAGAGGTATTGTGCAAATCTCCTTCCTTGGTGATCTTCAGAAACAGTCTGGACATGCTGTAGGTGTCACTGCTTGAGCAGGGTAAGTTGGACCAGAGGACCTCCAGAGGTCTCTTCCAACCTTACCCATTCTGTGATTCTTTAAAGAAATATATTTTTTTGCTTTTAAGAATGGAAAGCTTGATATTATAGGCATTATGGGAAAATTTCCTTTCTTTAGGGGAAGACAATCACTTTAAATATTATTTCAATTTTCAATTGTTTATATTCAGCATAAATATTGGGTTTTTGGCTTCACGTCTAAAAGTTATCTAGGACTGAGGTTTTTTTCAAAGTAAACAATATTTCTGAGCTGAAGATTCTTCACAGACCTAATGAATTCCATTTACTTGCTTTAGTTCTGAAAATTTCAGCTGAGTGTTCTGAGTCCTTGTGGAGGGTGATTGTCTGTCATGATGATTTTTCCCAACAAATTTTCACAAAACTCAAGAAAGTCCTGGTATTTTCATGAAAAATAAATAAATAAATAAATAAACATTTCAAACCATTAATCATATCTTATTTTAGTGACTTTTTTCTGTCATCTTAAGTCTGTATAACTTCCTGAGTGTGTGATATATCAGCCTGTTCTCTGATTACTTTCCTTCATTTGTCATACAATAGGGCCCAAAGGACCTGAGATCAGAACCATTTTGTCATAAGAGCTGTGTGTCCCCATAAAAGACAAAACCTCCACCAAAAGACCTTTCACTGTAAGTGATAAAGGCAGCCCAAGGAAATATTTTTATCCCCCATTTTACTGACAAAGAATGGAGCAGAGGGAGATTAAGTGATTTGGCCAGAGCTCCCCAGGAAATCTGAGTCCAGAAGTTCTCAACTTTAATCCACAAGGCCATCTTTCCTCTGCTAAGAAACAGATGTTAAATTGGATGTTAATTTTGCCATGAAACTTTTTTAAAGAACTCTGAAAGGCGAATAGTCTCCAAGAATCATTACTTAGCAAGCTACCAGCTCTGCAGTCTTGCTTCTCAGAAGTAATTCATTCCATCTTTGTTGGCAGGCTTTAAAAGGCCTTTTGTTTTTGCTCACTGATTAGTAGAACAATCTATTTTGAAAGATATGTGGGCTGATATGGGGTATCATTTATTTGTTTCAGTGGTAGCTTTTTGCAACAAAATGTATAGAGCTTTTAAGTGTTGTGGATTGAAGCCTCTGATGTCAAAGATAAACATTAGGATTATAAATACAGATCCTCTAAAGTATTATAAGTACTGTAATCAGTAACAGAATTCTACATCATTCACTTGCCTGCCTTAAAGTGCTGAAGGCTTTTCCTTTTAAAAACCACAGGCACATACATTATCAGCCAATACTAACAATTGAGCCAAACATGTAACGTGAGTTAATTATATAATGTGCACTGCATTATATAAAATTCCCATTTAACACCAGACTTCAGCAGCGTACGGGTTAATGTACAATACCAGTTGGCCTTCCTTTCCTCCTCTTTTCTGCAATTCAAATTAGTCTTCTGGAAAATTGGCCTCAGTACCAGTGACGTGCTGCTGAACTTACGAGATCTCAAGAATATCCTACCAGATTTCATTCTTTTGTTGTAGAATTGTTTCCATCTGGGGCCTAGATATAAACTTGGAAAATGTAAAGGCTCTTCCCTCTCACCCTGCCTGACTTCAAAACATTGGCAAATAATCTTCCTTGTCAATGCAGTACAGATTGGATTAAAACATTGGAGTAAATTATGTTTCTGTGGGTGTAGGAATTAGTGGCATTTATTGAAAGTTTAATGTACTGCCTAACAATCCAAGAAGTAAATATATACTTTAAAATCAAGTGAAAATTAACATTGAACATAACAGAGTACTAGAGAATACTAGGTTCTGGAAAGAAATATTAGTCACACGGGGCCAGATCTACTAAAGAGCACCATTACACACATTTGCAAGTGCTTCATTTGTGTGCAGAAACTCAGTGTGTGAGCATAACTCCCTGGCTTGCATCCACACAACTGTTTTAGTCAACTAGAGTAGCTAGGCTGGGAACATAATCACTATTAGCTCCTCTGCAGTCAGCAAAGGCAATGATGATTATATATCTAAATCTGTATTTTGTGAAAAAATAAATTCATATTTATTTATTTGCAGCCTATTGCTTTATGTCACTATTTCAAGTGAAAATGGTTCTGATAAGCATATTATCTATAATAATATTGGCTACTATGCCTACACTGGCAAACTAAGCAAGAAAGCATAGGACATACTTAGTTTGCTGGATTTAGGGCAGAAGAGGAGAGCAAATACCTCTTGTGTTTCCAATGTGGCTGTTTGGCTTGTATTTTCTGATGTATACAATAAGCTGTGACAGCTCCTCATTTAATACAACTGTCAAGTGTCTCCAGGTTTTGTGCTAGACTTCTGTACATAAACTTGTGTATGTGTGTCTTCCCTATTGTTAACACACCAAGAAATATTACTTTTACAGTAAAAGCACACTTAATGCTAACAGAGGTTTTATAATGATAATTGGAATTTAAAACATGATGTTCTGGGCATTCTGATCTAATAGCCTTTCTTATTTTTTTCCAAATCCCAACAACAGTAACCCTGGAATTTATAATATGTATTTGGGGAAAAAAAAAAAAAAAAAAAAAAAAAAGTTTGTTTTTGTTTGTAATACAATCTACCTGTGTATTCTCCCCACTATTTGCAGCATTTGTAAATGAAAAGATAATCTCTGCCTTCTTGACTGGGACATATTTGTTATACTCCTTTTGTCAGTATCATTGACAGGTTTATGACCAAAGGTCTGTAAAAAAATGTCTGCTAGAAATGAACACAAGGACTTCTGTATTTGAGTACACTGACACATGGTTTCATCAGTATCCTTAGCATATAAGCGAGCATCAGGTGGATGAAGAAGAGCTGTGCTAGGACCCTTTTCAGACACAGCAGTGATGTTCACATTATCCAGTAGGGCAGACCAGCAGACGTGGATCTGCCTGTTGGTCATGAGGATGCAACACCTACACTATACATACTCGGTCTGTGGGAAATTGTCTTCCAGCTAGTCTGGTCCCACAAACTAAACACCATTAGCAGTTGCAGTATACTAGGCACATAGCCTAGTTCATGATTTTCAAGAATATTTTTATCCATTCATTGCCGCTGGTATAAGCATACTGCTGCTGGCTTCAACAGTTCCGTAAAGTACCACTAATGTTTTCCAAGGTTTTGTTCAACTATGGATTTTACAGAAGCTCTTTGTAGCCTATGGAGTTATTCATCTATACATTTTCTTCCAGATGTATTATCTCTTCATCTTTTATCTTCACAAATTTTATTTACTTTGCCTTGGTGTATGCCTTGAATGTGAAATAATATCTAAGTAAGAGGTATGCACTTTTTGTTTATTCAAAGAAATTCTTCCAGAAACATTCACCATGCTTTGGAAAAATAAGTGGTATCAGCTTTCTTCCTAAATATTGTTTTTCTGATTTATTTACTGATGTAGTAAATCTCATATTCCCTCAGTATGGATAACCTTATAGCTCTGAGTTTTATACATGTATTTCTTCCTTCCTTCTGTGTTAATTTTGTTGATTTTGGCACTGGTGCAGCTAGTCCTACTCAGTAAATATTTCATTTGCTTTTATGATGATAAAATAGACTCTCATTCATCTTCTGCTAGAGTGTTCTCCATTGGTTTATGGAGAGTGCCTCTGGCTTGTGATACTGTTGTTATCCTCTTCATCAATGCTGTGTAATCACAGCTGGGCCTGGTATTAACCGCAAGGTAATATAGTTCATTGCATATGTCACTGGATTGACTTACAGCGTTTGGCAAGGCATGGACTGCTCAATGTGAGTTGTTGTGGGCTTTGACTTCTGAGTGCTATATGAATTACAGAGTCACGGCATAATTTAGGTTGGAAGGGACCTCTAGAGGATATCTGATCCAACCTGCACTCAAAGGAAGGACTCAGTGCAAGTAATTTTTCTAGAGTAGGTGGCTTCTTTTGCTCAACAGCTTGCTTTTTTGTTTGTTTGTTTGTTTGTTTTTCAGTTAGTTTTATTTTGTTTTTGTTTATTTATTTGTTTCCCCTTAAAGTTCACTGCTGAAGGTCTAAGATGTCAGTTAAAACCCTATTCCTAGGATCTGGTTGATTAAGGCACCTAAAACTTTAAGACTAACTCTTCATTTGTAAATCTATTAGAATATTTTCTGTGTCTTCCTTTTTTTTTTTTTTTAAGAAAAAGAACATATTTTTTTAATGTGGCTTTCGAACCAAGTTCTGAAATAAAGCATCATAGTTAAGTATGCATATTTTTCTAAGAAAACTGAAAGCTATTAAAACATTGATTACTGTCAGAAATTAAAATTGTTTTCTGACAACGGTCTTTTTTAAAAAAAAAAAAAATGTTTTGTTTAAAGGTACAGATGGAGGAGATATTTAAAATTCCTCTAGTTGCTTAGTACATTTTCATTCCAATACTGATGAGAATTTTAAACATTCCATTCTTCCACTGAGGACATGTCCTTAATTCAGCTTGCTCTGGTGCTGCGTTTTTCAGAGTTCAGTCCTGGCCAACAATTCCGACAGAGATCAGCTTTATTCAATGTCTAAATATAATGAACTCACAGTATTTAGTATAAAGCTTTCTAATAATCTCTTATTAATCCTTTATGAGTACATTGGAGCTTTTTGAAGGTATAACTACTTTGAAGCCCTGTCTGTTCTTGCTTGCTAAATGCTTAAGCATTTACTTAGCATTGCAGAAGGGAAACTGAAGAGACACATCCACGTACTTAAATAACCACAGGAAACAGCAAATCCAAGGTGACGGTCTCCCTTATTTCCGCATTGCCTTGCTAGCGGGGGTCCTAGAAAAATGGAAGTGGCATTTGGCTGCTCACTGTCAGCAGTGAGCTGGTGAACAGGAACAAAAAAGGAGTCCACATTGTTTGCAAGAGAACCTTTGTCAACAGAGAAGTACTTATTAGGAAATACCTGTTGGCAAGAAAATGTTTAGTTAGAAGTGAGAAATCATTCTGCTATTACGTACAGTATAGCTAAAGCAGGGAAGATGTCTATTACAGCCACTTGTACCCATCTGGGGTAGTGCAAAGTAGCTTTTGGTAGCTCAGGAATCACAGAATTACAGAAAAATCATGTTGGAGGGCACTCTAAGCCCAAAGTAGGTGCAGCATCCAAGTCAGTTCTGGCCATTTACCCTCTGATTCTGTAAAATATAGAAATCTCTGAGGATAGAGATGTCACTTGGGATATTTGCCAGTGTCTGACCACCTGACCACCCTCACAGTCAATTGTTCGTTTTTTTTTTTTTTTTTTTTTTTTTTTTTTTTTTTTTTTT
>CM021697.1:100411843-100475988 GCA_011074415.1 Stictonetta naevosa
TTTTTTTTTTTTTTTTTGTTGTTGTTTTTTTTTCCGTATTTCTAGCTGTCACTTCCCTCGCGAGTTGTGGTCATTGACTTGTGTACTGTGTACCTCTGAGAAGGATTTGACTTTCCCATCTCTTTTCTAAAGAAAAAACAGGCTGTGATTTTCCATTTTGCAGAACATCTGCTGGTACAGAGACCTAGACAAATCACACAAAACAAATGGCAAAATCTGGAGCATTTCCTGTTTTCTTGCTCAAATGGAAATTGGGGGGAGATGGGGTGGAGGGGGGGCGGGATTGCTGTCAGTGTAACTAAACTAGCCTGTACTGCAGTTTTGGCATCCAAAAAAATGAATCTCTCAATCTTTCAGGAAAGAGAAGGTGAGGAGAGAATCCCATCCTTCAAACTATGAGGAAGCTTGAATTTCACCCACAGAAGTGATTACCCAGTCTTGCATCATGTTAATATCCTATGTAATATAGTGCTGTAACAGTGGGTGACAGTTCCTTTCTGGTGGTCCATAAGTAATTTAAATAAATAAGAAAGCCATACTGGAGGCCACACTGGAGAAAGCCTTCCACATCACTGACTTGAGTACGTTCAGACCTGAAATTAGACATGTGGATCTTATTTTACCAGCAGCAGCAACACTCAGGAGAAACACAGTCACCAGTGGGCAGTTCTTCTTTCTTATGAACGTATTTACTGATTTTCATCTGCCTCTCAAGAGTGCATCAAAAGATTACAAATTCTTCTACTTTTGAAGAAAAACTTCTCTCTCTGTAGATGAAAATTTTAAAGTTTCGGTAGAACTTAGAAAATTGTTTTGTAACACATACATTACATTGTATTTTATCAAAATTAAAATGGGAAAAAAATACATATTTAACTTACAACTTAGACATAGATGTATTTAATTTAATTTAATTCTTAAGAGGTATCATCTCTAGAAACATTTTTACTTTAAAAGCCTGATCTAATTGCATCTCCAAAATAGCCAACAATTTATAGATCACCTCATAGTAGCAGTTATGCTTATTCTTGCATGCACTTTAAGCAAAATGTCTCTTCTAGAGAGAACTCGATAAATAAATGTACACTTTTCCATTCCTTTAATATCAAAATCTTTGGGTCTCTTGCAAAAGAGGAAAGAGTGAGTTCTATTCATTACTGGCAAAACTGCCTCCATTTATCTGAACCACAGCAGTGGAACAGAGTGAAGAAGTTGGTTTCTGTAAAGAAGCCAACAAGTAGATGTCATAATATTCCTGCTTAGCCTTTTTTTTTTTTTTTTTTTTCTGTTAAAATGAGATTTTAAATGCATGTTATTATAGCTGTTTGGAATGCTGAAACTTTATAATCTCAGTTGTGCCATGGATTTAATATATATTGAAAATAGATTCACAAGGAACTCTTTTATTGCCTTATGTAACACTAAAAAGCTTTATTATATTACCTACATAAGCACCTATAAATTTGCTTTTTCTTATACATCAAAATATTTGATGAAATGTATTGTTTTCTAATGTGAAATGGAAAGCAACAGAAATTATACTTGGTCCACAAGTCCCTTTCTAAATCTGTATAACTTTTTTTCGTGGTCTTTCTAAGATTAATCTGTTAATGACATACAGAGTGCTGGAGTGCAGGATATGCATATGTGGAAATGGTCTCTAATAGGAGTAATTTTCAAAAATATTGTAGAATGGGATGCAGGACTTTCAGTGTTTTGGCACCTACAACATTTCACATAATCACAGAATCACAGAATCACAGACCTGTAGTGGTTGGAAGGGACCTTGAGAGATCATCAGGTCCAAGCCTTCTGCCAAAGAAGGTTCCCTAAAGCAGGTTGCCCAGGTAGGCATCCAGACGGGCCTTGGATATCTCCAGAGAAGGAGACTCCACAACCTCCCTGGGCAGCCTGTTCCAGTGCTCCGTCACCCTCACCATGAAGAAGTTCTTTCACATGTTGGTGCGGAACTTCCTGTGATCTATTTTGAGGCCATTGCCCCTTGTCCTATCCCCACAAACTGCTGAAGAGAGGTTGGCCAAATCCCTCTGTCTCCCACACTTAAGATATTTGTAGACATTGATAAGATCCCCTCTCAGTTTTCTCTTCTCATGACTGAAGAGACCCAGGTCTCTCAGCCTTTCCTCATAGGGAAGATGCTCCAGGCCCCATATCATCTTTGTGGCCCTCCACTGCACTCTTTCCAGGAGATCCATGTCTTTTTTGTATCGGGAAGCCCAGAACTGGACACAGTACTCCAGGTGAGGCCTGACCAAAACTATTCATCTAAGTTAATTTAAAAACTTCTGAAAAAGTTGTCTTCAGGACTAAAGAGTAAGAATCAAATAAGTATTTCCTTAACTATTGAAATAGTAATCACTTACTTCTACAGCATCCATACCGTGGAATCAGTGTAATACACAAAGCAATGCACCTAAGCTGCTGCCCATGCTCACAGACAATAACGTATTTTCAGTGATGAATCACTAACTTGGAAATATTTTCTCCCAGTGAAAAGGAGATATACTTGTTCCATTCAGAATTCACAGCTTTCTGAAGACTGCAGCTAAGACAAATAAAATGCTTTTTTTTTTTTTTTTTGAAATGTGCCTGCTGATATTTTTTAAAATCATGCTTCAAAATTAAAAAATAATAATAATAATAATAATAATAATAATCTCTGTAGATCTTACCCAAACTAAACCTGGAGAGAAATAGGAATAAGTTCCAGAAATTTGTGCTATTGTAAATTTCCTGTGCCTATCTCAAAAGTAATCTCAAACAACACAAAAATTAATCTTATCTAAAATTAATACACTAAAAATTTTGCAAGAAACATTCTCACAAAATTACCAGGTCAGTTTTTTTCTTAGACCAGATAGCTTCTGATGATACAAATAGGCATCCAGTAGTATGAATGCTTCCCTGAAGCACTGAAGGCACTGAATACATCAAAAGTTGTCTACTCTGCATTTCTATTCATGGAACACTTGCACCATTAAGCATTTCAGACCTCAAGGAGGCAGGATTCATCCATGTTCTCTTCAGCAGGATGAGAGGAGATTTCCCATTACTTGGGCTATAGATTTTACATAATCTATTTGTCTAAGTAATTATTAGGAGCACATGCCTAGGAGGAACTATGTGGGTATTAAATGCAATTCTTGTAGATATATGTACTGAATTTCTGTAACGTTCTTCAGAAACTACTTGTTAAAAGTGGCTAGATTTTAGCTTTTCACTGGTCCAGTTGAAAGGTCATCTCAAACCTTCTTCGTAGGTTATGAACCTACTAATTGCCAGACCAACTTGGTTTGAGAAGACTTTATTCTGACATTCTCCTTTAGCTTGAGTAGTTCTATTTCTTCCTGTTTTTCACCCTGAAATACTTTGAATATACTTGCCTATCTTCGGAGCTAGTTGAGGGTGAGGCAACTTTGAAGTCAAAGCAGTGAAGCTGCATGAAGCAGCTCTGGGCTGGGGATAGAAAGCCCTGCCAGGAGCCTGGTTTTAGAAGCTCTGGCATGTTACAGCACTCCTGTGGTTTTTGGATAGGATCTGGTGTACATCTAGTTCAGCTTGGCTGGAGCAGAGGTAGCTTAGGCCTATCTGTGAAAGACAGCTAGAAGTGTGGTACACACATGTAGATATATCACACATATATGCTTTGATATATTTCTAGCTCAGAAACATACCTCTTGTAAGAAAAGCTCTCCATTCTTCAAACTTTCTAGTAACCCTTCACTCTACCTGTGCCAGTTTGTGTTATTCTCTCTTAAATGTATACCATACATAGCATTAATAACCTTGACAATTGTATTTCAGTGTCATGGTATCGTTATTACTTTTAGCCATGATGTTGCATTGCAATGTCATTGCATTGTGAAAAATCATGTCGTTATTTTGAAAACAGTGATGTGATCAATCAGTGAAGCTCCACCTGTCACTATTAAATATTTTAAAAGTTTTGCTACTTTACTTCTAGAAACTGGTGGAGTTTCTAGAGGTAATTTCTTGTCTAATCTTTAGAATAAATATTAAATATCCCCCTGATCATCTTCTAGACAAAAGCTAAAGGAGTTCTACACATTTGGTCAGAACATCACTGGGAATCTTAAAACTAGCATGGGAAGCTCCACATTTTATGAAACAATATATTAAAGACTACTATGCTACTAAAAGAAACTGACAAATTATAACCATCTTTCATATTAGTGTTTTAATACTAACCCTATGAATAGACTTTGATTTCAAATATCTGTGTTGGGAAGGGGAAAGGCAGAAAATCTTTTTATTAGTTAGAAATAGTCCTTAAAGATAAAATACTGCCAGTTCTTTAGACACCAATAACTCTTTCTATTTGACACTATTCCACTTTCTTTTAAGTTGATGGGAATTTTGCCATGTTGTTCAGTAGAAACAGAATTGAGCCTTGAATTCACACATGCACAGAAAGCATAAATATTCTGTGGGGAATTTCAAATGCTGTGACTCTTTGTTAAATCCTCATGTGAGTACAAAAGAAATCTAGAAGAAAATCCTGAAGTATTTTATCCATTAAATCTGACTAATGTCTCCTCAAACTTACCTTTAATATGCTATCCTTTGAAACTTAATTTACTGTATATATTTTATATTTTGTTTCTCTGATTTATATGTCTAGACCTTTTAAATAAAATAGAATAACAAATCTTAGAACAGTTGCTCATGCTGAAGTTACATTGCAGCTTATGATTTGCAAAGCAGTAAGTAGCAAAGTTCTGATTAAGATTTAAATGTTAATTAGATACAGTGATTTTAAATCTGCCCTTTGGTACTGAAGTATATAAGAAACTCTTAATGTTTCAGAACACATACAAAGACTATTAAATGCAAAGAAAATCAGATGAGAATTTTTCTTATTCCCTGAAGACATGCCAAATTACTTGAATCAAAAATATACACTAATCTACAAAATTATTTATTCTAAAACTTAGGACACTCTGGAAAAATATTTAAGCAGGTGGCTCCCATTCCAGTACTGTTGGCAAGGTTTTTTAAAAGTGGATATCAGCACATAAGTCAGAAGAAATAGATTGACTATTTTGATTTATGAGAATGGAAAACAAGTTTTGCTTGGGCAAGCACACTCTGATAAATTTAATTAACATATATGTTCTTAAATCTTCATTGTGATCAGTATTATCAATAATAGGCAATAGAAATGGACAGATTTCCAGTTAAACTAGTCATAGGAAGAAGATAAATCATGGCCCATACTTAGCTAGACTAAGACATTGAAGAGTTGAAAAAAAGTCACTTAAGCATCAGGCTACAACTTTATTAATTAAATTATATGGGGAACCATCCATTTTCCCTTTCTCACATACCAGATGTTTAGTTGGGCCCATTTTGCATTTGTTGGGATCCCATTCTTGATCTACTAGCTTAAGACAAGATCTCTATATTTATCTCCAGGACTCAGCTGATGTCTGAATGATTCAGACCCATTCAGATTAAAGTGAATGAAGACCAGTGAGCCAAGAGGAATATCTGCTCTATGAAAGCTTCAGATTTCCTTTCTCTCCTCAAGCATTAGTTCTCATTTGACATTTAGGCTGCCCCTTTTAGTCTTTGTCTCTTCTGAACACAGTCACAAACTGTGAAAAGTCTTTTCTGTCATATTCTATTTTCCCTTTTAACTCTTACTTTTCAATGACCTTCACAAGAAATGTGGAAAATCTCTCTCATTTCTATTCAGTTTGACTCGCTCCTTAACTAATCTTAAAGTGCACAATTGATCAGAAATATATCAGAGTGTGGAGTGAAATGTTTTCTGGAAGCCAAATCAGATTTTGAGTGGTATAAATCTCTCTCTAACCCATGTGAAGTAGAAAAAAACAAATTTTCTACCTTTATACGGGTGTTTCATCTATAAGGGTTTCCTGGCTTCCTACCATACAAAGGCTTGTTACACACATTTATAGCCCTCACTACAGGAAGACATGAGAGACTTGTCTCATGTTAGGTCATTCCTAGTTGTCCAGAACAAGAGAGGCCAAACCTTCCTTTGCTTCAGTGGTTGCAGGAAAAAATTATGGGATAATCCCATTATTATAACATGCAGACACCATCATGCTTCTCTCAGCTGTGCCTAAAATTGAATGATTCAAAACTAGACCTTGCGCAAAGTGGTTTATGTTGGAATTCAAAAGTAGTTCTACTTCACCTATAAATAGGCTTCATCCTGTGGCTGGAAACACAGGAGCTCTGGATACTTTACATGTATTTATGTGTCTTTCTTTTATCTCTTGATTATTGTCAGACCAGTTTGCAGTTGGACATGTCACATACAGTTACAGCAGAGCTTAATAGTCCATAACAGTATGTCATTTAGCATTTCGTTTGGCACCCATTTAGTATCTCATGCTCTCTTATCTCTTCATCTATTTCAGACAGTACATTATCTTGGTTGTTTCAAAGCAGATTTTCTTTTGAACCTGAAATGTGTATACAGGTATGTCCTATCTCTGCACCCCCAACTGTATGCAGTGTCAGTTGTTTAGTGACAGTTTAGTGCTGTTCCTTGCACATTATTTGTTCATAATCTGCTATCCCCTATGGCAGGAAATACAACTGCGTGTTCCATAGCCACTTGTAGAGTCATTGAACATTTCTGAAAATTCCTACTACAACATTTAATTTTTTATTTTTATTTTTTAATGATGGCAAGGATCACTACATACAGTGATAAACTGTGGCCTACATTGGACTTTACCTATTATTTTTTAAAAAGTCTGGACACTGGGATTGGGACCATCTGGGAAAAGCCCATCTCTGAAATATTTTGTGATTTCATGACATGATTCACAGGCCAATTAGGAAAAAAATAGGACCCTGGAAGATGGCAGTGTTGGAATCCCCTGCAAACCACACTGATCAGCTAATTTTCTAGGCTTGCTAAAAAGAAAGAGATAGAAACAATGGTAAGCTAACACAGACCTCTTTATGTGATGAGATAATACTCCAAAATGTAAGTTAAAAAAATTGTTTCATGGTTCCCCATAGGGCAAAATTATTCTTTGAGATCAGATTTGTTCTTCTGAATACATCAATGTATGTGGGCCTTGAAATATTATCTTTTTCTATATATTGGTAGACTTGAGAGAAAAATAAATAATTAAATAAATAAAAATAAAACTTGGTAAAGAGAGGACCACCAAGGCTTCTCCACCAGACAACATCTTGAGAAGATGTGATTATGAAAAATACTGTGGCACATCTTGCTGCTCCAGCATGAAATGTGCTTAACAGAGGCCCAGTTGTGCCCTTGGTGAGGTCTTGATGAGCTCTTTGCCCACTGCTCTACTATACTGCTGACCCCAAATTTTTCAGGTCTTAGGAACTTATGGTCTGCAATGAAATTTTAAGATCACATTGCCAGCTGATAGATTAGCTGTATTGCATATTGATTAGCACTACCAATGGGGATAATATGAGGTGAATTCTAATATTTTTCTTCCATGGAGTGGATGAAGAAAGGTGTGTAATGACTCCTTTTTTTGAATTGCCCATATACTGTGATCTAAGGTGCTGCTCAGAAGAACAGTGCCTCTGAGCATGTGTATGCCATAGTTATAACTGGGCTGGTTAGTGACGCTCATATTTGATGATGTTCTGTTATTATTTTTTTAATTTATTTGCTGAGAATTTCAAGAATGATCCCCCTTTGCCAGCATTTTAATATAGTTCTTGTCCGGATATGTGGGAGGGATGAATGGTTGGAGAAAATTAAAATAGGAATAAAAAGCTGATGAGTTGCTTGTAGAGGAGAGTGCTTCCTTTCCGGATGCATTGCATTTTCAGATTTGCATGTCCTATTTCAGCTGTGATGAATCCCAATATCTGTAAAGCATTATAGCTGTTTATTATAGATGTTTTCAGCCAAATGTTTTCTCATCTTTACTATTATTTGTGTAAAAATTATGTAACTGGTTTACTTTACCACCCATAAGGCTCTAATAATCTAAATGGCATTTTGCAAAAACCTGCTAGTTACACATATATTGGCTTTAATAGGAGGTCAGACCTAAGTGAAACACATTGGGAACTGGCTCTTAATTATTATGATAAGAAGCGAAAATACAAAAACATAGCATTCTGTTATTACATTGTTCCTTTGAAACAAAACACAGCTTGTGACATCCAGACCAGGTATAAAGCTGAATCAGAGCCATATGAAAAGGGACTACTTGATTATCATTTACACAGAAATCCTGGGGAAAGGGGAAAAAATAATAGTGATTATCAAATATGTTCTAAAGATATCTATATATATACACCCATGTATATAAATGTATAATATATACACAAATATATTGGCATGTATGTAAATGTTGATCAGGAGCTTTTGGAAGCAGGAATGATTTTTCCTGGGGGTAGACAGAAAAGAGAAGTTGACCTCCTTTCTTCCCTCAAGCTCTCTGGCTGGCGGGTAGGGATTAGCACTGCAGAATCAACACCTGGGTGGTAGAAAAGTCATCTGCTGTCACAGCTAAAGTTTGGCAAAGCTGGCACTGGGGAAGGGAAGATTTTTTGATTTGAAGATTTGCTTGTTTGTGATTTATGCTTATACATTCATGAGATTTAGTCAATCAGTCAAGGAAAGAATCAGTTAATCTCACCAATAGAAGGGAAACTCAGGCTGCCCTCTTAATTTATTTTGATGTTTTGGAATGATGTAAATTGAAAGATGTCTCTCCCTTAAAAAACTGTGTGAACCTGTCCCCTCAGTATTTGCCTGGCAAGGCAGAATGTGATTATAGGAGCTCCTTGCACAGCAGACAAGTACTCTAGCAACTCCTTCATCAACCTAACCCTCCACGGCTAGGAAAGAGTCTGCCTGGATGCTGGCTGTATGTGTCTGGCTGCCTTAATGGTCTTCTGGTGCCATACGCTGCGTGCAGAAATTGGGATGGCAATAACTGCTTTCTGAGAGCCAAGCAGGCAGCCAAGGTGCAGCGGGGGGAAGGGGAGATTCTCAAAGTCACACTTGGCTAAAGCTCAGGCTTGAACTCTGCATCTATAAAAGCTAATGAGTAGAAGATGACACCCAGCCTTCAGAGTGCTATAAATTACATGATTTGCAAAAGAGATTTCCTAATATTTACGGCAGAAGGGTCCTCAGTGAGATTAAAATCTCAAAAAGCTTTGTGCTAAATGTACCTATAGAAAGATATTGCGTCTTCAAGCAGTATGCTGCTAGATAGATGAGACATGCAAAGGCATCCTTTTATCCTTGTTTAATAGATTAGGAAATGAGGTGACCACATAGTTTCCATGAGAGTCTTTAAGCACTTTCAGGGAAAGGAAAAAACTGAAATCAACTGAAATATCTGAATTCAGTTCCTTGACTGCAGGGTCATCTTTCCTTTTCTCTTCTCTACTAGTTTTTATTACAAAGAGTACAACATTGAAAAGTATCAGTTGTTGCATTTTGGTGTAAGTACTCCTACAATAACAATCAGAGCTGTTGCTTGACACAGTGCAGTCCATTTTTGCAAATTTAGTCTCTCCTGAGGGCAGTTCTGTTGTGGTATATGAAGCTGCGGCATTCATATGACCATGCTGGCAGGAAGGAAAGGGAGGGAGTGAGCCTCTTTGCTGCAGCTGGAACTGAAATCATTTATTCATGGTAACATTTTTAGAGCTGATAAAAACCATTGTCATGCATGCATTGAGAGAAGAGAGACTTTATAAAATCAGGAAATACTCAGAAAGTATGATTAAATGTTAAAGGCTGTACAATCCCACAAATTTTGGACAGGTTCTTAACTTTGGGGTTTGGCAATAATAGAGGCATAGTATCTTCCATTCAGCTGAATCACAGAATTCTAATGCTTCATTTTTTATTTTTTTTTAAGAGGTACAATTAGTTAATGCATTAACTTTGCAACAAGTTCTGTAGTGTCCTTTTCTTTTTTAATAAAGTACTTTAGTGTCTCTTAATTACTAAATTAAATATGTTTCCAGATTTGATCATTATAGGACTGTGTTCCATTTTCATACAAGATGATCCCAGGTTAACTACAAATACATGTACTGTCAACTTTGTCTAACAAGGTATGTCCACCAACTGTTCAACAAAAAAGAAACAAATAGGACACTTTTTAATCTGTATAAATCCTTTTTATAAAGTTGATATAATACTTAATTTACATGAAATTATTTTGTTTTACACATAGCTGAAATCATTTTCATTCTATTCAAAGAGCAGGAAAATATTTTTTGCATATTCTAAAGATGGCGAACAAGCGTCAAGGTTTGAGTGGGCATTACTTCTTCATCCTGAAATGGATTCTTTTACCCATATGCTACAAATAAAATCCATTCTATAGATGTGCTATAAATGCATCCAAATGTACAGCAGTAGTTTTATGTGAGCCAGAATGAGCCAGGGAATGCATGATTAGCAAGCCATTGTGAGGTGCAGTGAGAATACATACTTGTGAAATGTGTACCTCAACAGTCGCCAAGAAGCCCCAGATGATCATTTTTAAAGTGTTTTCAAATATTTATGGGTCTCTGGAGGACCCATAAAGACAATTCACTTTCCAGAAAGCAGACCAATGTAATCTGAAGGAAAAATCATTTTTCTGGCCACCCAGCTACACCAACAAGCTAGTTGAGATATATTGATATTACTTGCATGTAGATAAGTCAAAGAATGATTTTCTTGATATGTGAGGCTTGTAATTTTTTAGTGGAATATATCAAAATACAAATTCTGTACTGGAAATTTACATTTGTTTTGCAGTCCTGTATTCACTGAGGTGACACTTTTGCAAACTGTTTCACAGCCTTCCTTGAAGTAAAGATAAACAATTTCAGTTTCTAAGTCTCCTGAGCCCCCTCAGCTTTCTCCAAGTAAAGAAGTAAAAATATTTTTAATATTTTAATATTTGCTCATACTTTTAATATGAGCAAAACCTACTATGAATTAACTGTGTCTATTTCACAGAGAAAACTTGCATCTGAAAATAGCAAATTACAACCTATACATAATGCTTTTGAGAATTGTTAACATGAGAATACACATTTGTACTAGTTATGAAAATAACTAGAAAGATCCATTTTCTTTGGTTTCAAAAGCTGCAAGTAAACACTACATGTCTGTGGCAGTCTGAAAGGAGAATAACAGTTATTTTATTGTTTGAAATTAAATGTAAAGAAGTTTAAAAGTGCTTAGAGCTGCAAATCTGATAAACAGCTTTCTTGTCCATCATAGGCAATAAAAGGATATGCACTTGTAGATATGGTTGGAGAAACCTAAACAACATCAAAGTACTTAACTGGCCATCTGCCATTTTTTGACTGGATACTATGAAAATGAATGATATCACCACAGTTTACTGTCCCGTACTGATTTTTTCCATACACCACCAAAAGTATTAAATTCCCTCTTCCAGAGAATTTTTTTCTCTTTCTTTCCAATAAGTTGTTACAGTATTTTATACATGGATTTAACTCTTCAGTGGCATAGTATAAACTTAATTCATTTTAGTTTTGTAAACAAAACAAAAACTTATTTCTTCCTTTCTCCTGCGAAAATGAGGGAGGGAGATACTGTTCTACCACCCAGTTCCAGTGAACTACATCAAAGTAAGCTTTCCTGTGTCCAGGTTATGTTCATGCAATAATCTGCCTTTATAGACTCAGTCATTATTTCATAGCACTGAAATTAAGCACAATACACATTTTGGTATGGCTATTTGGAATGTTCTTAATCTTTTTATTAATATTTAATTCAGCTAAAGAAAAAAATTGTCAGTAAATTTGAAATTATTGGTGCACAATACTCCTTTTAGGGTGCTTTATAGCTGTGCCTTAGCTTCACTTCAGAAATGGGGGACTAAGACAAAGAGACAAAGTGCCTGTTGATGCTGAGCTGGGCAATGTGAGAAGCCCAAGCTAATGCTGACCCAAGAGGGGTGGTCTTCCAGCTTCAGTGTTGTGTGACACAAACTCATCTGGCCCCCAGTCCAGCCATTGGCACTGTGGCTGTGCCAATGCCAGCAAGCTATTGTGTCCTACAGCTGGCACCAGTGATGCTAACACAAGCCACTCAGTGGCCCCCAGGACACAGTGTTGACATATCCTGTATGATTTGCCAAGAGTCCTGCAGGAAGTCTGTAGGAAAGTCAACAATTGACTCCAGCCCTCCTTAGTTCCTCTTAAAGTACATTAATAAGAACATCTTTTCCTTCTCTGTATGTTGAGTTTAAGCTTTAGTAAAAGCTTTTATTTGTGCACTGAGATAAATACTGAATGATATCTCTGAATCACAGAAAATGCATGTCATTAATTTTGCTGCCAGATCTCACTTAAACTGTCTTTTATACATCAAAGTTCTACCCGAATTAATTTCTCTGGAACATTTTTCGTTGTTTTAGCATATTTATTATTTTTTCAACCTATCATTTCTGGAAGACTGGAGGGCCATGTGTGGGTGTATGAAAAGTGTTCCTTTACTAAACTCAAGAATAAGCATTAATATCAACCCTGGTACATAAGAGATTCATTCTGCAGTTAGGACAACATTACAGTTAGAGAGTAAAGTAAATTTTCTAACAGGTAGGAGCCAATACATTACCTCATTTTCAGTCTGATGTCAGATTCACAGTAAACAATTTACCAATTAGTAAATATGGTACCTATGTTCACATTCTGCTGAGATTTGAATTGCACTCTCAACACCTCCCCATCATGAATGCTGATGGGTCTAAACCCTTGGGTTTAATACTTCACTGGGACTTGTTCTGAGCTGTTCCTTTCAATACTGAAGAATTCTAGAGATTCTTCACTGAAGAAGTTTTTACCGAGATAGACCCATTTATCAGTAGGAAATAGTCTCCTTGCTTTCACAACAATATCAAAACAATGCATTGAGGTGAAATGAAAGGATTAATCCTTGAACTATGTGAAAGCTACAAAAACAATCGTGATTTGAAGGGGAAGGGGAAAAGCATAAGCAGCACTGCCGATGCTCACACTGTGTACAGGATTAAAAAAAAAAATACAAAAATAATCCAAAAAAAAAAAAGTGAGATAACTTTCTGTAGTTTGCAATACTTTTACTCAAACACTGCTGAAGTATCCATTTCCTCTTAGGAAAAAGTACAGGAGGAAAAAAAAAAAAAGAGAGAGAGAAATGTTTTTAAAATCTCATTTCAAAATAAGCAAAAGAGGCATCCATTGTTGTCTATGTGCTATCATCTTACAAGGTTCTTTTCTATCATTTTCATGCTCATAAGATGTCATTTTAGCCAGTTTTATTTAGGATATGTTCTGTAGAATTTTACATGGAATTTGCACTGCAAAGAAAGGACATATTTTTTTTGATTAATGTATTAAAAATACAAGTCTGTCTGTTTTATATAAAGTTGCAAGTATGCTTGTCTTGGAGCAGAGGGGAAGGAGGAGCTGAAGTCCACCAGCTCCTAGCAGTTGCCTCGGTGCCACCATTTTCTTCAAAAAGAAAGCAACAAAATAGGCCACTTTCTTTCATTTACCCTCCTAGCACTTTTCTCATACCACTGGCAGATTTCAACCAAGCATGCAATCTGAAAAGGGCCGTAAAGGGGAATATCACGAAGACTCCTCAGGAATTGCCTATGTGAATTCACACATAGATCAGTAAGCCTGAAAGAAGGTGTTAACCTCCAAGATATTTTAGAAGAAAAGTTCCAGTCTTTGGTAACATATGAAAACTCTGTGTGTGCACAGAGTAAACTGATGTTTACCACCAATGAATGCTAATTTCTTCACAAAAGTAGAAGCAAGGTAAGGAAATGGAGTCTGCCATGGGGGAAGATGGGTGTCAAGAAGACTGTATGATATGGTTGTCATTGATAGCAGGGGGCAGAATTTAATGCCTGAGGAGGTCTCTTCCAATTACATACTCTTGTGTAAGTGTCAAATGCAAATAGATTTTAGAGAGTGTTAGAGACTATTATATTTGATCTTACCTTGCCTGTCATGTCAGGTCTCTCAGAGGTAAGTTGCTCCTGTTCTGTGTATTGCATCGTGCTTCATAAGTTATGTGTCACAAAAGTCTGCTCAGCCTAAGGATTTTGTAGATTCCAGAAATGAATGATAACTAGATATTGCTGTACTTCCCTTTAGAATCACACTAGTCTTGAGCCATTGGAAGCTGTATTGGAAAAAAAAAAGGGGGGGGGGGGAGTAATTCACTAACAATGAACAGAAATGTACATCTAACTGTACTTAAAATTCCAGGAACACATTGTAGCCATATTCAAGAATTATTAAAAGGGGAAGCAACTTTGAAATTTTGCCAGATATTTTCCAGCATGAATGATTCCCTTTCTGTCTGTCACACAGAGCACACTGAGAAGCTGTGCTGCATACTGCAGCAATCTCCTATTTCAGCACGAAGAAACTGTCAGAGATAAGGGAAGAGATATGTAAAATTATAACCATTATTTATTCTAGATTAATGAAAGGGAAAAATAGCCGTTTTAGTTGCAGCTTGCATGCAGAAAAACACTCATATTACAGAGCCCACACTTTCTATTGTGTTCCCAATATATTAGCAGTTAGCTGATCTATCAGCTGAGATGAATTATTACATTGGCTTACAGTGATATCAGTTTTCATTATAGGGCAGTCATCCAAGTCCTTTCCTATTCTGTTTGCACATCCTTATTTCTTTGCTTTTCCTTTGCCCTTTGGGTACTCTCAGACCAGAAGGTTGGTAGGCTGAATATGTTATCTTTCAATGTCTGAAATTCATGAAGAAGAATCAACTAATCAAGTAAATGGGTCTCCAGGTAATTTGTTAATTTTATGTCACACCTTGTTGTCAGAACCATGTCTTCTTTTCACAGAAGACCAAACTTCCTTCTCCTTAAACCAAAGCATGTTACAGCTTGGGTAGGCAGGAAGAGAAAGGAGGTTGTTTTATTTTGGTTGTTGGAGTTTTTTTTTGTTGTTGTTGGTTTGGTGTTTGTGCTTTTCCGGGGGGGGGGAGGGGGCAGGTGGTGGTAGTGAAGGGGTTCAGTTACTCCATGTTACATGGCAGAGAATATACTGGCTAAATAAAGGAAGAAGTTCTAGAGAGAAATTTGCAAACCTGGGTTGATATATAGTGCAGGATTTCAGTATAAAAGAGGATAAAGGTGGAGGGAGGGGGGAATGGCAAGCCATAATTTTACTACGTAGTAGAGATGGCTCAGAAAATGCCTGCTGGCCTTTGGCACTGCAAACCTACAAGCACTGCTTTGAACACAGCCTGACCAAATCCATTGGATCCCACAGGGCTCTTGCACCCAAATTTACTCTGACACCTTAGCATCTGCCCCTAGGCTGTCCCCAGGGCTTCTCCTTCTGCCTCCAAAACTACAGGTTTGGGGACAGGAAGGCACAGCGGGGAAGGGTCATTCATACATTTACTTAATATTCCTGTTTTAAATTGGCAATACCCATTTGACTGACAGCCATAGTAGTTTCTTCCTGTTGTAGTATAGTCCAAAGTTATGGACAACATTTGTACCCATGATCAATAATGCTGCTCTTTTAACAGGACTCTTCTAAGTATATTGTCCTGAGACTGCAATTTTCTCTTCATGGAATCTCCATGCAGATTCCCTGAGTTAACCAGGGGTTCCAGTGTGCCTATGAAGTACAACCATAGAATCTATTGTAGAACAAGGATGTTCTTCAGTATGAGAGAGAGAGGCTGAGTCTTGCCATATAAAGTGTGCTTGTACACATACATACCTTATACACATACATGAACATATGTTTTGCAAGAGGAACTTTGGCAGGTTTATTCCTTCCTTATGCAATATGTTCCTCCACTCCATCCTCCCTGACTCCCCTTAGAAACTACTGTGGCTCACTGATGGCTTGTATGTTTAAAGCTGTATTTACATTGTATGATTCTAGGGGCAGGTTTTCTTGTACCTTGCCTATGTTTGAAGAGGAAGCAGTGGGCACCACTTCAAGTATAAATAATGACCATAATCATTTCCAGCAGACAGACAATCTCTTGCTGGCTGGTTATAGTCTGACTCTTCAGCCAATTTAACTGGCAGCCCTGATAGTTCCTCTGAGCCTGGCACAGAGTTAGGATGCTTGGTAGTATTCTAGATGCCAATTTATCAATTTATTCCTTAAAGCAGTCTGATTTTGTTGCATGTGAAAATATATACTTATCTATTAAAGGAAATACAAGTAGAATAAAACAGGAAATATTAAAACACAGCATGATGCAGTGAGATGTGGTGTTTCTTAAACAGTAGCAGTAATCTTAATAAAATGCAGATGCAATCATGTTCAGGGAGCAGTGTGGTAATAAAAAGTGCAGAAAGGAGCTCTTGGGTAGAAGAATGTCTTTGAATTTAGCAAAGACATAATGTGGCACCTGTTACAATTGCACAGCTTTGCTTTCAAAAGGTATAGTAGGTGGGTGGGCTCCTTTCATGCCTGGTGTAACTCCACCAAAGTCAGTAGAATTGTACCCATTCTAAATGTAGCTCTGCACAAGCAAAATAACAATCTGTAGATGTCAGTAAAATAGGAGGGATGATATATATATATAAATTAATGAGTATTTCCTTCTATGTTTTTCAAATTCATGGCCCTTTTGGTCATGGAAAATAAATATCTAAAAAATGCTCATTCCTACAAGTTTTGTAGCTCTCCTGGAAATCTATATCATTTCTGTCTTATTGCTTAGAGCAAATGTCAGTCTTCCTACTGGGGAGCTGAAATAATACCACATGACACAAGAAACCAGTTGCCACAAAGCATCAGCTTTTTATTCTCTCTTTGTACAGTACCTAGCACAATGAGAAATCTGCTTTATGGCAACGAAGTTATGTCTGTTTGTTACACAATTAATAATGATGAGATCAAAATAGGAAAACCTATTCCCAGACAGTGCTTTTCAATAGCTGAAACAAGTGTACGATATTCAATAATACAAAATTTTGTAAGAATAATTTCATAGCAGTGAGACTTGAAGGGAAAAATATTTTGTACAGCAGAAGGAAGAGATGTATTTCTTTATGTGTATGCTGTAGCATTAGTTACTACTAGAAGAAAAAAATGGGGATACCACTCTTGAATCTTGACCTTGTCATCAGTTAAGCTATTCTCAAAATATATGTGGGCTTTTCTATTCCTTATGTTGATTTTCTGCTCTGGCTTTATGCATGTTTTCTTGCTCCTCCACTTTTGAAATACTTCCTGGTCCACTGGAGTTTTAGTAGCCTGATCACTAGCTAGACTTACTATGGTTAGGCTTCAAGGGTGTCCAAAATGAGATCTTGGTTGTTCTGTTTGTGTCCTTGACAATCCATTGTTTCCAAACATTTCTAAAGGTCAGTATGCTAGGATTTCAGTATCTGACTGTGCAACTTCTTCACCTGTTGGTGGAGAAAATGATCAAGGATTTGTGAGGTAGTTATGTCATTACAGGTATACTTATATAGTATGTAAATAGATAAATAAGAGAAATTCCATCCTAAGGGACCCTGTGATACCTGGGTTAAGAAAGACCTTCTTAAGTTCAGCAACAAGAACATAGTTCTGCACCAGTGAAGGAAACTGGTGAGGAAACATTTGGGTGAGTGGTAATTGATGGAAAGGAACTAGGTTCTTAGCTGATGATCAGCTGAATACAAGCCAACAATGTGTTCCAGTTGTGGACAAGACAAACAATGTCCTGGGCAACATCAGGAGGGGCTGGGCCACCAGATCAGGCAAGGGCAACACCTGCCTCTGCTCAGAACTTGTAGGGCTACACCTGGACTAGTGACTGATGTTAGATGCCCAAGTTCAAAAGGGACACTGAGAAGCTGGACAGCATTTAGCAAAGAGCTCTTCAGATGAACAGGTGCTAGACCACCTGCTATACAATTGAAGGCTGAAAGGGCCACACTTCTTTGATATGACAAAAAGAAAGCTTAAGGGCGATTAATAGCAGCCTATAACTTTGTTAAAGGCAGTTACAATGATGACTGAGCCAAACAGCCAAAACAGACAAACTCTTTTTTTTTTTTTTTTCCTTGCAGTAGCAGAAGATATAACAACAACAACAACAAACAACAACAAAATCCTGGCTTGGGAGGTTCAAACCAGACATTAGGAAAATACTTTTCACTGGGAGGGTGGTAATGTCATGGAACAGCTTACCCCAGGACACTGTGAAATCTCCATCCTAAGATATTTACAAGACTCAGCTAGACAAAGCCATGATCCAGTGACCTGATCCAGTGCTGGCAATGGTCCGGCATGGAGCAGGGGTTGGGACTAAATGATCTCCAGAAGTTGCTTCCAGCCAACACTATGATTCTATCATTCTAGTATCTTTTTGGTTTGGTTTGGGGTTTACTGTTTGTTTTTTCTTCTCTGCACTCCTTTGGCTGACTTTAAGCACTAATGAGTCTTCTTCCACACCCTGCTCTTAAAATGCTATGGCTTCATATTTTTGCAGTATTTTTGAACCCTGCAGAAACTGACCGCAGAATGAAACAAAATGTTTCTCTACTCATTGACTCATCCTGTGTCTGTAAGAACTTCTCACAGATATCAGCTGGACAAAAATACAAACCAGAAGATCTAAATGGGGAGCCTGAGTAGACATTATCTTCAGCTGTGCAGTTTTACATATCCTGTATAAGCAATCAAAAATCTCAAGTAATGTTTTATATTTCATTCTGAAAGAGGGTCAGAAAGGAGAGAAAATGGGTGATAATGCAAACCAAATTTTAAAATGTCTTCCAAACCTATTAAATTTAACATTGATATATAAAAAAGAAATAGATGGTTTACATATATATAGATTCTTATTTATTAGAGAACTGAATCAGATTCTGGACTGGGCACATGGCTTTGACTTTCTAGGCGAACAAGTAGGTGTTTTGGTGGAATCCTGTAATTGTCCCTTTTTACATACTCGGGTAATGCTTTATTATAGTTTTAGAAGAAACTAAAGCTCATGTATTTGTCTTTATTTTGCTTGTGTAAATGATATAAAACTAAAGCCTCCTCAAACACATCCATATGTGCAACTCATGTTTTACAGGATGTGTTTTTACTGTTATTCTCTTGAAATATTCCTAAGAGGAAAATTAGCACTCTGAATAGCACTGCTGTTTTCATTTATTATGAAGCAAGAAGTTTTTTTTCTTGAAAAGAAACTTCCTTTTAAATATAGATCGTTAATTGTCTGAGATACTCTTAATGGAACTCAATTTTAATTACCCTCCAGTCCCCTTAGCTTTGAGGACAGCACTACTATTACCTACCTCAAACTTATGAAAAGGTGAATGGTTTAAGAGACAATGCTTCTTTTCAGGAAACCAAAAGCCTCTGTGGTCTTGCTCAATGTTCCTCCTCAACCAACTGCATTATTTTATTGAGGCTCTGATGAATCTTCTTCATTGCTCCTCTGATATTAAATGTATTTGTTTTTGTTTTACTTCCTTTTTAAATGAATAATATGTTCAAGTATCTTTTTCATGCAGTCATCTTTTTTTCATTGGGAATGGTTCAGCTTTTGCTTCTTTCTCTCTCTAATGAACAGCTTTTTGGAGCAGCCAAAAAGGTCACCCAGGTCACCCAGGCTTCAGCTTCTCTCGTGTTTTTCCGACTGGATGTTATTTTCACAGGTTTACAGTCTAGAAGATTTTAAAATAGGCTTCCCATGCCTTTAGATTCAATCCCATAAAAGTGATGTCTTTCCCCTACCCCTATGAAAGCCAAGGGGTAGTAATGGAATTCAGCATCATGTTGGATCACTTTACTAGTCAGATCCTTTAAAAATACAATTAGCTCTCAAATTTAAGATGAGGTGAAGGTTCTGTAATTAGTGGAGAGGGTACGTATATTCAATACATTCATTTTAGTTTCTGGTCCTACACTCTCTGCTTCATTCAGCACAGGGTGTTACACAGAACAGGCTATCAGGGTCATACATTAATGTCCCAATTTTCCCTGTAGTCCCAGATGAGTGGTTACGTTCACCTATACCATCTAGTAACCCAGCCATTCTTCTGATTTATTTCTTCTCACCACTCAGACCTTTGCTCACGTAAAAGCTAGGAAAATCAGCAGTAACAATTAGCATTAGGTTTAACCATGATTCCTTCATTGCTTTATGCATGAGTCATCACTGCTGGAAATGAAGATCTTTCTTTTTCTTTTTGTATATCTGCTTTTATTTGGTTTTCTCATAACAATGGCATTTCAAATTACTCTTATGTCTAAGTTTTAATACTCTAATAGATTATTTTCATATTATTGATGTAGGCACTAGACCCAAGAAAATCTGGTCTGTGACTACTTAGTTTGCTGAGATCATTAGTGATGTGAAGGTACCATTTCAAATCCCCTTAGCTTTTTGCATGTTTCTGAGCATGATTGTAGAAACGGACATTGGTCTATAAAATAAGAACTTGGATAATGCAACAGAATAAGAATTTGGGTGATGTAAAAGATCTTCTCTGTTTGGGATCTGGTCCGGCAACAGAAAAAGAGATTTAAATGTTAACTTGAAGAACATTTACCTGTATCTCTAGAAATCACTTCTGCAGCTGATTTTCTTTGTCAGTGACCAGGGACACACACTGTCTCTTCTCTTTTGTTATTGGGGGTGGGTGAAGTTTAAAAGAACAGGGAAGGAAAGTGGAAAGTGAAAATTAATTAATGGTTCATTTGCAAAATTAACTCCTTTTCTATAATACCTCTGAAAACATGCAATGGATTGTTCCTAAACTATAGTCACAACACTCACACCCTGAAATTTTGTTCCCTCAAAAAAAAAAAAAAGAAAGTAGAGAAAGAAAATAGAAGGTCTGATATTAGTTAACAGTCACTGAGATGCAGTAAAATGCATCCGGTACATGACAAATATTATAATCGTGTTATTGATCACTCTAAAAAATACAATTAAAAATAGCACATACCAAAATCAAGGATTGACCTTATGACTACGCATGGATCTGAATCAAAATAATCAGTTTGAATCCTCCAGATCTTTGGGAAAGTTCAATGTGGATTTAAAGTTTGTGGTTTCCTGCTGTCTCTATAAAGAGACTCAGCCAAAGTTCCAAGTACTCTTGAACACTGATTTAAATAAGTGTTTTTAGGCATTCATAAAGAAATCAACTATAGGAAAGATATATTTTAATTTTATTTTTAACTGCATTGATTTTTCTGGAAGACTCCAAACAGATATAGATAGACTTAATAGAGACTCTTCTGCATGTATAGAAGTGGCATTTTGGTGTTCAGATTTGTTTGATAGTTGGGAATCCTTTAAGTAGTGCTAACTTGTTCAAAGAGCACTGAAAATTAGGTTGAACATTTGGTTACTCAAGGTGTCTGACTTTGAAACACCAGGTGAATGACCAAACAGACAGCTGTCAAAACCCCACTCATTATATCAGGATTTCCTATTCCCCACTACCCCCACCCACCCCTTTTTTCAAAATATTTCTCTCTTTCTTCACCACACCACTGCTCCTGAAGACAGTAAGATTCTCTGTCTGCTCTTGCAGAGGACAAATGTGACTTCTGCTGAGTACAAGAAAAGCTGATAAAAGTTTTGTTGTCCCAGCTATGAAGAGCTCAGAACTGACTGTATTTGGGTTACTTTTACCAAGGGAAAAGGAGTGAAAGAAGGTTTAGTGATGCAACAGAGTGCTGAGGAGAGCCCTGGAGAGCCAGATTTACAGCCAATTTAGCACTTGCTGAGATGAAAGGGTTAGTGCAGTCACTATTGTTTGGATGAGGGACTACTGCCATTCCTCACCATGACTGCTGCTACTTAGACTCAGCAGCATGTCTCTGGCTATTAGGTCTGACCATTCCACCACTCCCTGAATCCTGTTGCCTTAGAAATTGCTTACTTTTCTCTGCTTGACCTTCCTGGTATGCCAACAGCCTGCCAACACTGTATTTGCTGAAAGGGTGCTCTAAATGCACAGGGAAATGTGTGCTCATACAGCCAGTAGAGTTCCAAAACAGGCATTTCTCCCCTTCTCTGGGTGGAGCAGGGTAAGTCTGGCAACTTGATGATTTCCATCACTAATAGCTTTGTTTTATTGGTAGCAAAAGAGCTTTGAACAAGTCATTGTGCTCCTTCACTGAAAGGCACTGGCCCAACCTCCTGGCTTATTAGAGCTATAGCCAGCAAAGGTTGTGCATGATTTCCTGAGAGCCCCCTGTTGTGCTGAAACACTGACTAGTTGCATAATAATCTATGCAAATTATGAACTCAGCAGTGATCATTTTCCCTCTAAAACTACCTTGAAAGCCCATAATTTATCCTTCTTTGGCTTTTCTAGTATTTACTGTACTGTTTTAATTTCATCTAAGAGCTGTGTAACCCTTTGGCAAACCTCTCTCTTCTGCTCACTCTCTGAATTTCCATCCCCTGTTTGATGGACTACCCATCTCTCAAATGCATGTTTCAGAGTTTAACCAGGTTTTATTTGAAGATGGGGACTCTTAAAAGACAGATGCAAGTCCTATTAAATCTCTTATGTTACAGTAGGAGATCTACCAATTTCAAAGTCTCTTGAAGAACACCTACAGTGTGCTACTTCAGTTTTCAGCTTTGAGGCCAGAAGGATGGAGGTTCTTACTCAAAAGATCTAGGTAAAATCACTGGCAGACCTTGGTTAAAAATATTTTGTCAAGCCTTGTTGTAAAGCCATGAAAATGCAAATGCAAAAATGTCTGAATCAGCTTATTTTGGCCTCCCAACCTGCAAATCAAATCGTCATATATAAGTGACCTCTTTGGACTTCCTGTCTACCAGATGACACCTTCGTTATGTGCTCACAGCATGCTATAGCTCTGTGGTACCGGTGCAATATCCTGACTGCAGTTCCCTAAAATGGAAAATTCATTGGAAACTTATTTCCTGCCAGATAAATGCCCTGGCGCTGTCTAAGATGATATTTTAGGGGATTGTTGATTTAGAGAGGAAGGTGACATGCCCTGGTGCTGTCTAAGATGATATTTTAGGGGATTGTTGATTTAGAGAGGAAGGTGACAACATGTTTTTGTTTTTCTTTTTGTTTTTTAATTGTCCCTGAACAAGCTGAGCTGCTTATAGCTCTTGGAGACACCAGTTTTGGTATGATCTGAGAAGTTTCTCAACACAAGTTCCAGGTTGCAATAACCCACCATCATGGACAGTCCACCAACCGGATGACATTAACGGAAAGTTCATGCTCCCCTTTCCATAAGCAGAGCTCTTACACTGCAATACAGTACAGGAAGGGAAAAGAATAACAGAACATCTCCTACGCTTCTTGAGGAACTCCTCAGGGCAACTAAGCCTGCTTCATAGCTGTTTTTTTCACTTAATGGAATGGAAAGATCTTTCATAGATATTTTGCCCCCCTTTTTTTTTTTTTTTTTTTTGAGTTTAGGCAAATATGGATGCTTTGGAAAGTGCTAATCTGATTAAATGCTTGATACCTACATGTAAGCTAGTCCCCTAGGCTTCCTTTGCCAGTTAGTAGAGAGGAAGACATTTCCTCTTGTCCTCTACAGTAACTTAGTTGAAATGTGCTTCTTTCTCTCTATTTAGCACATAGGGAACTTCAGATATCTACACTGAACGTATGTAATATTAGGTGAGGTGAATCCTTCCTCCATGTCTACATAATGCCTGAAACAATACAATGTTATTTTCCAAGACAACTTTAGAGTTAACACGTACACTATTGTGATGTTCAATTATTTCCAGCCACATTCTAAAATACTTTCCATCCCCCTTTTTTATATTTCATACTGCAGTCACTTTAAAGAACTGCCAGGCTTTGGGGGGAATGCACGCCTTGTTGATGATGGACCAATAAATGTATATTTCATATTGGCAACACTAGGATACCGTGAGCTTTGTGCTGAGAAAGTAAGCTATCACAGCATTCACCTTGTGGCGATTTAAAGTGATTACCTGTAGGCTGAAAATTATTGTGTCATTACTCCCTTCAAATAGAATGAACTCTTTTTAAAATCACAGGTAATCTGTTTTTAAGGATCTGTGAGTAACAAAAAGCTGACAAAGTGAAATTCACCCCCCCCCCCCCCCCCCCCCCCCCAGATTCACCTTTGTTAAACCTTTGGTTCTCTGTTACTTTCCTGATTATGTGGCTTATTTAAAATGCCCCACTGTGTTATCTGTTTTTCAGATACCAATAGGTGTGCTTGAGCATCCTTGGGGTTTAAATAGATCTGAATAATGGAGAAATCAGTCTGATGTAAAAGCAAAAGGAGCTTACATTTATGATGGTAGCAATAATGATGGTACAACATCACACAATGGCTCCTGGAAGCAGACAAATGTCAAAACAGCATGAAAAACTCTTCTTGCACACTTTTAAGATTGCTCAGAATTCCCCCAGAATAACATACACAATCACTGTGATGAATTCAAAGCTAACATCCATGTCAGTCCCTTCAGAAAGAAGACCAGCTTCAGACAGGAACTAATTGTGCTGTCTAATTTAAAAATAGAGATCATCTTCTGTTTTAGCAGATTCTCTCTATGGTATTTTGCTGTTTTATTGCCTGAAAACATGCTGTGTATAAAATGGTTGCATGAAAGGGTTAGCAATCCAAGACACAGTAGTGGACATTGTTGAGAATATAACTGCACATTTAGTTGCCTAACAGAAGGGTGTGGGTCATGATATTTGGAGAGCTAGCACACCTCTGTGGAAAATCTGTGTACTACAATGAACAGCATTGTTTAATTAAATAAATTTGTTCCCATTGTTGCCTAATGTAGTATTGCATTTTACCTAGCTTCTAAGGTTTCAAAATATTTTTTCTTTTTATTGTTGTTTTTAAGCTTTCATTATTTCCATAATCCTCCAGATCCATGATAAGCAAAATTTGAAAATAGATTTCTTTTGAGTTGAATAGTAAGAGTTCCTTTAGGAGGATAATATCTAAAGCAACAGCACTGCTCTTTCTGCACAACCTGCACTTTAAATAGCAGTCTTTCAAGCTTCTTCCAGATTAGTGACAGCAGTTCGGGATTTCATTTGTTAGAGCTACCCAGACCTTAACACTCCATACAAAGTGGGAACACTGGATGGTTACTACATCTGTGACTCAGGCCTTGAATTTATGAGAAATGGAAGTGACCCTTGATTGTCTACTTATATTGCTACTACAGACATTGTGCTTTCCAGGGCTGCAGCCTCCATATTCTCCATTGCTGGTTCCACTAATGATTTTTTAATGAAATGGAGTGGAAAGGCGCATACCTAAAAAACATCTGAACTAGGAGAAAATCCCATTTCTGAACACACACACACACACACACACAAACTTATTAGAAAAGTACATTTAACAGAGTATTGGCTTTATATATATGTATATATATATAAAGTGACAAATATTCATCCTTTTATTTTTTCATCTGACCATTGTCCTCTGTTGTGTGCCTAGTTTTCAGTTCAATCTCAGTCTTGTTTAAGAATGGTATGGTATTACCTTCTTATGGTAATGCATTCTATGAAGTCCTGAGTGACTTGGGGGTTTACACTTGCTGGTATAGAAGTCTCTAACCTACATTTACCTAAAATCCTACCATGTCACTTAGCCCAGTGTATACATAGATTTAATGGGCTTAGTGGGTGAATTTTTTGTTGTCCTACCTTTAATACTCTATTCTGCCTGTTGTGTTATAAAAGTAGATTGGTGGTGCACTTGAGGGCATCTTAAGCGATGTTCCTGGGCCAGTTCTGGGATGCTCCTGGGCCGGTTCTGGAAAGAATAATGTGGCTGTGTAGCAGAGACATTGGAGTACATATCTCATTGATGTTCAGAAAGCCTTGACTTCTTCAGTTAACTAGGTAGTTATGAAATTCCAAACTGTAGTTAGTCAGTAAGGCGTAATCACTGTTTTTGCTTGTTTTATTTTTTGTTTGTTTTAAAGAAAATCATGTAAGTCCTTTTCCTGACCTCAGAAGGACAATGACACCAGTGAAAGTGGGGAATCCAGACAGACAGTGAGACTTGTAACAATACAGAATGATGTGTGAAATACATATCATCTGCAACACGATATTTAGGATCATCAATTCAAACGTCTTTGCTTCCTCTGGTGGTTCAAAATGTGTAACTGAAAAACAGAACCAGTGTTTTGCTTTCCTGTTTTCTGCTATAATAATCCATGACATTTTTCTGCTTCCAACTTAATCACGTTTAAGACAATTCCAACTTTGAAATCACTAATAGAGTGCAACAGATAAAGTACCTTGGGTCATAAAAATGGCCACAGTAAGGCCAATACATTTGCAGCTTATGTTCCTGCTAGAGACATGGCCCAAAAATGCAGATAACTTTGTCTGATACTGCTTCCTTCTTGTTTTGGGAAACATCCACAACTGCCCTCTTGGAGAAAAGCTGAAGAGTATGAAAGGTGTGAGTTTATTAAACATGCAATATAAAATACATGTAGTTTTCATTACCAATTCCCAAAACTCAGAATAAAACATGGACAATTTCTTCCTGTCACCCAAATGTTCTCTTCTGTGACTACTTGACTGTTTCATGTAGTAATAATTATTGACAAAGGGACAAAGCATGGAGCAGTCAGATTTTGCCCCACTGTTAGTTCCCATAATTTGGAGCTGTGCTGTCTTTGAAACAGTAAAAGATATCCATAATAGATGTGGTTTCTAAGATCTTCTGTAGGAGTTCTTTTCAAAAGCTGTATTGTTTCCATGGATGCCGCCGTATAATCTAATTATTCCTGATGGGTTGCCTATTGTACCACAGGATTCTTCAAAGGAAAGGAAAACAGCAAGGTAGATCATCTGAGTAAAAATCTTTTATTTGTTTAGGACAATGTTTCACAAAAGCTCTATCTGGGAAGGAAAAGAAATCTCTTGTGAGCCTCCTTTCTTTCAGAACTTAAGTTGCTATAATCATATAAAGCAGCTCTGTGTACTGTATGTTTTATCCTTTCCTTTCATTCAATGATAGAAGACATTTCAGCCCCATGTTGGTTTTTTCTTCCACTGAAAAATTAAAAAAATTTGTATTGTAAGATCTACTGTAGACAACCAGGGCAAAGCAACCCCAAGCAGTCAGAGAATACATGCCAGGCCCAACACCTGCAGTTTGTCAAAAGAGTTGTTCAACTCAACTCAGTTGGAATCTTTTCGTGATAAGATATACAGTGGTGCAAAGGAGTTAATATTTACATCCACCTCATTAAAGTGAATCAATTTCCTATTATCACAGAGTCCCAAGCTCCTAGACCATATGATGAATCTCACTAGGTCTGTGGTGTGTGCAACTGCACTGTTTTTGACCTTGGCCTTTGTGCTAACCAGCCCCACTGCATGTGCTGTTTCTCAGGACACCTTCACACCTGAATAGGTTCCAGCCAATTTTTCCCAGTGAAGGTCCTGAAACTGTACTTTATCATGTCAAATAACAATACCCTGAGCACATGAGCATGCTCTCATCTTGCTGCGAATGCATTAAAAATGAATGCTTCTTTCACATGCACCCTCTTCCCAGACGGTAAGGAGGTGATATTGTAAGGAGGTGATGGCTGTGTGGGAAACTAATGAGTGGATAGAAAACTCCTCAGGCATATCAGTGTCAAGTGGGAAAAGGATGGAAGCTCAGAACTGTTTCCCACCATCACCCACTCATCTCTTGGAGCCATTGCCATGGTACTGCTATTTTGCACAGCTAGCTTTTGTGTTTTGTACTTTCACCATCCTTTTATACATCAGTAAAAAGATTTTCCACTATTTAAGTGTCTACATTCTGTATAGTCTACTAATAAGTCAAAGTCATTTGTATTTTTCTTTACATTGCCCTTCAACAGCAATTACTGACTGTTTAGAAAAATGACCTGTGTTATTCCTGCATCATCGTTATTCCTATATCAATCAATGGTTCTGTGAAAGCAATGTTCAGCTTTGCTTCCTTATGTGCTATCTATCCTTAACAGTTGATGATAGCCTGCACTGACAGATGTTATTAAGCCAAAAACTTTGGCTTTTGGGTAGAGATAGCTCAGCTCTGTTCTCCTCAATGGTTACCAACAGAGAATTCGGAGTTTTAGTTCTTAAAGTTGTTCAAGGTCCAAAAACAGCTACAACAGAAAAACTCTCAGCCTGTGGCACTCCCTAGGGAAAGACAGGAACAGCACAGAGTTGAACTCTTGGAGGAGGGAGGGAAACATGTGAGGACTGGAATCGAAACTGCATACATCTTGGAAGAACTAATGGAAATAGTTTGAAGCCAGTGGTCAGTAGACCTGAAGGGAAAGCCAACTTTTTTGCTCTACCCAGCCCCAAGAGGTGAAATTCTGTAACCCTTTCCCTCCTTCTTGATTTTCTACTGTTTGTTCATCTGAGATGCAAGGTAATGGCATTCTACTACTTACACATATCTACCTCCAGTCTTGTTCCTCCCAAACAAACCTGACTCTTAATTCAAAGTAGAAATAAATTGTGTCAAATCAAATGTTTGTATTTTACTTTGGCTAAGGTTTTATTAATTGTGGGGGTGGAAAAGTACAAAGGCAGTGAAAAATTAGAATTGTGTTCAGTCCTGACAATGGTGCAATCTGTGGGGCTGAGTGCCAGAGTACATCTCCTTTGAAGGTTATTTCACCCTTGTTCGTCATTCTTTCCTGTAATTCAGCCAGTATCATCTCATGTGAAGCCACATGAACAGGAAGAGACAATGACTGCTAGCAGTTGTCATCATGGAGGGGTCTGATTCAGACAGTGGAGAATCAGGACAATAGAACAACATAGCCAGGGTGAATTTGTTTCCAAGCAAATAAGCTATGTTTTACAGTTAAGTCTTCTTCCACTGTGTGGATGTCTTATGTACATATTGAAGCAATGGAGACTTAGGGTACCAAATATCTGGAACAACATAGCTATAGATCTGAATACAATACTATGGATTGGATTTTAGCATTGTATCTGAAATTTATTAGTTTATTAGAACACCATTTTTGGTTAGCAAAAATGAGAAAGTTACAAAGTAGCATAGCTAATGAAAAGATAAATGTTGCAATATTAATTATTGTTTCCTGAGTGCAAGAAAATTTTATACAATTTATACAAGGAACAAAATTATGATTTGATATCAAAGCCCGTTGCCTGTGTGAAAAGAGGCTTTTTTCTTTCTCAAATTAAATGCCTCATTTTTGCAGAAGTAATAAAAAGAAGTTGTAGACATCCCCTCCAGTGTGCTTTTGCCAATTCACAGTAGCAAGAGATGCAAAAAGGAATGTCCTTAGGCTAAGGTATCAGGTGATAGAAAAGAATGGAAAACTTTGATGGTATACATGTGTATTTTGGAATGATACTGGATTTTTAGCTTTCCAATTAGAAAGATTTACCATAGTATGATTGGAGAAAATCTGTTTGGTAATATTTTGTAAAAATTGCTTAAAATTTTTGAAATGACTTCATTGTAGCATGTGTAATAATCTGGATAATCATGCTATTGTGTGATATAAATATATTAAAAGGACAGCAGCAGAACACCCAACAGACAATACCTGTGGCTGCTTGTACTGAGAGCAATACGACATTCTAAAACTTTCAGTTTTAAAGTGTCTGACCCACTGTCATTGTGAAGAACTTTTTACCTTACACCTAACCTCAGTTTTCCCTGCTTCTGCTAATATCTGACATCCTTTTGCTAGGCACCTCTGACAATACTTTATTATCAATCTTTAGTTCAATCTTTACCTAATATGTTGCTAAAGAGAGCAATTAGGTCTCCTGCTTCACCTTCTCCAGGTTAAACAAATACAGCACTCTCAACCTTTCCTCGTACATCATGTACAATCAAATATTTTTATGGAATAAGAGGGAAAATGGTGACTATTTGAAAAGCACAGGAGGAAGGGAGAGAGTGGAATCAAGGGAAAGATTTAGAGGAAAAAAGTGACAGGATGACTGACAATGTTGGCAGAAGATGAGAAAAGGTGCTGAAGGAATCCTGAGGCAGCAAAAAGAAGATGGGAGGAAAAGGAGGACATGAAGCAGAAAATATAATATACAGAAACTATCTTGAAGTTGAAGTGTTGTGTAGTAAAATGCATAGGAAATGGAGTGGCAGCTCCTCTGCCTTCATAGTAGAGGGCAGGGGGACTTCCTTCAGAATGAGATGATTCTTCATGTGAACACAGAGCTGAGTTTTGACCTAGAAGCTTATTCCTTCTGTGGGAAGAGGAAGGCTTTTGGAGGAAAGATCCTTTATGAGGCAACCCTTAGAATTACTATTTGGAACAATTTAGTAACTATATTATCCTGTTACATTATTTGAACTTTTACTATTCATTCTGCATATCTTAACAAGGTAAAAGTGCTTATGGTCCTGTAAGAAAATGAGGGTAGTTTTGTAAAGACTATTTTTTTTCACTTCCCTACCCATATTTTGTCTTTTTCTCATCCATTCTCTACATCCTTCATTCTTAGAAAAATCATTCTCGTTGTAGCACCATTATTGCTGTGATGTCCAAAGAATATTTCAATGTGTAAATAGTTGTCCCCACTGGGTGTGGAAAAACAAAAGGACCAATCATGAATATATATATGTTTGTTATAAAATGGCCAAAATAATGATTAGTTAAGTTCTTAATTTTTTTCATTAGTTTGGTATGCTCAGTGCTGTCTTAGCTAGGAGAGTAAAGACAAGTTGAGGGGAACCACTGATAAGAAAATGTTATTATTTCCTGTGTAACTATTTGATTGAAGAGATTATTATGGCCATCTCTAAATTACTGCTGGACAAGTACTATTTATTTTTTTTTTAGTTTAATTTTAGTTTTTATGTTGGATACTGTCCAAACTTTTACCAATGTTGACAATGTTTTGTAAATTCTTGTTAGTGTTATAGTTACTTTTATAGTGTGCATCAAAGCATAATGTAATCCTTTAGGCTAAACTAAGTATATAAAAAGCATTAATAAATAATATATTGTTCTGTGCCAAATCACTGATCACATGTTTGGTGATGCTTATTGCTCATACTTGTTACTCCTTTAGTAGTGCCAATATTTGAGGAAGACTTCCTTTGTACAGATGGCTGGGATAAATAAAGCCAATCAGACGATGTGCAGCACTCAGTTGGCTGGATGGACAAGGGACAAATGCTTCCTATCTGATCCTCCCCCCCCTTGGATTTTGTTGCATTCTGGGTTCTGTACCAATGTGCAGTGTTTTAATACAGTGTTGTGGGTTTGTCCTGGCTGGCAGCCAAACTCCCACCCAGCTGTGCTCACTCCTACTTCCTGTTCTTAGGAGCATGAGGGGAGAAAATAGGAAGAGAGGGAGTGAGAAAACTTATGGGCTGAGACAAAGACAGGGACATCATTTGCTGATTATTTTTGTGGGTCAGACGGACTCATCTTGTGGAAACTGATGATTAAAGCCAATTGATTGTCAATTATAATATTTAATTACTGATTCTGGTAGTTGGAAATAAAAAGCAACAAAGAAATCCCAAAGTTTACACACTGAGGGTAAATGCCTTTCCTCCTCCTTCCCCAGGCTCAACTTCTCTCCAGGCACCTCTCCCCCACTGGTGACACTTAGTCCCACCAGTGCAGGGAAGAGCTGGGCTCTCTCCATAACAGCACTTTCCTCCCCACGTGTTTCCTCTCCTCCAGCGTGAGCCCTTCCCAAGGGCTCAAATAGGGCTGCTCCAACAAGGAATCTCCCCGGAATGCAGTTCCCTCTGGGCACATCCACCTGCTGCAGCCCGGCCCTCCATAGCCAGCAAGGGAATCTCTGCTCTGGCACCTCAGCAAATACTCTTCCTCCATGTTCTCTCACATTGGTGTCTGCAAGGCTGTTTATCACACTATTTTTTTCCCCTCACTCCTGTGTGGCATTTTGCCCTTTCTTAAATACATTTTCTCCCAGGTGCCACAATCTTGGCTGCAGGGCCAGCCGTGCCCTGCAGTGGGGCTGTTGGGGCCAGCTGGGGTTGGCACGGGGCAGCCCCGGCATCGCCTCATGCAGCAGCCCCACAGACCCCTGCCACTGCCTGGGCACCTGCACCCAGCACAGCCCCACTGAAAATTTCCCACTGTGGTGCAGCAGTGAGGAGTAGCCACAGGGCTATCAGGGTGCTACAATGCTCCAACCAGCCCTATCCTGTCCCCTTCAGACCAGGATGGGCTGGGGCCGGTGACAGGGGGTTGGCCATGGCTTGGCCATCCCCAGGTGCCACCACCAGCTCTAGGTCCCACTGGGAAGGGACAGGATGTTATCAGGGTGGTGCCTGACTCATTGGGGCCCAGGGCTAGGCAGGGCTATGGCCACTGTGGGGCCTGGCTGAGGGCGAGGAGAGCACTGGTAGGAGAGGCCCCTCAACACTTGCTGTTCTTGGAAACAAAAGCTGTAACTGAGTGCATTGTGAATGGCTCTACTGGACCCCAGATCCATTCCATTTTTTTCCCATCGTATATAATATTATAGAGCTTTTATTTTTAATGTATTTGAAAGAAATTAATATTCATTGCAGATTGTACTTCTGAGTGCATAAGTGCAGACAAATACTTAAGAGCTGCTTTTTGAGTACAAAGGGTTAGGGTTACAAATTGCCTCTCATGGGTTCATTTCATCAGGTATTTCCCATAACACAATTTCTTTGACAAGTTCATCTCTTGTTGAAGAAGACTTGAATTTATTGTATTGTTAACTTTTGCTGACCCTGAGTTGAAGCATGAGTAACTTCTAAGCATTGCTTAACCTCTTAACTGAGGTTTACTGTGATAGGATATTTCAGGTTAACACGAAGTCTAGCATGGTTGGGGAAAAATGTTTTCACCTACTTAAAGTTGAGAAGTTCAGTCTATGCATGTATGTCAGACTGCTGAAAGTGGAAAGACAAGTTATGCTTGCCATTTAAATGATTTTAAGTGCAGGTGATCTAAATGGCAAGTATTTATCCCCTAGAAAGTTTACTTTTTTTTTATTTTCCATTAAAGTTAAAAATTATTTTTTTTGTAATTAAAAACTGCATGCCTGAGTTTATTCCCCTCCCCCTGAAACCAAACCAAACCAAACCAAAAAGAAAACAAAACCAAACAGACTATTAAAGGGCTAGATAGTGGAGGTAGTTACACCTGGTGAAGACACACACATTCTGAGGATCAAGCTTGGCTCACGGTAGAAATAAAGCCATGGTCACTTGGAACTTCTAAATAAACCAATAATTTACATCTCCTAGCAGGCCTAGTTAACAAGGGTGCTACGCTACATATACAGATACATTCTTTCTGGAGCTGATTCACTTGGTGCTAGCTCAAATGTCTCAATTCCAGCTGTGCAGTGTGATTGTGCTGTTGTCCAACTCTTTGCAAACATCCCTTCTGAAAGGTGTACCATATTCCAGTCTTCACACACCTACAAAATGATAAAGATCATGGGTTTATCTTGCTTTCTGCCTGAGTGGGCCTTTCCTCACCTACTGTTCAGTTTTCTTCCTGCTGTTTCCTCCCATGACTGCTGACTGGGACATTCACTGTTACAAAATGGAGATCTGCTTAAAACTTGCACAGATGCTGCCACCCTGAATTCTGCTTAGATAAACTAACATCACAGAGTATTATATCTCCTTTTGCATTATTGACAAGGAATAAGACTCTTAGTATAAACTGGTTCCACACAAATCAAAAAACTTCATTGTTTAAAAAATAGACTTTAGACAGTTTACACCAGCTAACAATCCAAAACAGTTTTCATACTCCCATTCAGTAACTAGACTCTAATAACTACAACTGCCTATAATCCCTCATTGACTGCTAAATTCACTCTTTGATCTTCTGTATTTCACATGTTCCTTGGTTAATCACTTCTTCGGTCTATTCACTAAGTTTTAATTCCCATGTAGATGAAACTCTACTAGTTTGTGGTCTCCCTAGGTTTCTGTATCACTGCTGTTCTTTGAACTAAAGTGTGTTATGCACATTACAGATAGTTTGTTAAACAGGATTCCTGTTGCCAAACTGAGATAAATCAGGCTAGTAACTAATGTTGTTTTTGTTTGCCAGTTTTGTGGTTTTCTTTCAAAATGATTAACTCTTTCATTTATCGTGTTCTCCAGTCCTCTACATGAAGCGCCTCTATGCATTTCTACTGTTTGTACCTCCCCTTGGCAAATCAGGCTACTTCGTTTTTCTTAAATTGTCCATAAGAAATAGAAATTTCATTTTTACAGCATCCTCATCCTACAATAATCAGATTTTGCAGCTTGCCAGCAGATGATCATCAGAACAAAAGTGTAACCAGGAAAGATCACAGAGACATAGAATAATTTGGGTTTGAAGTGACCCTAAAGGCCATCCAGTTCCAACCCTTCTGCCATGGGCAGGGACACCTCTCACTAGACAAGGTTGCTCAAAGTCCCATCCAGCCTGGCCTTGAACACTTCCAGGCATGGGGCATCCACAGCTTCTCTGGGCAACCTCACCTCCCTCTGAATAAAGAATTTCTTCCTAATGTCTAATCTAAATCTCCCCTCTTTTAATTTAAAGCCATTACCCCTTGTTCTATCAGTATACTCCCAATAAAGAGCCTCTCCCAAGCTTTCCTGTAGGCTTCCTTTAAGTGTTGGAAGACTACTAAAATATATGCTTTTGAGCTTCTTTCTCTGCTCAGCTGGCTCAGCAGTCTAGTGACTTGCTCTGCCCTGCTCAGGGGGGACTCTGCTGTTTTACATATTCATGCTTCCCCATTGTCAGCCTCCAGTCTTCAGTCTTAATCCTGATCCTTGCTCCTCCATGCTCAGATGTAGCCACTTTTCTCACTCTGGTGCTGCTGCTGTTCTCTGCCTCCTTATCTCTAGCTCCTACCTCCTACCTCCTCCAGGTATGGCTCCTGCTCCTGAATTTCTTTCTAGGGGAAGGAAAAGTACAAGGGAAGGATGGGAGGACAGGTACATGCCAAAGCATGCAGCAAGGATGCAACAGAGAGTCCAGTTTATGTATTACCAAAACTGAGAGGCTAGATATAAAAAAGGACAAGAACTAAAAAATCTTTCTGAGTAATATAAAATAGTGCATCATTTGTTAGAGCTTGTCCAGTATAATGGGCTGGCTTAGAAGAAACATATATTGTCAAGAATATAAACAGACTTCCCAAATCCAGGTAGTGTTAGGTCACAGGGTCCAAGAGCTTTTTCTCTTTGCAATTGTTCTAAATATTAGTTTTCACAAAGTGAAAGCACCATTTGAACTGCTTAATACCTCTGTACCTAGACAAAAAAAATTGCTTAAATAAAAGTATAAATAAAAAGTAAAGGTGTGGCATATAACCAACCAGGAGAAAATGACTTAGGGTGCCATCTGAAAGTGGGAGAGTTTCTATTGCAAGTTGCTTCATGTATTTATACAGCTGACACATATTAAAGATACACTTGGAAATGGCAAAAGAGCCACTGATGAAGTTCAGCCTGTAGGAATCACTACTAAGGGTGCCTCAAGTTGCCCACTGTGCTGTCAGTAACTTTGTCATGTCTGCAAAATCTCACCTGCCATAGATATTTTATGCCATATAGTTATAAGGCCTCCTGCAAACCATTACACACACATATATATAGACATACATTTAGGTGAGTTAGATGAGGCCATGAGGTGAACAAAGTAGCTATAGATATATGTGGTCACATCTTTACCCTTTTCATTAAGTTGTATACTTTTGTCCTTGTCACTTTATTGAATGGTAGAATGAGGTTGCAGCCTCTGTGTTAAATCATGGATGAGGACATGCCACAACTGTTAAGGTAAATGGTAAAGATATGGGCACAGCACATGGTTGTAGCCATGAAGATAAATATATAGTCTTCAGCTACAGCATGCTGTCTTGGCTTTTCTCTGTCTTTGGGGCCTATGGATCAAGATATAAGAAGAAAATCTTCCCCATGTCCTGTGAACATGCCAGTTGTACTGTACTCTCCTGTAGTGTTGTAGCGAGAGCAGGAAGACCTCTCTGCAACAGATGTTCAGGAGGTCCCTGGAAATTTAGTAGGTAAGGATCCGGTAGGATAGAACTTGTATGGGGAGTCTAAGGGAAGCAATGTCATGAGTCTTGTTATTAGACTTTTTTTTTTTTTTTTTTTTTTTTTTAAGTAGAAAAATGTCCATGTCCTCCAGGGAAGCAATCCACTGGGAAATAATGTATTTCTTATGTCCTCTTAGGCACTATGCAGCAGACGTCTGTCATCCTGCATTGAAGGCACTACTAAGCTTTAATATGTGTCGTCAGAAGCTGTTTTATCATTGCTTTGGGGAGTTAGCTTGATTCTTCACTGTACAGTTTCCTCTGTGCAAAATGGATGTAAAATATAACTGGATGGGAGAGTGAGCAGAGAATAGCCTTTTGAGTACATCTACATTTCTTATGCCCGAGATTGTTTTAAGAGTGGAGAACAAGGACCAATGAGCCAGTTCTTGTCTGCATGTAACAGATGCAGCACTTCTACAGTGGTTCAATAATCAGATGTCATGAAAACAAAATGATTTAGGGATGGAAGAAAAATGCACTACATGAGAGTGCAGAACTGAGTAACTGCTGATTGAAGGGAAGCTGTTACCAAGAAAGGAGGAATTTTATTGGACTGTTTCTATCTTGGAGGGAGAGATGTGATAAGGGAGGGGACCAGGAATATATCTTGGAAAATATGCCTTCTCTTCTCCTCTTTCTGATAAGCACTGCCTACTCTGTTTGTTTGTTTGTTTTTGTATTAATATCACTCCTGCTATACTGAAGGGTCATAAATTCCCTCATGTACATTGTTCCAGCATTTAAATATAACCACCCTGAATACACTTTGTCGAGGCTTCTGAATTTGACCATGTAAAACACTTGGAGATAAAACCTAACATGCAGGATACAGATCAGAGCTAGTTTATTCAAAGACAGATTCATAAGTTAAAAAAAAAAAAAAAAAAGTTCAGGAAGTGTTCAGTTTGAAGACTATAGTTGCTCTGAAAAATGAGAGAGCATACTGGGCTAGACAGGAATAAAATGATTATTCTTTGACATTCTTTTAGCAGACAGAAGGTGGCAATTTCATAGATATTTTTTGTGTTAGTTTGTTGAGACTTTCCAAAAGCTTTTCGAATATGCCTTTGGTAATATCTTCATTTAGGAACATAAGGAGTTACCATATTGGATCAGACTTGTGATCCATCTGGTCTAGTAGCTTGTCTAAATAGTAACTTGTACCAGGCATGACAGAAGAAGGTGCAAAAACCACACAGTTGACAGAGGTCAATTCATATCTTCCCTAATAGCTAGGGCATGGTAAAAAGATTTTTAATCTTTTACAATACTTTGTCTGCATTAACTGTTACAATTCTGGATATCTTTACTGTCTCTGTAGGTGGTTGGTCCCTTCATGTACTCCTAAATCCTTGGCCAGCATGGTTTCCAGTGTAGGTATGTCTCATAGCTCAACAATACATCATATGGAAAAATATTTTATTTTTTAGTTTTACATTCATAACCTTCTATTTACATTAATTTATGCTTATATCAGTCAATGTCTTACCGCACCATGTAATGTCTTATAACACATAGACTCTTTATCTTCTTTATCTGTGCCAGGTATTGATTCATGTTCATTTCTCACACTCATCCTCTTTGTTTCCTTTCTAAAGTAGAAAAGACTAGTCCTGACTCTTTTCATATGAGACTTTTCCCTGTCTCCAACAATTATCATAATCCCTTGAATTTACTGTAACAGATTGCAGCAGGAGGTCTATTTGGCACAAAACACAGTACACGAAAAGACAGGATCAGAGGGGTGACTTGTGAGCCTCAGGCTTTCTTTTGCAGAAGGGTGTTGGGAAGAACAGGACATGACCTCAACTTTGTCCCACAGAAAGTGGAAGAAAGAAGTCACAGGTGAGCTGGAAAAGAGTCTCCAAGAGAGGCTATGCACGGTATCTTAAGCTCTACTACCTTGTGATCTGCCTTGCTGAAAACATTGTGATACCAGCCCTTATGATTTCAGGAGTGCAAAACTTTTCAGGCAATAGTGACCAATGACTGAAATGAAAATATGAGTGTCATCCCAATAACTAGACAGCCTGAAAACTGAGCACTTGGATTTGAGGCCACGTAAATGAGAAAGTTTTGAATCTTACTTTTCACTATGCCTACTGCTGTTTCTTTTCTAGGGTTACTTTCTGACCAGAAGAGATTGACTCTTGGATTCAAAACTCTTAAATAAATCCCATAATCAAGAACAAATCTCTAGATTTTGCCAAATTTCATTATATTTCTGCCAGCTAGGACAAACTCTTAGTAGAATCACTTCCAAGCTGCTGTCATTACCAGTATTCACTTCACAGGTACTGAAAGTACCCTCTGACTCTAAACAATGTCAGAGGCCTGTGTGCAAAAGAGGTGCCATTGTGAAAACTGTTCTGAAGGCCATTTTACACTTCTCTATATATTTGTTCTTATATTGAAGAATTTAAATATATCTTAGTTACTGGGAAGCTATTGAGATGTAGAGTTTAGCAGGATCTGAGAAGGTTATTAACACTGATATAAATAAAGACATCAAAACTAAGGATTTCAAGACATTTTAACATAGACATATTTGCTTCTGAAACAAAATTAAAAGTTTAATAACATTTTAGTTTGCTTTTATTCTGTTGTAAAATATTTAAGTTAACACTGAAAATCTGGTCGTTCCCGATTATTTATTTTCTTCCTATTTACTTCTATCATATAGATTTCAAATGCAAGTTCATTTTTTTAAATGAAATAATGTTTGTATTTGATGTAAAAATATAAATGGAACTCAGTTTTGTTACTGTTTTAGTAACTTAAAATACTTGTTTTGTCATTGATCATTAGTAGTCTAATCAGTCATCTGACGTAGTTAGCAGTTTAATGTAAAGCTCCTTAAAACACTAGTGTGGAGAAAAAATACTAAAATAACTGAAAATGTAGTGTGCTGGAGGAGTATCCTTTGTCTGTAGGTACAGGTAAGTGAAAAAAGTGGGAGCTTGTGTGTGTGAGAAGGAATGATGCCTAAAACCCTGTACATACATAGTGCATGCTTACATGTAACAGAGGAGATTTCATTTGAAAAAAATAATAATAATTTGTAAGGTTGAAAAGACAATTTAGGAAATATTGGAATCAACTAATATTGCAACCTTAATCTGAGACTCCATTACTAGTTGCATGATATTCATTTATGCAATCACTGCTTGTTTGTTTGAGTACTTGGCCTTGTTCAGTCCCCAGACTACCTGGGACAGCTCAAATTCACTGCTATTTGAGATTTTGCTTCTTCTTGTTAAGTATATGATATGAGACCTTCGTTACTGACTCTTTTCAAGCTCTCTCCCAGAACACAAAGCAATATTATGTTATGCTTTTTGTTTTGTTTTGTATATGCAACAGTCCTTCTATCTGTTAATGCTCACAATAATAATAATTTTGAATCTATTTTTACACCTCTCTAAGCTGAAAGACAGAGGGGGTTTATGTCCATTTTGCAGGTGGTGAACTGAGTCACTGAGAGATGAAACTTCCCACCAATTTTGGATGCCCTTGAGACTTTATTTTATGGCATATTTAACATCATTCAACACATGTACCTACAGTTCAGCTTTCATTGACGTACTGCTATGTGATCCTTGTTTCTGCTGCTTAAATTTCAAGATGTTAAGCAGATAGACAAGAAACATGGAAAACATAATGGTTGTGAAAAACCAAATGCTAGGCAAAAATTAGTTTTTTCATTTCAAATAGTTTAGTATTCTTCCTCTGAACTTTACCTTATGAAAATATTTCAACTCAAGTGCCAAGGAACATACTCATGTAACAAGGCATGTTGGATACCTTTAACAGTATGGAGTTTCCTGCCCTCGTCACAACATCCATTCATTGATATCACCATTTGCGACAAGTTGCTGCAGTCAGGGGATGTTGCTGCAGTGTCAGGGATCTTGTTAGTTGGAAGGTACTGAATACAAAAGGTTAATTTTACTAATTAGTAGATGATAGATTAGGACCATGAATAGCTGCAGAGAACATCAATATGAACATTGAAGAATGTCCCTAGGGTCATTTAATCTAATTCAGGAGTCAGAGTAATAGCTGAAGTAAAGGAAAGCCTGGCACCAAAACGAAGCAAAAGTCAATGAACTAGAGACAGTAGAGCTAAGGTCTGATAGGTTATTTTGGTCCAGAGATTTAGAGAGATTGAACTATAGACAGCAATAGATAATGGACTGGAGGATTTTAAAATATTAAACCAAAATATACAAGAGGACAAATCTATGAGGAAATGCCACTAGATTTTGATGAAAAGCTCTTGCATAATTAGATTATGTAGTGTATTACTCTATAGATTGTCTCTGGAGCACCATCCTGTCTGCCTTCAGTCTGTGATGTGTCTATACTGACAAAGTCAATTCAATTGCTATAGTGCCTTTAGTTTGGCTTTCCTGCCATTGATCTTATTGCCTTCATATCACACACAATATCTTTTTTCAAGTTGAAGCCCAATGGCATAATAGTGAGTGTGCCACTGCATGGACTTCTATGACTGGTAGAACCTCAGATTTGTCATTTAAGACAAAAAATAAAAAATGCTTTCAACTGAATTATTATTTTGGAGTGTTTGATCTATTTATATGAATTCACATTAATTTATATTTTTTTTTTAATTTTTTTTAAGGAGTCAAAGAGTGAAATTCAGCTTTTTATTTCATCAAATTGTTTCATTCTTTTATGTAAATAACATTTTTGTTCAGGAAAATGTTACTTTTCTTTCTATTTCAACAAAATCATATTTTTCAATATTGACTATTTTTATAGGTTCCAGATGTGAGGCTGAGATTTTTAGTAAGCCTTTTTTCTGTCCTCTTATACCTATCTTCTAGGTTAATGTTTTTTCTTTCTCAGTTTTGACAACAATTTCCACAAAGTAGGGATTCCCCCTCTAAAGTCAAATTAATATTCTGATTTATTATGTTGATTTTAGCAATCACAGCCTTCCTTTTCTGCACTTCCTTTTCCTTCTGTAAAATGTTTGTTGTTGTTGTTGTTGTTGTTGTTTGTTTTTGGTAGTGGTGGTGGGTTTTGTTTTGTTTTGTTTTGTTTTCACTGACATTTTAATTACTATTAGAACCAATCTTGACAGAAAAGTACTGGTGAAGGGTAGTGTTTGTACTGTTCCCTGTAGTAAAGAGAATCCCAGATTTTTGTCAGTACAATACACAGGGAGATGCCATTACTGGGTTTGGTTTCTTTTCAGTTACCCCCAATGACCTTCACTATGAAGACTGAAATAGAATGACTGGTTTGTGACATTACATCAGAAATGGCATCTCCTTTCTCTTCCTGAAGCCAACAAGTATTAAATGCTAACATGATAGGAAACTAAAAGAGAGACGGGTCTGGGACGTACTTTGAGAGAAGGTCTTTTATCTTTTCCCCAGTTTAACTTTGGTTTGGAGAAACCCTTTCTCCATTTCTAGAGGGCTTTGTTATGTAGTGGTTATTTTTCTGTCAAACAGCTGAAATCATATACAAGTTCATCAATGATAGGCTTTTACTCCTGAAAGCCTTGTCCTGGTATTGACTGGATGCCAGAGCTGTTCTGTCTTCAGTAAGAAAGGAGCTGTAGGGAATTAGGAAGGCTAGGGCAACTCTCCCAAAAATGAAATCAGGCTTCCCACATTTGTGTAAAGGCTTGGATTTTAACTTCAAGGTTATTTATGTAAAACTGGCACTTAACTTTAGGATTGTATATTTTCTCATATATATTAAGTGAGTTGTAAATAAAAAAATATTCTTCAGAATGTGTTGATGACTACAATATGGTAAATGCTCTGCCTCTGTTGGATGAGTAGCACACTAAAATACAGTGGTGAGAGGACCTGCCAGCAGCCTTGTTGGTTGTGCTCCAACCCCACTGGATCCAAAATGTTTCACTGGGCTTTGCTGATGTTCCTCGGCACACTTTATCGAGCAGCAGATAGTCTTCAGGGTGTGGAAACAAACACCAAGTTGCATAAGGAGATTACTTGGCCGAAAGGTTTTACATTTGCTACTGCTCAGCCAGCCAACTTCACAACCCTTCCAGCATTCCGCCACTTCCCTGATGGTAAAACGCCTTCAGGAAAGCCACAGGCAACACCACCCACACCCCCACTTGGCCCCTAAAGCTGACTCAGTTTAATTTAGAAGTGTCTCTAACTTCCATGGATAATTTCAGCTTGGGATATGCAGTGTTTAAACTACGCTGTTGAGCCAGACAAGTGCAAACTGCTCACGTAGGTGTGATCACAAAAAATGTATGCATGCAGTTCACATTGATAATCACAGCTAAATGATTTGAGATACACCTTAGGTGTAAGTTACTCTACCCTTACAGATTTGGCTTGCCTACCTAAGCAAATAGGATTTAGTGATCACGCTGTGTGCTTATGTGTGTTTATATATATAAATATCTGTCTTGTCTACCCAAATTAGATCAAATCATATGATAGGTCAGAAATAAAGAAGTTAATTTTAGGCATGTTTTGTGAAGACAGGTAGTCTAATACAGGAGGAAGCTGTACAGGTTAGAGAAAGGCTGCAGCTGCCATGTCTGTTATGCTATTATCATAGACAACAGAAAACCCACACCATGCAACATTAATCCACCCCAAAAAAATGCTTTTTTTTTTTTTTTTCTGCTCTCATATATTTTTCCTCCAATTTTCACTTCTGGAAGAGCTTAAAGACTTAAAAGCAGAAGAATCCCATTAGAAGAAAGAGCACTGAATCTCTTCTGGCTATCTCCAGGTCAGGTGCCGGTATCTGACTCTAGGCACAGTCTGACTTAACAAGGCAGGTGAGAGGTTAGCTCAAAATCAAAGGAGAAATTAAACAAGGGGGAAATATTTCCAGTCTTGCCAGTTGTCAATGACCGCTATGTGTGAGCTTGGAAAAGTGACGGAGCTCAAAAAGATTGGTCATTGGAAAGGGCTGCAACTCCTCTGTCTCAGATGACTCATTGCTAAAAATGCTTAGTTCTCTCTATGGCTACAAAGTGAATCTGGATTAGCTCTGATTATACATTTCTCTTTGTAGGTATTGTGTTCAGTTGCAGCAATCTCCCTTCTCCTGTCATAAGTGACAAAACCATTAGAAAATTAAAAGAAAAATGTATAGAATTTAAAGGAAAAAAAAATAAAAATAAAAACTTCTCAAAACACCACATTGTTTTTCCTTACTTGGTGTGTGTAGGCAAGGTGAAACACAGTACAAGTAGCAAACTACAAAAAGGATATTTTTTTTCAAGAGATCTTAACTGACTTAAATATCTTTTTCAAACTCAACCCTGATCCTTCTGAGCCCAGGTTTAAGTGAAAGTAAGCAACACTTATCCTGCTACATCTTTTGAAATTTCAGGGCCCCGAGTTGTGTGGATTCTGGACCTTTTCAGAGTGAGGAATCCATTCTGCCCATCTTCAGGGAAGAGAGAGGATCCCATTCTCCACGTCCCAGGGAGATGGCAGATGTGTCATGTGTGAGGCTCTCTGAAGTGCTTTGGCCATTGTGGACTAATTCTTAGTGACTCTTTATTATTGTGTTATTTTTCCTGTGGTTAGTAATATTTGCAAGGATCCTGGTAGTCTTGGAATTTAAGACTGTTGTTGTAGAAAATCCATACCTAGGGAGTAGCAACTGCCAGTAGAAATGACAACTACAGAGCCCAGCTTATACTGGCTTCAGTTTGATGCTGCCATCACTGTTGTCTGCTGCTGCAGAGTGGCTTTTGCTTTCCCATCAAATTTCAGACAGAAACAGGGTTTGTGAAGCCACACTGTCACCACCTTTTTAAACACTTTAAGCAGTAATATAGAAATGTTATAGATAGAGTTGCATCTTAAAAATCTTGGTTCCCACACGTTTCTTGAAAACTGGTGAGCAGATAGTGCTCTATTGCTCAGTGAAGTTCAGCTGTTACTCTTTCTGGTATACCTGTCAGTTCCAAGCCAACAGTTGAGTAGCATGCCTAGACTTTGAATCAACTACAGTATGCAATGTATCTTGCACAGCCGTCACATAAAACAATTGGAGAGATGAAACGACACTAGGTGTATTACAAGAGAACTACAGAAGAGGTGAGGGTTGAAATGCATGCAGCAGGAGGACTTAGGCAACACAGGAGGAAGGTAATTGTCTTGGTTGGTTAGGAAAGCATAGGAGAAACTGGAGTACAGAGATGGTTTGGGAGAACTGGGAACGTTGCAGCATTGGCCATAAAATATTCATAGCCAATAAATATGCCATAAAAGATTCAGAAACCATCGGACCAAAAAAAAAAAAAAATGGAAGAGGGCAAGCTTGCTATGTCCTGCTACTGACAGAACTATCCTGCTACTCACATAACTACTATCAAGTGTAGATCACCCGTAACAGAATATTGGTGCAGCACATACATATCCTGTGGATTTACTGAATCAGGTGCCAAAGAACAGGTTATTAACTCCTGTAAAGAAAATCACTTACCTACATCTCGACATTCAGCAGGACTGTCCTCAGACTCTAGGCACAGACAGTGGTCACTTGTAGAAATAGTCTTAACTACTTGGATTCTACACACTTTATGCAAACGCTCTGTTTCCTTTTTCATGTTGTTTTTGATAGATTGACAGCTTTACTATGACAGTCACTGCAGAAAGAACCTGCTTGAGGGACATCAGAGTGCAGAAGCAGATACCTCCTGGTAAAAACCCTTTTTTGGCTTCCACCTCATCAGGCTGCTTTTCAGTTAGCTCAGTGTCTGTGTGGTCTGACTACTGAACACAGGCATAGGAGAACATGGCTCCTCACAGAGTCTTCCTGAGGTAGTGTCTCTTAACTGTTTTTTTTTGTTTGTTTTGGTTTGGTTTTTGTTGTTGTTGTTTGTTTGTTTTTGTTTCTTTTGTTGTTGTTGTTTGTTTGTTTGTTTGTTTTCAGGTGCTGGAGTGTAAATACCAGAATGTTACCTGGTGGAGAAAAAGAGCTAACTACTCCATGCTTCTTCTGAGACCTAAGGTAATACATTTACATGGCACTGCCCTGTGTATTAGATTAAAACGGAGCTCTCTGACACATCACTGTATTTCACTATGTGGACTTGTTCTAAAAAGATATACAGGAATTATCCTTTAGCCTAATATATAGTACAGTAGAATGTCCACTGCTTCTAATGTAGGGAATGCTCCAAAATTATTGGAGAACAGACTTTTCATTGGGATACACTGATGCAACCTTTTGGATGGATCCTGGTCAAAGCAAGCTTAAGGCCTTTCAGCAGAACAGGCAAAAAAGCCTGGGCTGCAGCATAAGTCAGGGCTGGGAGAGCTAGGCGCTCCAGAGTTGTGGTTTCCTGCTGCTGGAGAAGGGAGGGGAAATGCAGAGGATGGTGCATGCTGCTGCAGAAAGGGACCATTACTTCTGCTGCCACCACCTTCCCCCTCCTCCCCAACAGTGGCAAAGGCAACCACACTTAGATAATGTAGTAAATGAGTCATACTTTATTTACTGCTCCTATCTATGTATTGCTTGGCAATTTTGCGGAGAGCCACTTATGTCTCTCACAGATAGAATGATTTTATATATATAATGTGTGTATGTATATCACAGAATCACGCAGAATCACAGAATTGTTGGGGTTGGAAGGGACCTCGAAAGATCATCGGGTCCAATCCTCCTGCCAAAGCAGGTTCCTCAGAGCAGGCTGCCCAGGTAGACATTCAGATGGGCCTTGAATATCTCCAGAGAAGGAGACTCCACAAACTCCCTAGGCAGGTTGTGCAGGCAGTGCTCCATCACCCTCACCGTGAAGAAGTTCTTTCGCATGTCAGTGCGCAACTTCCTGTGCTCTATCTTGCGGCCATTGCCCCTTGTCCTATCCCCACAAACCACTGAGAAGAGGTTGGCTACATCCTTCTGTCTCCAACACCTCAGGTATTTATAGACACTGATGAGATCCCCTTTCAGTCTTCTCTTCCCCAGGCTGAACAGACCCAGGTCTCTCAGCTTTTCTTCATAGGGAAGATACTCCAGGCCCCGTATTGTCTTTGTGTCCTTCCACTGGACTCTTTCCAGGAGTTGCTTGTTGTTTTTTTTTTGTACTGGGGAGCCCAGAACTGGACACAGTACTCCAGGTGAGGCCTGACCAGGACACAGTAGAGGGGGAGGATCACCTTCCTTGACCTGCTGGCCACACTCCTTTTAATGCACACAAGGATCCCATCGGCCCTCTTGGCCACCAGGGCACACTGCTGGCTCATGGTCAACCTGTCGTCCACCAGGACCCCCAGGTCCTTCTCCTCAGAGCTCCTCTCCAGCAGGTCGTCCCCCAGCCTGTACTGATACTTCCAGTTGTTCCTTCCCAGGTGCAGGACTCTACACTTGCTCTTATTAAACCGCATTTGGTTTCTTCCTGCCCATCTCTCCAGCCAGTCCAGGTCTTGCTGAATGGCAGCACAGCCTTCTGGTGTGTCAGCCACTCCTCCCAGCTTTGTGTCGTCTGCGTACTTGCTGAGGGCAGACACTATTCCCTCATCAAGGTCATTGTTGAACAAGACCAGACCCAGCACTGACTCCTGGGGAACACCACTAGTCAAGGTCTCCAGCCGGACTCTGCGCCGCCGATCACCACCCTTTGAGCTCCGCCAGTCAACCAGTTCTCAACCCACCTTACTGTCCACTCCTCTATCCCACATATATACATATATATATATAAATATATATCCCACATATATATATATATATTTACAAAGATTGCATTTAGTAGCAAGATTTATGGCTTTAGGAAAAATTACAGGAAAATAGAAGAAAACCTGAGAGAAAGCAGGTAAAATCATCAAGAGACACTGTCTGTCAATATTTATGTCTGCATCTCTGTTCAGCCTCAGTTGTCCAGTCTGCCCACATGTAAATAATTTGCAGTTCCTCTGGCTGTTCCTTTACTCCTATGTGGGGAATAGAAAGGCCACAGGGTTCACAACAAAGTTTGCACTCCTGTAGCCATGGCACAACAGGATCAGATAGGGAAAAATCCAGAAGTGTGTAGAACCAGTGTGATTCTCCATTCAAGACTATCTTTGAAATCCATGGATGTTGCAGGGCTTTTTATTTCTCCCACGTTAGCCCCATAAATTTATGTCCTTTCAATGCAGCTATTGCCTTACTTGAAATGGAAAGGCAAAGCAAAACATTCAGTGGCAAGAAAGGCAGATCATAAGCTGTAACTGATGGCAGTTTTCAGGCATGCATCAGTCCAGCATGTTGATTCCCAGCTTGACCCGGTGGTCATCGCTGCACCACTTGAGCAGTGCAGCTTGGCTTGTTCTGTTGCTAATGTAAATCCCACAGATGAAGTGAAACAGCCTGCCCTATGTGAGTAAAAGAGGAATAAGTTGGCACTTGAGGGTTTCCTCTTTCATGAAAGCACTTGGCAGAGGCCTTGTTTTTAGGCTTCTACTACATAAGTAGTAGTAGTACAAGCACAAGTACTCCCTGTTACTTCTTTGCATATCTTGAACAGTTACTGATAAAGGGTCATACATGAGCAAGTTTGTGGGGAAGGGAGAAGAAGACTTTGCTTACATGGTTTTATATATTCATAGAGCGCTCTGAAATCCTCAGAACATTGCACTCCCCAGCTTGAATCACCATAGTGCAGGCAGTTATATGTCTTACAGTTGTCTGTCTAATGGATAAGACTTTTATTATTATTATTATTATTATTTATTATTATTATTATTTACTATTAATATCATGATTAAAGGCAAAGAAGAAGCTTTTGGATTTGGGCTTGTAATAGCTTGTGATGTATTTGTTGTTGTGGTGGTTGTTACTGTTGTTTTTCCCAAGGCTGAGTTTGTGAAAGCAAGCCAAAGATATTGTGACAAGCCTAGGACTCTCTGAGGACATGCCTTAGGTTTTCGAGTCAAACGGAGAGAAATAGGAATCCCGGCCCTGTTGAAATGGCTGATGTAACTGTAGAAAGGAGTGAGAAAACCTAGCTTGTAATTGGGAAAGCCACCAGGGGAGGTCAGTGTCTCACAAAGGCAGACCGGCACTCTCCTCTTCCCCACTGCGAAGCTTATGCCTACTATGGGCATTCGCGTCTCTGTATAGAAGACGTGCGTGAGGCTCCCAGCTACGTTTTCCCCAGTTTATATATAGACCCAAGAGTCCTAAATAGCTCTGATAGCATTCAGGCCTCTCCTACCTGCAGTTCTCCCTCAGTTTACGTATTTTCTCCTAGTGCTGTCTCCATAACTGATACTGCTCATAGTATCAGTTGACGGTGATCAGGTGGCAGTGTGATCAGGGCAGAGACCAAAAATCCACACCAGGACAACCAGGGTTACAGGATCAAGATTTTGGATGCACTTTATATCTCATCTACCAGCGTCAAGTTCTTTTCTGCACAGTGCCAACCACAAAACTGGAAAATATGCTCAAACACACATATGTATAGGTTCTATCCTGAAAGAGTAAAGAGGCATAGCCAACAGATAGTAGAGCCCATCACTGGAAGGGTGAGTTTGACTCTTTCTCAGAAGGGACTGACCTTGGCAGAGCTAGACTTTTCAAGCTTTCTGGGCTTAAGCAAGGAAGACAAGATTTCAGATTTGTTGCCTGTGTTACAGTACAACCTATACCATTAAAAGTCCATACTGCATAATTTGTAGTTCATAGGTAGAATAGCTCAAAGTCGAGGGTACAGCTAGTATCCTGTGGATATTGCTCTAAAACGGTTTCACAAATCTACGGTTATTTCTCTAACCACTAGAAATAGCTAGGCTTTAAAGGGAAGTATCAGCTAGGACTGCATTTTTTTTTTTAAAAAAAAAAAAAAAAGGGATTTATTGTGCATACCTAAGTGATGTTTTGCGGTTTGAAAAGTGGGACTCGTATCCTGAAGCCCCAGCTTGATGAATGACTGACTGAAACTGGTATGTAATTAATCTTCACAAATGAAGAGCAATTCTGTGTCATAGTCACAAGACTGTAACAAGACTGTATGTGTATGTGCAGGTACTGAGCTGGAGGCATGCATGTCCCATCAGATGGGCCTCGTCCTTTGAGAAGGCTTTGTGTATGGAGTCCTCAGAGCACCCAGGGGGGCACACTTTAGGTGGCAAAATATGGACTTTTATATAGAGTGAGTCATCTAAATGTTTTTGTTGTCTATGGAGAGAAATGTGTTCCTCCAGGAGATGGTTCATCTCACTGTAGGCCTTAGAAGTGCCAATATTACTCTACTAAGTGTAAAGGGTATGTAGGGTAAAGTGTTACTGAGATGCAAACATCTAAGTTTAGGTGAAAGAAATCTCACCCACAGTTTCAGGAATGTAGGTCTTGTCAGAACCACAGTGCTGCTGGGTCTGGCCAGGAGCACCAGAACTTTCCAGCACCTGAAGGCCCTTTAGGATCAAACACAGGTTTCAGGTAGAGATCTGGAGGGAAGCAGCACGCCACTCATCCTGTTTGAGAATAAGAAGAATATACATAAAACACTTTGAAATGTAAAGACACCTTTATGTTATATGCAAAGACTGAATATTTTAAGACTCTCCCATAAACCAGACCAGTTTCAGAAACATGTAAGCAAAGTAGCACCATAACACTGGAACCAAGGCTAAAACCCAAACCTTTGCTTGGGAGGGAAAATCAGTTATGATTAAAACTTAACTCATGTTCTATCCAGTTTTCTAAGTGTCTGCTGATACTTGCTTTTTCCTCTCCTGCACATGTGTGTGGCTGCAGCACCAGAAGTGCAAAAGGTCAGCTCCCCAGCAGCTGAACTTTCAGTTTCACATGGACTTTGACCGAAAAGGATAAAAGTTTGCAGGGGAAACCTCTGCTTCTGCAAGCACTAGGTGCCAAGCGCCCCCTCCAAGACACACAGTGACACACTAAGATCTGCAGAGGTACATATAATTGTTCATGGCTGTGAGCACATTCCCTGCCACCCCAGCACTGAGGTCTGCTGCCTGGGCTGGGGGTCAGCTTTGCAGCGCAGCTTCCCTGGCCTTCCTGGATAGGCTCGGAGCCTGCAGCAGGGCATGGGGGTGGCCAGGCTGTGGCTGACTCCAGTCACTGTCCCAAGCCTGGCCCAGTTTGCCTTGCTGGGGCTGTGGGATGGGTCTGGTCCAGGAGGGAGGCACTGCACTACCCTGGTGGCCCTGAGGCCTTGGACTTCACCAGGTGAGAGTGATGACATAAACCAATTAGACACACACAAACCCTAAAAAGTACTTGGATAGCCCAGAGGAGAAGGAAGTGGATTACAGTGAATATATAAAACACAGCCAGTGAGAGAAGGGTTTAAATAATTGGGTTGTTTAGTCTGGACAGGAGATGTGCAAAGAGAGATGCTGTTGCAAAAGAGGAAATGTGTCTTCCATTTTCAGTCGACTTACGAACAGGCTTGAACCACATGTGAAACTCAGGGTGCTGCTAGAAAATGTCTGTCATGGCAAGCTGGGAGATGAAGTTCATGAAGTTTGACAAGGCCAAGTACAAGGTCCTACACCCAGGGTCAGGGCAATCCCAAGCACAAATACAGGCTGTGTGATGAGGGGATTGAGAGCTGCCCTGGAGTGAGGACTTGGTGGGGTCCTGAGTTGTCAATATGCACTTGCAGCCCAGAAAGCCAACTGCATCCTGGGGTGCATCAGAAATAGTGTGGACAGCAGGACTAGGGAGGTGACTGCACCTTTGGATGCTGCACTGGTGAGACTGCACCTCAAATATTACGTTCAGTTTGGGGCACCTCACTACAAGAAGGGTAGTGAGTTGCTCAAGCATGGGCAGAGAAGAGCAACAAAACTGATGAAGGAAATAGAAAACAAGTTATGAGGAGTGGCTGAAGGAACTGAGCTTGTTTAGTCTGGAGAAAGGGTTGAGAGGACACCTCATCGCTCTCTACAATTACCTGAAAGGAAGTTTCAGTGAGGAGGGTGTCAGTCTCTTTTCTCAGTTGACAAGTGATAGGTCACAAGGAAATGGACTCAAGTTGCACCAGGGGATATTTAGATTGAACATTAGGATTCTTTCTAATGCTCTTCTTCATGGAGGTCAAGCATTGGAACGGGTTGCCCAGGGAAGTGGTAGAGTCCCCGTTCCTGGAGGTATTCATTTTGTCATGTGGATATTACACTAAGGGACATAGTTTAGTGAAGGAGCTCAGTAGGTTAAGTTGATGGTTGGACTTGATAATCTTGAACGTCTTTTCCAACCTAAATTATTCTATGTGTTGGGATGCACTGGGGGCATGGAGACTGTAAAAACTCCAGTGTTCACACTTGAAAAAAGCAGGTTAGAAAAATGTCTGATGGGAGTGGTTGTGGCAGACCTGGTCCTGCCTTGGCCAACAGGATGGAGAAGAAGCCCTCTTACAGGCTTTCCCATCATGTTCTCTATCCTCAATTGATAAGTCATGGTATGTCCCATGAGGCTCACACCTCAAACTCTATTGTCAGAAAAAAAAAAAAAAAAAATCAGTAACTTTTTTTTTTATTATTAAGTATGATATCTTCTTTATTATTATTTATTAATTAAGTATGATATCTTCTAATTTATTAATTAAGTATGATATCTTCTAAGGTTTAAACTTTTCAAAGTATTTAGGCAGTCTATGTCCTAATCAGATCTACCTAGGAAGTAGTGGGAGTTCATCTATACACACAGACAAACTTATTTGTAAAGGTTGTTTTTACCAAGAGAACAAAACCATTGTACTGAGAACAAAACCATTATATTCCTTTGCATCCTCACCATACGTACATGTATAGACTCCAAACAAGACAGAGAAATTGTGAAATAATACCATGAAATAATTTCTGTGTCATTCCTTTTTCTTCTAAAAAGGATGCCCACTTCTCTGTTTTACCTTCTTTGGCTACCTGTTGAGCAAGCATGTGTGGTGAGACAGTGACAGAGCACAGACCTAGCACATACAACTGAAATGATATCCAGTATAGCTGCAGCATATGAGGATTGAGGTCATGGTTCTTCATTTTCTGACAACTTTTCTTGTCCTGTTCTGTCCATGAATTGGTTAGGCAGCGATTAGGTAGAATAATCCCTCTTATCTATATGCTTTAAAATCTTGGCTACTACAGACATGATATCCTTGTACTGCTGTAATGAAAAGAGAGACTCTTCCCACTCTCCCTCTGTGTACTTGATTGCAAAGAAAAATAAACTCTTGTACTTGATTGCAAAGAAAAATAAAGACAGCTCCTTCTAGGTGGATTTAATGTCTCTGTTCCATTGCAAAATTCTCCTACTTATCTCACTATTCTAGAAATATGAGATTCACAAAGAGTGTTCTCTGTATCCTAGCAGCAGACACGGGACAACTACTAACAGTGGGGAAAAAAAAAATGATGTTGGAAAAAAGAGTGAGACTGAGTGTTTAGTTGGGAGCTACCAGGCAGGGCAAACTGAGATTCGTCCTGACATAGATAAAGTAAGCTGCCACACATGAGGATGGGAAAGAGATTAAGAAGACCCTAGGTGGGAATGAGAGAATGAAAAACTCCAGAGTTGTCTTTGACTGTCTTGAAAATGCTGATATGAAAATTCCTTCATCCCTCCCTCTCTGATCACAGGATATTTAATAAATCTTTTTTTTTTTTTTTTTTTTGTATTAATTGCATTTTTTAATTGTTGTGCATTGAGATCCATCACTGCAAAGTCCTAGCTAAGAAACACCTATTCCATTTTTGTTATTAGAGAAAAAATGGTTGTTCACTTAGTATCATGAAAGACAAAAACACAGAAGGGCTTCTGATTTGCAGCTGGGCTTTTGATTAGTGGTTACTAAGCAACTAGCCTGATCTTAGCCCTACATTCCTCCCTGGAGAGCAGTGTCTGTTACTGCTCAGGTCAAAACTGAGTTTATGTATACATTCAACTGACATCAAAGGCATACATGGATGCAAAGAAAATTATGTTTCAGCTTCCTAACTTACAAGACTTTAAACAGTTATGTTGCCCATATTTTGTTTGTGCTCTTATTTGTGGCCACTGATCACATGTACTAAAACAAGAAATTACTGGAAAAAGGTAGACAATTTCATGATTTCCAGGAAGAGATTAACCCATATACATAGTTTATTCAGTGTTGGTTGGAACGGCTTTCAGCCTGCTCAATATTGGCATGTATTTCTTTGGTTTTGATTCAGGAAGGAAAAAAAAAAAGAAAAAAGAAAAAGAAACAAAACAACAACAACCAAATATATAAATATATTTCCCTATTTACCTCCATTTGTTGTTCTTTGCTACCTGTTTCCTCCCATTTCATGGCTTGTGGCCTTTACTGTTCTGTTATGGTTGCCAGCATTACCTTTTCATTTCTCAGGCTTTTATGCATGCAGGCTTGGGCTTTCTGCAGACAGGGCCCCCTAGCAGATGTCCACATAGAAATACTAAGAATTACTTAGGTGAATTATACTGAAATATATCAGATTTACTTAGGTGTTCTCCCTAAGCACTTTTTTCACAAGAAGCATTCCCTGTCACCTGTGCTTCAGTCACAGCTAGTGAAGCTACCCTAGGGCCTGGGCAAAAACAAAACAAAACAAAACAAAACTTAAGCATTGTAACTTACCCCTTTAGGATCTGGAAAAACACTAAACAACTTCAGTGCAGACAGATTCCTAGAGTCTTTCAGAAGGAAATATTTTCCCACAGTTCATTGAGATCACAGAGTAATTCATCTTAATGGAGTGAAAGAGCCATGGGATATATCCCCAGAAATCTCAGCAAGTGCTGACACAGTAGTTCAGGTAGCACTTTGTGGTGTTCTGTCCTCACCAATTACCTAAATTAACAAAGCAAAGACTGCTCACGCATAAAGAAAATCCTCCCTGGCCTGATTTGTAAGGCCTTAGCTCTGCCATTTAAATCATTTCTTAGGAGCCACCTTTGCTTTTCTATTAGACAAATTGCTGAGACTAGAAGGTATGCCTGCCTTATCTATTTGAGCTATCATACAAATGTCAGTGTGTTCATTATGACAGAAGTGTCTGGTAGTAACTTCTCTTTAATGTATCACATATGGTTAGTAACATAAAAAAATTACATATATATATATGTATATAAAACCATTGTATATAAAAAAAAATCTATTGCCATTTTTAAAACAGTTCTTTGCAATTTAACAAAGAGAATGCCCATAGGCTAGAAAAGTGCCCCCTCAGTGCTAATAAACTTGGATTAAATGCATACGATTTAATTAACCCACTTAATTTCATAAAGTTCCAGTCTGGTTTCACTTCTACAGCTTTCATGCCAGAGAAAAACATTGGCAGTCTCCCAAATAATAAATGAATACAGAATACTCCAAGGTTGGGCTTGTGCCATCACCGAAGCAGCAATAGCCAAATCTGCAATAAAAATATCTGCAAACTGCTAAGGTAGAAAAGCAGAGCCAGGGCAAACTCCTTTAAACTAACCCCCAGACTCACATGTCCCTCTGCAGAGCAGTGCAGGCCAGCTCTCTGAGTCAAGAAGTGCAAGAGAGGAAGAGAATATTTCACTGTCTGAGCAAATAAATAGTTGGACTTTTCAACAAATCTATTCTGTTCTTACAAGGAAAATAAAGTTTATTTTCCTCTGATGTCATTCTCAGAAAAGCTGGGCTATATTTGTAAGTATCTTTTTGTTAATTTGTTTGTAAATCAACTTGAAGCATACATTCAACATGGAAAAATAGAAATTGGAAAAATGGAGCTTGGAAACTTACATTTGGTAAAGTTAGAAACAACTAAAACCAAGAATGTAGAGAGCATTTGTGAATATCCTTAACTATAGTCAGTACTTCTACCCATAATAGCATTATTCTCCGGCATTTTTTTGGTAGGGCTGGTTTTCATTTTTAAGTTTTAGACACTGAATTAATTACCAAAGGGCAAATTTTAGAGTGAATGTAGCTACATTTCCAGGTGGAAAGACACATGGTAGTCTTTAGTAATTTCTCTGAAAATAGCTATACTGGTATGAATCTTTTTAATACTAATTGTGATTGCAGATTGGACACATTTTAATTATGCTATAATTAAATGTATGAAATAGATATACTAAATTTACTATTACTAGGAAGATTTTACTATTTTAATTATATTGACAGACTTAACGATTTTCATTTTTCTGGCAGAAAAAAAAAGGATCAGCTTCATATACACATTCCATGATGTCAGCCAAGCTATGGTAACTGTGGCCTGATTGTAGCAAATGCAAGGCAGTGTCTTGCATTAAAAACTATGCCAAGTCATATCACTTCAGATTTACCATGGACTAAAAGCATTCATGTGGGTTGTTATCATGGCTCACTTGATGCACAGTAACTTGTTAAACCATGATAATTCAGTTATGAATTTGAGCTTAAAGGAAAATGTTTCAGAGTACTGCAGTAATGGTGCTGTAGCTGTGATAGTGTAAGGATATGATTTGCATTAACACAAGACCTTACAAAATAGCACCTCCATCTATACTAGGCCTGCAAGCTCATATTAAACAGCAAGTGTAAATAGCAGTCAAATAAATAAGGACTGTAAAGAAAAACAGTACTGGCTAGGATACAGCTGATAATCAGCCTGAAATACGGCAGTGTTCCTTGATGCACATGTGAATCTCCTACTTTAATCCAGAGAAAGATGATTTTTGGTTGAGGAAAATGCCCTCATTCAGGAATACACTTCAGCCCTTACTTGAAGGATTCGAGTACGAGCTTAAGAGTAGGCATGTTTAATGTGCTTGCATGTGTTCCTGAATAGGGACATTGATTTAGAGACCGAAAACCAAGTAAGTTATAACCCCTTTTGAAAACTGTCAAGGTAATGTTAAAAGAGGACAATAAAATTAAAACTCAAAAAACTAAAGGATTGATATTTCAAGTTGAAAGTGGTTGAACAAAGATCTATTCAATGACAATGAAGTTGTATGAATTAAACACGAAGTAATTTTTAAAGTGATTATAATGATTTGGTTGTCGTTTGTGGTGCTTATTGTGCTTTAACAGAACTAAATAAATCTGATGAACTCTTTAATTTTGTATTGGAGAAGTTCATGGAAGTGGCAATCTACTAATGCTCAAATAAACTTAGTTTTTTCCTGTTGAAATTCCCATTTAAATTATATTGACTACTCTTGACTGTCTAAGTAAGTGAACATGGGAAAAGCAGCATTGGCTCCAATAGTCTGTTTAGTCTTCTTGTTAGAGCTGTAACATACTCGGATGTGTTCAAATGTAGGATGAACACTTATAGTCAATTACACTGAATTTATAAGATTGGGTAGAAGAATGGGATAATAGCACAGTCATATGGCAGTGGAGGTTTGCCATCTGTTATCTGCCTTTAGCAATGGACCACTTCTCACTGTGGACAGTAAAAGTGAAAAAATAAATGGGGCATGTGCTTTTTACATTCCTGGCTGGGAATTTATTTCAGAATTCTCAAATTATAGTTGTGTCATTTTGTAAGCAAACTGAATTCCTTTCCAATATTTCACAGCCGAAGGATTTGCTAGCAGGGTCTTATTAATTGCATTTAATAATCTTCTGTAAGAAGCCTGTTCAGAAAGTGCCAAAAGCTATTCAACTCACAGTTTAAGGATATAGATCCAGATAATGCAATTGACAGCAGTAGAACTGTGCAGAGTACGGTTTGGCTTTGTATCTATTCATGCACAAACATGGAGATTTTTGAATTAAAAAAAAAAAAAAAATCATAAATATTAGCCCCCTGAAATAGATCTGAAGAAAGGACATTAGTGACAGGAGACTCTCAAGTAGCAGAAGTCAGGCATCTAAATCTGACTGGGGTAAGGAGAAACTCTATTCAGAAACCTCTCAGTCAGTTGACCAAGGAGACTACTGCCATTGTGGGTTAGTTGTGGTTCCTCAGGAACCAAAGTGCTACCTCTCTGCAACCACAGGCACCTCATTCTTCAAAAAAAAGGTATGAGTTTATATGTGAAATTCAACAGGGAAAGTAAGTTTCTTAGAGCACTAGCAGCCACTAACCACCACCAAGCCTCATCTTCTAGGAACCAGTGGAGAAATATCTCCACATACTTCCTCAGTGGCTATCTGCCTTTTTGCTTGAGACCACATTATGCAAGCAGTGACCTAGGACTTTCCACAGAATGCAGTGAGAGCAACAACTCTCTTGTAAAACTTGTTTCACTCTTAAGTTGAACCTTAGCCTGCAGGTAATAAGCTACTTTGAGCATGATCTCTCCACACTCTTTTACCAAACTGTTGGCAAAAGGCACTGGGAGGGAAAAGCAGCACTCTGACGCTGTTATTAAGATATACTTCTGGAAGGCTGGAGATGGCCTCAGACCCTTGTCTTCACCAACAGTAGGACCAAAATCTGTGGTGCTTTCTCCTCAGCCTTGCTTACTGGGTGCCAGGCTGCAAAGGTGCATGCCTGTGTCTGGACTCCCCTGGGGGCACAGGCTGGGCAGGAGGCAGGGCTGCCTCAGCGGCAGTCAGAGCCTACCGCTTACAGGGGATGTGGTTGGGGATCCATTTATGAAGAGGAAGGTACAGAGACCTCCAACATCATGGGCTGTATCTTCTGTAAAATACTTTCCAAGAGAAAAAAAAAAAAAAAAAAAAAAAAAAAAGTGCTGTGAGTCCTTAAGGGATGGAATTCTTTAACAGATGGGAAGACTAAGGAAAGCTATTTTCCTTTTTTTTTTTTTTTTTTTTTTTTTTTTGTGAATCATACATATGTGTATGTATGTTGAAAACAGAAATTCTTTTAGTGTTATTTTTAAACATTTGTAAATGAAATTTGGCTTCTCAAATCTCAAGCCTTTCTGCCTCTCTGTTACCACCAGCAAAGTTTGTTTTATTTATTTACTGAAACAATCAGTTCTGAGTAGTTTTATAAGAGCCTGTGAGACCTATGGCAACTAAGTAAGTATGGCATTGGCACTGTACTGACATTACATCTGCTTTGGGAGACTGACTTCCTAGGATCAGTTGCTATTTGTTATTCTTGCCTGTATATCAATTTGATGGTGATGGATACAGGCTGAAGAGGTGTTTGCAACACAGACCTTGACCTTTTCTTATAAAAGCAAACAAACAAATAAATTTCTGTGAATTTTAAAAGAGGAATTTTGGATTGAGACTGCAGTTGCTGTTTCATTTGCTACTGTCACTATTCGAACAGCTTATAAACCAGAATCTCAAACTAAATCTACCTACTGATAGCTCATATTTTGATTCCTTGTTCTGATATTCTTTAACAAAACACACATGTAGAAATACAGACTCTAAAATTTTAACATTGACAGCTAAACTAACACCATCTTTATCCTTCAAAACTCTACTCTTGTTAAAAAAAAAAAAAAAAAGTTTTAACAGAAGAAATGTGTTTTTCTAGAAAAAGTGAATTCAAATTAAAGTTGTTTGTAAATTTACTTGATAAACTGTGTGGTGGTAAAAGATTTTGCATTTCCTGTGCTTTTAACTTGATAATCTCAAACACCTTTAAGTACAGATAAATTAATTTCTTAAAACTAATCACAAGAAAATGAAATTCCTAGTTTTATGTCCATTCTTCTGTGCGTATGCATATAATATCAAATTTTATTTCACATGAAATTTGTTTTTCTTCTTTTGGGTGTGTGTGTTTTTGATCAAGTTATTCTAGCATAATTTCAGAATAAAGATGTATTTGCTCTTGTATTAGAAGCATGAGAAGTTCTCAAATTTGAAAAATATTATTCCCTCCATTTGACATCACCAGCATACACAATGCGACAGTTCTTTGAATTTTGTTTCTTTTTACCACAAAAAAAAAAAACAGTGTGTGTGGGGAAACCTAGGTTTAGAGTCTAAGTTTCGCATTTTTAGCTGTTTTTCTACAGAAAGCAGCCTTTTGTGATATCATGTTTCCAATTTGTGTATATAACTCCCTGTGGGCCCTCCCTCTTCCTCAGTAGCTCAGGATGTACCATCCAGTTTAACTTCAGATACATACAGAGGTCTCAGAAATCATTCATTTCCTTAAAGTGTCATCCAAACATACAGCAACACCAGTAAGTACCTTATAAAACTTATAAAAAGTACCTTATAGTACCTTAAAAAAACTTATAAAAAGTACCTTATGAAACTGTGTGAGCTCCTACCTTACCATACACTTGAGTTCACCTGAGAAAGCTGAGAGGAAGAAGACAAAAAACAGGACCTTCCAGCCGCAGGAAAAGCACCCAAGTCAGTCATGCATATGACAAACATGCAGGAAATCAAGTTCCCCTAGTTCTGGTGCTTCTTGAATGGCTGCTAGGTGCACATGCTGCCCATTCTGTTCTCAGCAATTGTCTAGAAAACAGCGTCTCTCAAACAGGATTAAATACTGCATTATCTGGTCTGCCTTTGTCTAGTTGCTGTTTGGTGGTTATGGCCATGATCACATTTCTAGGGCATAACTCATTTATGACACTTCCTTTCTACATGATTCTGTCCTGAACTTCTTCAAGGTTTACTTTATTCTTGCACAAAACTGAGTAGAAAAATGTTTACTTGTGGATTTACTGTAAGGTCACTTGAGTTATCTAGTTGATAATATCTGGGATTTCTGTCCTTGAACTTGCTCAGATTGTGGACAAGGTATTATATTGTCTGTGTTTATAGGCTGTTGAATCAATATGCTGCTGGAGGGGGATCTTCCACATCACTTATGAATAATGGTGAGAGATTTGCTCTCAGCAGCAATGGTGTACAAGCAAAGTGCCTCCATTGACTTCTGCAGTTATCCATTTTGCTGCATGATTAATTTAATCCTTTCTCCCTCATGAGCTGTCCACACTAAGGATTACTTCCCTAGCTAGCGACTTTGTTGTTACACAGAATTGCCATCCCAAATCAGCCCTTGTAAAGAATCAATGTACTAAAATGTATTTAAATGTTAATTGGGAAACAAGAGAAAAGATGAAAATCAGAAGGATATGTTATTAACATCAGCTTCTGAACCATAGACATCTAAAGCCAACTGTTTAGGAACCTATGTTCTCTGTTGATACAAACGTTTATTTGCACTCCTGGTGTTTCACAAGACATTGGATTTCAAGTCTGTCCTTGGTCTCCCTCCCTAGATTTGCATTCTGGTGTTCAACAGAATTAAATGTCAAGTCCTGTGCTTCACACACATCTAGCTTTCTGGCCCTGAACTTTATTATTATTATAGCAAATTATGTTCTACAGCTGAACTCTCCTGAAAAGTCATCATGCATCTCATGTAAGAAATGAAAAATTTCGAAAGCTTGGGTGTGGATGTGTATCCTGGGATTTTACTCAGTGAACAGTAGGAAGCATGGGTGTTCACAAATAGCAAAAGAAACCTAGTCAGAATAATGAGCAAATTAAAATTAATCCATCTGGGACAGAAAAAAAAAAAAAAAAAAAAAAAAAAAAAAAAGCTGTCAGCCATCACATTATTAGATTTGTCAGATCCAAAGAAGTCTGAAATACTAACATTAATATATTCATGAATTACTTGGATGTTTTGGTGAAAGGAGTAGAAGTATTTTTTCCCTCTGCAGCAGTTTTTCACAAGTAAGAGGTTTTCTGAGTGTACCTATTTTTCTCCAGTTCCATCAGTATTAGCTGTTATTGCCCAGATTTACTTATCTCCTAATTCTATTTGTAAAAGACTCCACCATCACCTGAATTACTTAATTGTTTTGTCTAATAAAGTCTTCTAATTATTTGGAAACTGCTTGAAAAAAAAAAAATGTTGAAAACTATTGAGTTCTAACTAAGCATCTTAATAAATCTTTCTGTGTCACCAAGTACATTGGATAAACAAAACTGAAAGTTGGACAACCAAGTTATGCTGTTAACTCAGTGAGGTACATTATTTTTTTTCTTTCCATCTGAAGTTCAGTTGTAAGCTATTTCCACACAGTAACTTTCTGACATGGTGCAGAAGCTACATTGGATATGTATAAATGTCAGTTAACAAGTTTGTACATTTTCCTGATATAAGTTAGTCCTCTGATGAGTGGGAATTATCCAGACCCTGAAACTCCTACACTTAAGTTTTTGAACAAATATTATTTTAATTGGTGCATAGCCAACTGGGCATTTCAATCACTAGTGCTCCTTTCCTTATATATTATAATATAATATATATATTATATTTTTTTTTATATTTTATATTTTATATTTATTATAATACATAATATTATATATATATATTTCCATTTTGTAATTGAATTTATTTTGACAGAGTAAAGAGCAAGCTTCCTTATTGTTCTAGTGGCCAAATCAACCACAACAAATGACAAGAGCTGTGAAACACTAACAGTAGCAACTCCTGGCATTTTCTTCCAACTTCAAAAGACTATTTTGCAGCACTAAGAAAACAGACCTGCACGATTATGTGTCATCTCATTACCTGATCCCTTTGTAGCAGTGATTCAGTGTACAGAACCCTTACACGGTAAGGTCTCCATGTGCTAAGCAGCCATGTACGTCTGCTCATGCAGAATGAGAACCTGGTAAGGCTGCTCTGCCAAGGCGATGACTGGAGACTTCAGAAGTCTCTGGCTGCAGCAGGAGATACCTGACTCCTGAACCTGTACGTGCAAAACATGTGGGAGCCAAGCCCAGGTGCCCACAGGTGAGAGACATTGTGTGGGAGGCAAAGCAGCATCAGCAGTTGTAAAGGCAGCTTCTGCTCCAGGAACGCTGCCATTCGGTGTGGTCAGAAGTACCATTGGCCGATAGAAGACATACGTAGGAGTCCAGCCCTAACCCCTCTGTGCAGGATGTAGAGCAGAAAGGCAGTGCCACAAACACTGTGCCTCCTTTGCCAGTGTTCGCACTGTACTTGAGACCCTATGCCTTGAACAGGCACTGGTGCTTGCCTCCATCCAGTGTCTGGGCATAACCTTTTCTCCTCCCAATATCAGTTCTCATTCTTACCTGGTAGAAATTCGGTGCCCCACATTTTCCCCTAATCCCCTGGTTTTCCAGTCATTACAAATACACCATACAGAAATAGATTTATGCCGAACTAGCTGACCATTCACCACTTTCTCTCTTAACAGACAACCAGAGGGATGTTGGCACTGTGCAGTCCACATTCCTCTTGATCTGCTTTGTGTTTTCTCATTTCTTTGTCACAATTAGTGCCTTTGGCTGGCAGTACTAGCATGAATAACTCAGCAGAATCTACCCAGCTGTGTTTCATCCCTGGCTTCTGACTCATAAAGGTTGTCTGGGAAAGTTTGTAAACATGAGAAATTGCCATTAAATGTAATGATCATATTATCGGTCTTAGAAATCAAGGAGGTTCTTGCTGGTTAGGATGCATAACAAAGGGTATAGAGGTATATTTAGAAAGTAAATGTGTATGTATGATGAGCTACGTGTATTTCACAAGCAGCAGAATGAAGAAGTTTGTAAAAGAACCAGTTCTCATAGAACTCCACCCATACGGCTCCAGCAAAGACAGCAAATAAGCAACACAAAATGAGCCAGTTAAATGAAATGAAGGTATACACACCCAGGCCTGGGTTACTTTCAGCATTTGTATGGTAATATATAACCAAAATTGTTCAGTGGGTTTATAGCACTGTGAAATACGAATCTATCTAACAAGAGCATTTCTTATTTTATTTGAGACAAAAGAAGAATATTTCCTAATGCAGCAGTTCACTAAACACTGGGAGACATAGGTGCGTGGAGGGAATATACAGAGAAACACCCAATACAACAAGAATGATGTGTGAATTCTATTTATTTATTTATTTATTTCCTTCAGGCACCTCCTCTGTCTCTTTTCTGTTTTCTTCCTGTACATTTTCTTCACCATTCTTCCTTTAAATTTTCACCTTTTTCCCCCACTTTTTACATCTTTCTGCTTTCTTTCTGATGTTCTGGGCAGTACTGTTACCAGATAAATAAATAAATAAAAAACCCTGCTCCTGTTATCTGGTGTTAATGATGCTGTAAAGAGCAAATGCTACGAGTTCCTGTTACTGCAAACAGCTCTGCTGCTGCTGCCAGACGCTACGTGAAAGCAGCTGATAGGACCAGCTCCTCCTCGGGTGCTTATTATAGCTGAATCGCGAGAAAGGATACCTGAGTGGTAAAGCTGGTGGTAAAGGCTGCCTCCAATGACAGTAAGAGGCCAAAAATGCGCTTGTGCAGACTTTAATGACAGCCTGTAAGCATGGTTATCACAGCTAATGCATGGTAAATAATGCATGGCAAGTACTCACATGTTGCCTTTGACAGCAGACACAGGCTGCATGTGTTAACCCTCAAGTCACACAACTGACCTCCTGTTTTGGGTATCTGAGGGAAGGACAGACAGATAGCTGGACATGCAGTAATTAGATGCTGGGTTACCACTGACAGCGTTATTCTGGGCCATTTTGCCGTGACACGTGTTGGGGTGGCTACCCATTGCGCTTTTTTACCTATCACTTTTCTTTCTAGTCCACGCAGATGAACAAAAGCACATCCATTTTCTTTCAGACAAGCTGGTTCTCTAATTCCTTGTCGAGGTGGGAGTGCCGCAATTTTCCCTGAATGAAAAGCAGAATTCCCAGAAAACGCCATGTCTCATCTCAGCACCACAGGCAAAGGCAGCACGGCCGTGCTCCCGGCTGCACCTCTTCCAGGGCTGAGCCGCAGCCCCGGGCTGTGTCTGGGCGTGCTGGGAAGGGAGGGGGGCAAGATTTGTCTGAAGTTCTTTGGTTTCAGGCTGTGCAATATGTTTTCCTAGAAGATGATAGTGTTTTGGCAGGCTGTTGCAGTTTTTTGTCTGGTCAGCTTTTATCTCTGTATATAGAGGTCTGTATAGCTACTGCGTGCTGAGCTCTCGCTCTTGGAGGAGCTGATTTTGTTTGTGTGCAAAAAAGTTGGAGAAAAACCTGAAAAACTGCTTAGTAACTTCACATAGTCAACATGCTGTTCCAGTGATATCTCCTGAATATTTTATTTTCCTTCTGTTCTTCTCCACCAAGCTGTTTGTTTGCAGCCCTTTCGTTCTGCTTTTTTTTTTTTTTTTTTTTTTTTTTTTTTTTTTT
>CM021697.1:100476088-100580891 GCA_011074415.1 Stictonetta naevosa
TTTTTTTTTTTTTTTTTTTTTTTTTTTTTTTTTTCGCCTGAAGTGTGCACAATGCAATGGGATTCAGAAGCTCATCTTGCTAACCATTCCTCCTTTGCCCCCAAAGTGCTTTATAGAGGCTACATCTAGCTCGGTGGTATCGGGTTTCAGTGTGAAAGTGCCACATTCCTGGCTGCCCTGCGCTCTTTGTGTTTGATTTTGCCCGGTAGAGTAAATGGAATACTGAGAATGACTAATCCCATTCAGAAAAGGAGAAACAAAAGAGATAAGGAAAAAAGTAATAAATATATATAGCCAAAGTTTTTTTTTTTTTTTTTTTTTTATGGTTAGTTCTGCTTTGCAAGCCATTGTATTGATTTTAATGTTGTTGTTGCTGCTGCTGCCCTACTTTCATTTTTCTTTCTACCTTAGATTTATTTCAGGTTTGATTCTGCCTCTCAGCTTCTGGTTTTAGAAGAAGAAAAAGCTGCTCTGGATCATTGGATAATTTACGTATTACAAAAGTTACATTGGAAGACAACCTCAGCTTTCACCTTTTCCTCCTTGCTGTAGTCCATGACAGAACTGGCTCGTACTGGCCACATTGCTTTGTGTCAGTTCAGAATCTTAAAAGCACTCTGCATTTCTACGTACAATTATTCATTTTGGTTTCTTTTATAGTGGCTATGTGGAGGAAAACTTCAGGCTGAGGCCTGAGTTTTTAGATACATCTTTTATTTTAAATGTGGTTTTTTATTTTTTATTTTTTTTCCCTGCCTTTGTCTTGTCTGAAATTGTCTTGTCTGGAAGGCAATGTTTTAATGTGGGCAACTGAGGAGGGGGAGGAAGAGCATTTGCATCACTGTAGCTTTTTATGTGAATTCAGTTATACTGGCACAAAATGGTCTAATTAAACTACAATGCCACTATAAAGAGACGAAAATGTTCACTAATTCTTAGGAAAAAGTGGACTTTGAGACACTATTTGCTGTGAACTCCTAACATATATTGGAAAATCTGAAGGGCCTTTTTTGTAAACAGTGAATCCCTAACATAAAGAAACAGGCACATTGAAAGAAATCTTTTCTGTCCATGTTAATGATGATAGTATCAACAACATAAAATCATTAGAGCTTCCCTTTGTTTTGTTTTGAAAATTACATTTACACATTGAGAATTGATGCAGGTTGATTCATATATCAGAGAATCCCTTGGTGTTCCTTTGCATGAAACGGAATATTTGTGTGAGCTGTTTTTGTTTGTTTCTTTCTTTCTTTGTCTTGGAAGGTTGAGTTTTTCTTTTACATTTTTAAAGGCTTATTAGTTTTACCGTCTTCTTGATAAACATCTTATCTGTTTATTTTTTCCTTAAATAGCTTCTCTCACTTCAGAGCCAGAATTAAGAATCTGAAGACCTTCTAGAAAAGAAACTCTTTAAATGAATGATTCTGAATATTATCTTAAAAAAAAAAAAAAAAAAAAAAAAAAAAAACAGTTTGCATTTCTAAGCAGCCCCCCTGGTCTTTAAAAACTGAAGTTGGCATCTGCGTTGGCTTGAATTTAAATGGTCCCTGCAGGCTTTTTAACTAACAGAGTTGTTTTATTCATTTGGTTGTTTCTTATTTCTTCCCATAGGGTAACTACAAACCTAGCTCTTATATTTGTTTACTTGATTCACTATGTTAAAATATAATGTCTTCACCAGTGCGTATGAATTTATTAGTGCTTAAAACACACTTAAATTGTTGAACTCAGTCCAGTTTGCCTTTATCACCCTATTTTACCTGATGTATTCTTTGCTTTGATTGTTCCCCATGGATCCCTAACAACAACCTATCTGCATGTTGAAAAGAACTGTGTAACTGAGCAGAGGATGTAGGGAAGTGTCAAACATGCTCTAGCTTTAGCCGCTCCTATTAATACATCCTTCATTTGTATTGCCTGCAGTCAACATTTTCAAATGCAAAAGATTATAATTGGGTGCCTTACCTCTACATCTATTTAAGAAATGTCACGGACACTTTCTTCAAACTGGTCAAGCTCATCTCTCAGACTGCATCTCCCCGTGTCCTTTCTACTTTCTCCTGTGCTCAGACCAGCACACTCTTCCTTCAGTGCAGCTGAAGGACGGGCTATATTCCCAGCCTAGACCTCCTGAAAAGCTCGTCACTCCCCTGTCCTTCCTTCTTCCTGCTGGATATTTCTGGCTGTGCACTGCAGCTCTCTAGCCTTGCAGTTGTGCTGATGAGAATTTTTGAGTTGTTGTTTTGTAACAGGATTCCCTGAAAGGATTAAAGAAAAGGGAGACATAGTGCCAGTTAAGACCTGAGGAGCTGAGAGTATTTATTCAGCATTACTGAACTGTACCTTTACCTGTCAAAAGTCAACTGCCTAACCTCCCGATTATGAAGTCTGTCTCTTCTAAAATACCCCTTTGAATCCTATGGCTATACTTATAATAGCTCGAGAGGGAGAAGGATACTGCAGCTCGGTGGGTAAGATAATCACCAGCTACGTGGGAAATCCAGGCACAAACCTTTGCTCCGAGTCAGCAAAACTGACAAGCCTCCCCTCTCCCAGAGCTGGTGAGGCAGTAGATAAACTGGCAGCTCTTTCCATAGGGGAAAACCTCACAGTGTGTTTCCAACGCATTTAAACAAACATCAACATCTCCAAATTCCTGTTTCCAACCTGATGTTTCTAACCATGCCTTTTATGTTTGTAACATGGTTGTGTTCTGCTCTACTCTTAAGGTACTTGACCACTTTATAGTAATACACATCTAAGCTGCAGTAAATACACATCTCAGGTTAACACTAAAGAAGGAAAGAACTAAAAAGAAAAAGAAAAAAAAAAAAAAGAGGTTTACATATTTGTCAACATGGGGAGGTTTGAAGTATTTCTGGTGGAATTACTCTTGGACTAGGGGACTAGGTCCTAAGAGAAATCTTTCTTCTGCATAAAGTCAACAGTCTCCGTGCCAGCAACAGGCTGTTGTCAGTGGCAATGGAGGTTCTAAAGTATGATGAGAGAAAGGTCTGTGTGCTGGGAAATAGACAGTTGTAATATTCATAATAACGCACCTTGCTCATATTATGTGAGCAAAGAGAGAGCAAAATATAAAAACCACAAAGATACCTAAATACTAATTGGTGATGGGAAGGCTGTGTAATCTTCACTGGAAATCCATGAGGCAAAAATTTAAGCCAGCCAAAACACCAGGGTTGTTTTGACTACCGTCCTTACCATCCCTGAGGGTGTTCAAGGAATGGTTGGACCTGGTGCTTAGAGACATGGTTTAGTGGGTGACATTGGTAATAGGGGGGTGGTTGGACCAGAGATCTTGGAGGTCTTTTCCAACCTTAATGATTCTGAGTGTGCAAGGCTAGCTTGGATGGGTCTTTGAGCAACCTGGTCTCATGGGAATTGTTCCTGCACATGACTGGGCAGTTGGAACTAGATGATCTTTATGGTCCCTTCCAACCCAAACCGTTCTATGGTTCTATGATTCTATTCTATGATTATATTAAGAGATACTAGGCACTTCTAAAATACTCTAAAAGATAGTCACATCCCTATGGAAAGGCAATAGTTTTTATTAAAAAATGTATAAAGTGTCTGTAAAGAATCTCACAAAGCAGAGCTAATGCAAAGCCCTATTCCAGTCCTAGGGGCAGAGAGGGAGTCTTTGTAGCCCAAGTTACGCTCGAGGCTCAGTTTATTCTGAAATTGTATCTTCATTATAAATAATTGTTGTGCAACTTCTTGGGAAGCCTTTCCTAAATTGCAGTGTTTGCTTCTTACGTTATAGCAGAGTCATACAGATAAGTTGCTGCAATCGCTCCTTCCTGAGTTTAGTAGACACAATCTCATTTTCTAAATTCTAATATAAACATATCTTTCTCCCAGGCTCATCACTTTGACCATGCCACCTCTGCTTTTGCGTCTCTCCATTATTTCTTTCTCTCCCCTGTGTCACAAACACTACTTTTTTGTTTTGTTTTGTTTTATTTTGTTTGTTTTGTTTTTTTTTTTTCTGGTTTTAAATCTGCTCTATTATTTTTTCCTACATTCTGTCAATCTTTTTACCTTCCTGACCTCTGTGTTGTCATATGTCATGATCTTTTATTGCACATAACACCTTTCTCTTTTGGTTCTCAATAGCATTACAAGACACTTCCCCCCTAAAAATATGTAAGGCCACTAACTTGATTTATTCTACACCCTTGCTTAAAGCCTCTCTCTACCAGGAAACATAGTTTGCTAGTAAGTTGGGTGTTATTACATGTACCATAGCCATCTCCTTTGTCCATTTCATATTAGAAGCACTTAATATTTTTCCTGACCACACTTCTTTCAACATTTGCATACATTGACTAAATTACAAGTCTGTGTTATACTTCGTTATTTTTTAATTATTTTCATTTTTTATTTATTTATTTTACAAAAATGGTGAGTTAATTTATGGTAATAAGCACATTTCTAAATAGAAGCATACTCTCCATAGTTTTGGACAAAACTACAGATATTTGTTTTAAGTTCTGATTTGTTTGCACTCCTAAGGGGTAATATGCATGAAATACTTAGCTTCAGGTCACCTAAAGAAAATGATAAACATTTGTGTATAAAAAAGGGATGGTTTGTATAATACCCACCCCATTTCCTCCACTAAGATGTCCCCTGGCCACTACACCAGAAGTTATATCAAGCAGAAAAGCGGGAACAGGAAGAAGGGTTGTTTGCCTTCCTTCCCTTTTCTGGTCACTACAGTTCATTCAGAAGCTGGTGAGCTGAAAGCTCTTTGATGTGATGGATTTCCAAACAGTAAACTGGAGAAACTGAGATGTAGATACACCTGCTGTTTTGTTGCTTCTGCTATTGGAGAGAGGGACCTCTGAGAGAGGGACAGGAAAAAACATTCAGAGTATAGAATCTTAAATAACTGCTAAGCAGTGTGGTAGGAGGCTACAGCCATGAGAAAAAGAGCTTATTATGAAATGAAATCATGCTTAAAATCTGTCATGTTTGTTCTGGTATGAGGTTACAATGCCAGGTCAATTATCATCCAAGTAACAGTACTTTATGGGAAAATTAAGACACGTTATCTTCACTGAGAATGGAGCTTGGAATAGTTGGGTTCATTATGACAGTTTAATTGCACACCTTCAGGAGCACTAAAAAGAACACTAGCTTCAGAGAAGCAAGTAGACATCTTAGGACAGCGATCAACATTTTATTATTCATATTTAGAGTTCTTAGTGAAAGAGAGACATGACTCGTAACAGAGTCTTGCACAAACAAACAATAGTATATATACTCTTGACAGTGGTTTAACAGCAGATTTAGCTGAAATGACAATTGCTTTAGCTGACATAACAATCACAGCCCCATGGCCATCTTTGCCTTCTTGTAAAACTGATTGCCCTGTCATGCCGCTCTGTCCTGCAATGACACTAGGGTGAGGGCATAGCTTGCTGTCCGTACGCATGGTTGTGACCAGCAGTGATTCAAGAACTAACTCAGCAGCCCCTAGCAGAGGGGCTGTGCTGACAGTGGCCTCAGCCACCCCCAAGCTGGCTGGAAGCCACACCTACACCTTGCCAGGGGAAAGTCTGGCTTCACTGGACTCGGTGGTGGGTGCTGGGCCACTCGTTCCAGTGGTGCCCGAATTCCTCTTGCTGCCTTTACTCAAGGGAAATATCAATAGCTTTCACTGACTTGTGCTGTCCAAGGTATGGTTTCACAACAGGCTGGCCCCAGTCCTTATCTGTCTGGCCTGATGTGTCTTTGCCCTGTGAATTCTGGGATGTGCCTAGTCCCTTCTTCCCAGGGGCTGCATGGCAACGAACACGAGCACAAGCACAAAGAAGTCACAGGGGAGCAGTGATGAGCACAGGGCAAAGGGAAGGGCCAGGAATGCTTCTTCTGATGTCACTGCACACCAGTCATAAGCCTTAGCCTTCACCACCCTGTAGTGTAAACAGAACTTTTAGCTTGAGGCAATAAAACATATTAAAATACACTACGAAATGGACATTACAGCACCTATAACATCTCTGGCGCTTACAGTATTTTCTATATGAAGAGCAAAGATTAAGCCTTTGCCAAATGTGTTTTTGAATTTATCTTTTCACATTTTCCCCTTTCAGATGAGCAAATACTTTATTATACAGCTATTCATATAAGACAACTAAGGAACAGACAGGTGAAGCAAATTGCACAGAGATTTCAGCAAACAACAAAATGAAGAATCTGGCTGTCCTGCCTCCCACTCTCCTCTCCATGTCATGCAATTTGGTTTTGAACTCCTGAATGCATTTTACTCATCCTCCTGGAGCATTTCACTAACTGATGAAATACTAACATATAATTCATAATGACATTCACCACTGAAATCTGACTTAACAAGAGGCAATAAGCTGAAACCATGTAGGAAAGCGAAAAATGCTTACAGAAGAGCAAATTACAGAATTTGAAAAGTAGTTTTATTTGTAACATTCTATATGAACAAAGTTGTATTTCTTTGTTCATTCTGTACTTGCAGAATTCCCCAAAATACACCACAGTTCCACAGTAAGCACCACTTTCAGTAAGTAATGACATCATCATAGTTTGACATTAGGTTAACAGTGCTAGAGTTCCAGTTAGGGGCCACTTCTACTAAGCAAATACTTTTCACTGGCTCTCTGGGAGGCCATTTAAACAGGTTTCGTTGTAAATAGTTACGCAAGCCATTACAAAGGTTGTTATCAGTGAAAATATGTATTCCTTACACTGTCAGCATTTTTCCCCCAAGCTAATGTAATTTCAAAGCACTATTGAAACTAACCCAACCCGTTTAAACAGCAGGAAAGAAAGTTACATAAGACTACCTTTAAAAAAAAAAAAAAAAAAAAAAAAAAAACTTAGCAACATATAAATGTATCCAGGATCCAGGTCAGCCTGGAATACAAACTGGAACTTTTCCTTATGATAGGAAGGTGTTTAGATACAATGCACCAGCAAGGAAAGACAGAACCACAACTAGAGACAAGAACACCTTTGGAGGACTTCTGTTTGAGTTGCTGAGCAAGGTTCAAGAAGCCATGTCACACACTTCCTTGCAGAAACTGGTGAAGTCCTGTATTAAAAGTTGTTAGACCTTTAGTTTTGCTTCCAGGGGGGAAAGTTATTCTAGAACTTCAAACATGAAGAATTAGAAACTTTCCCCTGAAATTAAAATACAATAAAATAAAATTAAAAATAATTTTTAAAAAGTAGATTCTCTGGTTCAAAGTCCCAGTTGCACCCAGCAGGTGGGGCCTCAATGAGGGAAGCAATGAAAGGCAAAGGGTGTTTCACATTGCACTTTTGGACTGCTGGCAGCTTCAGCACCGAGGGGCTGACTGCACACCCGGTCTGTTCCCTGGCTGGCTGAGGGGCATGGTTGTGCCTGATGCCTAAGCTCACCCAAGGGCAAACTGCTGCCAGAAGGGGCTGAACCCTTTCTACAAAACCAACCGCAATAAACTACCGGTTTCTGTTGACAGATCTAGTGATCACGTGGTTTCGTTTGGCTCAGGTGGAAAAGCGGTGGATTTTGTTTTCCTTTGTAGGATTAACTTCCCAATATGTCAGTCAGATGGACCTACTCTGAGGATACATGGTAACTATGCAGGATAAGGGAAATGGAGAGCAACATGAGGGAAGTGAAGGAAACATGGCTAACAGTAAGACTACTATTTTAGTTGCAGTTGGCTATACAGGCAGTCATACCCATTCTTCTGCTTTCTGAGAACCCCCCTGACAGCCAGCATGATTTAGAGGAGGGACATCTATAAGTGATACTGAATATTAATTTCAGCATACTTAAGCTCCTAGGCCTTGCTATACAAAACTTAGGGATTTTAGGGATTGACATAGTTAAATATGAATAAAATCAAATAATCATTCAGGTTGGAAAAGAATTCTATGGCCATCTAGCCCAACCTTTAACCTAGTATTGACAAGGTTAAGTATTGACAAACCATGCTACTAAGTTCTACATCTACACGTTTCTTGAAGACCTCCAGAGATGGTGACTCAATCACTGAGCAGCCTATCTAGGACAGCCTGGACACATGTCTACCTGAGAACAAAGTGGAATTTAAAGAAGGGAACCTGAAGAGGCAAAGCGGACAATTAGACAGAAATAAGTGGAATTGATGATGAAGACCAGGAGGATGTAGCATCCATCTCAGAAATGGCTAGAAACCCTTATTACGTTGTACTGACAACTACAAACTTATGAGTTTTCCCTGCATCCCCAAGTATTGAGATTGCATCAAAAATGATGAATATTCTTAAAAAAAAAAAAAAAAAAAGTTTTTTTATTTGCTTTTTGTTTTTGTGATTTCTGCAGGTCTTCTTCCCAGTCTATCAGCTGCAAAGAGGCTCTAATATTTATTCATTTTTTATGAAAGCTCTGCTTTTTATGAGTGTAGCAACTGGTACTTTAAAATAAAAGAGAGGACCAAATGGAACAAGGCTTCAGGCAAATTGGAGAAAGTTGCCATTCTTAATGATATCACATATAGCAAAAATAGGCATTTGTGGGAAGTAGTGTCACAATCTTTGGAACTGTTGGCCCCAACATACAGATCCTCAATGTTATTTAACTATTGTGTTGGCAACAATGCCAGTTAACAGAGATACATTTGTAGAACTTGGCTCTAAGTGCTGTTCTAGCTACCCCATAAAAAGTAGATTTTAGAGTTTCAAGCTAAGCAATCATGCTTCCCTGGAGATGGGGAATATTAGATAGCTACACAGGAAATATCTCAGAAAGCAGCCAGCTGAGGACAGTGTCTCACACTGATGAAAAGTGAGAGGTGATGTGGAGCAACAAGTAAGTTGTACAGGCACATAAGCAAGTGACTGTATAACTAGCTGGTGGACCTGAAATGGCACCTACCCACCCACCTGTTCTTGAGATCTTAAGCTACGAACATTTTCCTCACATCAGCATCAAATTTTGGTTTGCCAGTACCAGATGAAACAGTTTGTTTTCCCATCCTGTACTTGCGGCGCCTATCTCTTATTTTTGGCCTGTTATTTTATTACTCCCACTGCCTTTTGTGCTGACACTGTATTCTTCTACCCATTGTTGGCTTGTACCCAGACCTTCAAGCACGTGAGCTGGCAGGCCACAAACAGGAGTGATCTGGCATGCTTCTGGGATCTAGTTCACTGACAGAATAAGAAAATGAATGTCAGATGAAGTGAGTGTTACATGCATTTGTCTCCTGTCTTAAGCACCTTCTTGCTTCTTCCCGTAGCTAATAGTTGTATAACCACAGAGTTAACAGAGTTACTGCAGTCACTAGAAGTACTGCACAGTAGACATGCCCGCTCTAGTCACAGGCAGTAGGCCTCAAGCTTGGTATGAAAGAGTGATTTCCCCTGATTACGGAGGATCTTACTTTAGGGGTTCTGAGATATCATCTCAGGAAATGGCTTGAGCAGCTTGCTAATGACTGGGCAAAGTCTGCAGTGACAATAGGAGAAACTTCCTGCTTAGTAGGAGAGCGGCAGCTGAGTGCCAGTTCACAAAATGTTACCAGTGTCTGTAGACTGCAGATACCAAAGAGGATAGTAGGTGCTAAGGTGCCATTTATAAATGTCTTGCTCAAATTAAATAATTTGAAAGTTCATGATGGAGTCCAAGCATTCATCAGCTATTTGTTCAAGACTATCAAAACTGACCTGAGTTAATTTGGGGATTAGATAAGAATTGACTCTGACAAATCTGTGATTATCTTTCTGCTCAACTGAACTCCCTGAAGGGATAGAGAAAGCCCTTCCTGCTACTCTTGGCTCACAAATGCTCTTGGATTTCAGGTCCAGTTTCTCTTTGTCCTTTCAAGTGTGGCCTCCTGTTCCTAGTTTTCCTGTTCAATTCCCAAAGGATCATCCCTTTTCTTCTGGGCACTAGAAAAACATACTACAAACACCCTCCTTCTGTCCACAGATGCCAGTTTCCACAGTGCACCTTTTATCTTTTTTTTTTTTTTTTTTTTTTTTTTTGTGGGTGGTTTCCTTATGGCTTTCTAATGATCGTTTCCAGCCTGGTTATTCAAGAATCCATCCCAGTGCTAAGGTGTTCCAGTTGGAGACCCAAACTAAGTATAGCCCATAAAAGCCATTCAAGGAAGAACATAACTCCTCTCTCTGGCTGTAATATTTAAGATCTATATTAGGGGTACTAGCAGCTGGATGAGTCCCTTCCACAAGGAGCCAATTGCAGGAGTGGGAATCCAGCACTTCTTCACAAGTGCAGTTGTGGTTGCTTCAACACAACTGCCCCGTGATGCAGCTAATTTTGTTCTGAAGTGAAATTAGGCCAAAGCTGAAAGGCCAAATTTCATGAGGCATCTAAGATGATCTAGTTATTGCTACAAACAACAAGCATGGGCCTGTTCTCCCAAGCCTTTCTCACAGCTTCACTTCCTCCTACCTTGTGCTTGTGTGGCTTTTAAGACACCAGCAACGGTCAGTAATCTATTCTGCAGGAAAACTAAGATGATAAAAAAAAGTGAAGGAGACAATTATTTGCTAGTCTGGAGAGATAAATTAGCTCACTAATTTGTCAGATGGCTATCAAAGCCGGCACAAGGGTAAGTCTGGTGGTTGCTAAAGTGGAGAGAGGGGACTAGAATTGTGCTGTTTGTAAAATGCTGTTCCTGGGTCATATAGGCATCAGCAAATTTCACAGTTGAAATTCAATGCAAAGAGAGAGAGAAAAAGGGAGAGAGGAATGTGAATGTGACCTCTTTGGGAGAAAGCATATTTTCAGATCAGCTGCTAAAGAAGCACTTTCTCATCATTTCAGGAAATTGCTTAATATCTATTTTGCTTCCTATGTAATGGAAACTTTCTTAAATCAAGGTATATTCGTAGTGAATATTAGCTCAGAAAAATAGTTTGTTACTGTACATAGCTGTATTTTCAGTTGTATTATTGTTCCAACCAACAACCATTGCATTCTTACTGACGTGCATATACAATGAAAGTCTGAACATTAATAAACCTCCAATATATAATAGAAGATGTATAGTGTTAATATTTTTACCAAGACAAATTACACAGTGTGCTCTTCTCTTGGACTTAAAACAAACCAAATCTATTTTATATTACATGGGTTCTGCTTCCCTTTTATAGTGTAAATGTGTAACTTTAAATTTGGGTAAAACTCCAGCTGCCATCAGTAGGGAACTGATGTTCCTTCTTACTTTCTGCTGTTTAAGCATCCTAAGTGACACACAAGTGTAAGGAACCTAAGAGAAAATTATTGGAGGCAATTTATATTTCTAAACTTTTATATCACAGGGACGCAAAGGTGTAAATTGTTGCCCTCTTAGCACATCTTTTCCAGAAACAGTCTCTCCAAAAGCAGAGTATAGCAAGGTGTGAATTGTACCCTGATAACAACTGTCACTTGATTGAGGTGTTAAATTTCAAAGCTGTTATTTCAACTCTGAACAAGACTGTCTGTGAAAAACATTAACCCAAATTAAAGATAATTAAACCCCAGCTATTGTTGGCTATTTTTTCCTTTATTTCTTTTTATTTTTCCCAGTATGGGATTGTATTTAGTTATCATCATAAAAAGGTAGCAATTTGATGAAAGCTTAATTGGAAACAGCCCAAGGTCATTAAAGAAAAAGGTGGACCTCAATAATCTGGTCTCCCAGTCAGCAATCCATCCACCCTGGTGTGGAAACTAAGGTCAGGAAGTGGGTGGTGATACCTAGCTAGATCAATCCCAGTTGGGAAGCTGGAATGCTGGGCACGTCCCACACTCAGGAATTTGACTTTGCTCCAGGCTCTGCCAGTTGGGACGCAGCACAAGAGCATGCACTCAAAGCATTATTGAGAAATACATAGCACTCTGTAAATTTGCCATCTAAAATCCTTTGCTGTAATCTCCCCGTGTCGGTGAGACCTTAACGTAGCCTATGTCTTGACTCTGGTAGCTATTTTCAGCGTATCAGCCTGACTTGCCCAAGGCTGGTTTAACTAACATTGATAAGGGCAGCTAGAGCCAAAAAAATTGGCTGTATAGACTGCCTGCTCCTCGCAGCAGGGCACAAAGCGTGGTATAAGCAGCGCTGAAGATTCTTCTGGAAACAAAAAAAATGGTTGTGTCAGGAGGTCAGGTGGACCTTTCCCTTCTGGTAGCTCTAGATGTGGTTCCACAGCAGCTTCAGCTGCTCTCAGCTGGGCCGCTCACAGTCCTGCCCTTCCCCAGCCTGCCTCCCAGCCCCATTTTTGAGGCCAGCTGGCACTCAGGCAAATAAGCAGGAAAACAGTTCGTTGAGCTGAGGTGGCTGAAAACAAAAGGTACACATCTTTGGCCAGCCTGGCTTCCTTAACTAACTTAGCTAGTGTCACAAGCTCCAGCACTGGCATGAAGCAGTACTGTGGTGTCAGGGAGAGGGCAGGGCTGCTGCACCTCTAATTTGAACTACCATCCTCCGGGTGGATTCACACCTAACAGCAGCATCCTGAACAGAAACTGTCCCCTTCCACTGCCCTGGACAAATGTTCCTGCTCCTTCCATCGTGTGGCTCTGGCCTGAATTATATGTAAACTATACAGTCTGTTGGTCAAGAAGAAAACTTGTCCCAGAACAAAAATGTGTCCACTCCCTTTTACAAGTAGAAATCTAAAACCAAAGTTCCAAGGGACTTTTTGCTCCTTCTCTCTCTTTTTTTTTTTTTTTTTTTTTTTGTATCCTCTTGGCTTTCTTGAGAAATAGTTATCCATGTTAGGAGCCATATAGTCCTACGGGCATTTTTCCCTCAAAGAATTGTGCTGTCCGACCACAGTGGTCCTTCCACTCATCAGGAGGAAACTGAAAAACTGAAACATATCCCTTGTTTACCTTTCATGACAGGGTCACAATACCATGTGCTGTACATTTTCTTGATTTGTATAATAGAAACACAGGTAAGTCCCATTTCATCGATTCTGTATCACATCTCTATGTCACTTCAGTTGATATTTTTCCACTCTTCTCCGAAAAGAAAAAAAAAAAAAAAAAAACTTATACAGGAAGGTCAAGTAGATAAGGGTAGGTAAGGAAGTGTTCCCAAAGCAGGGAACAGAAATTACTCACAACCTGAGATTTGAATTGACGCATAGTTTATCCTCAACAAAAGCAGAGGGAAGTTGCAAATCATTTTATTCAAGCTGTGAAAGATTTAGTTGTGGATCTACTGACCTGTCCCACCTCAGCATTTTGTAAGCTTATTTTAAAATTACATATGAATTTGTGATTTTTGTGTAAAAAGCTATTTAAAAACTTAAAAAATATTTTACTGGTATTACTTCAAGATATCCATAAATTTAGACTGACACTCATGTATGGGTTGTCATACTGAGGTTTTTCTTAACTTTAAAGACATGAAATGTACAGTTGTACATTTGACTTAAATCTTAAGATTCGGGAGCACAAGACAGCATTCTCCATAAACAAAATGGTAAGCAATTATATGTTTGCAAAATGTAGGTCTAGACTGTAGGTCTCTGCTCCAGTGGATATCTCTTCCTTGTAGAGCAGATTCTGTGTTCAGCTCGGGTGCTTTTTCGGGGGCTTGATCCAAAATGTCAGCATTAGTCAAAATCTGTTCAAAAAGTTTTGAACTTGACCTTTTTCTTTGTGAGTGGAATAGCTTTGGTCATTTTCACAGTTGTGTTTTCCCTTTCCCTCATATTGTTTAGTGTTCCAGGAAGTATAGGCCACTCAAAATTTACAGTGTCATATCCTCTAATAAATCTGGTAGCTTTATGCCCTATTATCCTGACTTTAGTTTGCAGTGAGGAAGCACAGGTAATTTTTCTTTTTTCTTTTTTCTTTTTTTTTTTTTTATAAATTATTATTTACACAATGCATTTTGATGTACTCTTAATTTGCTAGTGTAGGACAATTTTCAGGAGTGTGAACACAAGTGCATCAGTATTGCTTTTGATTTAAATGAGACCAGGAATAGGTCTGTCTAGGCTAGACAAAGTGTGGATTTCATGTCTCCTAAATGCAGTACAGTATTTATTTTAATTACTAGCTAGGATTTATTTCACAGAAGGATGAGCATCTTCATTCTAATGATGAATCATTTTCTCTTTCTGTAATGATTGTGATTGCCTCATTATACTTTCCATGGTATATAATTTCTGTGTTGACACAAGTGGATACACAGCAAAAAACCTCACTCATCCAGTCAGCCTAGGATGCTCAAAACAGATTACCCTTTAAAGCACAAGTCTGTGGCACATATAAAACAACAGATGAAAACAAAATCTGAATATCCCCACTTTGAGGTACTGGTCCGTTTAACATAAGATTACTTTAATGTTACTTTCTTTCCTGGATAGAGGGGAAAGACAATTCTGTTCAGTCATTAAATAAAATCCCCTGATTTAAAGTCTATGCTTTATGTATAGTCTCTACCATCGTACTGGATAAGTTTGTTTTTGAAAGGAGATCTAACAGGCACTATGAAGTGTCATGCCCTTAGATGGAATAAGCAGTACTTAGCTGCACCTTCATGGAAAACAGCAATGCATTTACCCTATTTATCAGAAAAAAATAAATAAATAAAAAATTAAAGACTGTGAGGTGGTAGGTAAAAGCTGCAGCTTACTTTGCAGTAGCCAACCATCTTGAAAGACGCTAGCTCACATTCATACTTTCGTTACTCCAGCAGAAATGGAGACACCACCACCTGCATCACTAGGAATCCCGGACTGAATGAAAGGAGCAACACGTCCTTTATAGCTAAGCAGTCAGGAAAATACCCTGATGATTAGCTGCTCATTTGATCTAGAATTTACAACAAGGGCAGAAAGGATTTTGCTTTTTAAGCTCTCATCTCCCACACGCTCAGAGAATATTAATGTATTTGGAGTTTATGTATTACGAACATCAAAGAAAACGAACACTAACACAATTCCTGTAAAGAATGGTGTTGGGAAACAAGCAACGTTTTGTGTTTGTGTAAATATTTTTATTATGGGGACAGGTTCGCAGTACGGGCAAGGCAGCGGGCACATACAAGACACGCTACCAGTACGACTTATCCCTTCACCAGCATAAGCCATAGCGGCAGAAATCCTTTTATGCCCGCTGTCAGCACTGGTGTTGCTGTATATACATAGACCACCACATAGTAGTAGCTACTTATGCACAGTAAAAGGTTAGAGCACTGCTACCAGCCTACACCACCACGCACCTCGGCCGCCAGGGCCCGGAAGTGACGGGTGCTTCACCTGCTGGGCGGGGCGCGCGGGGCGGGGCGGTGCCCACCCGCGGGGAGTCGCGGGGCCGGAGCTGTTGGTGGCGGTTGCCCGCCCGCCCGCTCGCGCCATGGAGCCGCCGCTCGCGCCGCCGCCGCCGTCGTTGGCGGTGCTGCTGCTGCTGGCCCTCGCCCTGCTCGGCTCCGCCGGTGGGCGCCGGGACGGGACGGGACGGGACGGGACGGGCGGGCAGGTGGCGGGGAGGGGACCGGCAGGGAAGGGAAGGGAATGGAGTGGAGGGGAATGGAGGGGAAGGGAAGAGAAGGGCAGAGGCTCTGTTGGGCTGGGAGAAGGGGCGATGGCCGTGGTCCTCGTGTCGGTGCCGGCTTCCCGGCTTCACCCGCGAGGCTCCGGGGCGGTGGTCGAGGCTCGGAGCCCTGCGGCGGGCGGCGCCGGGCTTTGTTCGCCGCCAGCCGGCGGGGGGCTGCCGCCGTTCGCCTCCCTCCTCGCCGCGTGAAGGCGACCTGGGAGATTCGTGTTTTTTATTTATTTATTTATTTTTATTTTTGTCGCTCTTCTCCTTATTGTATTGATTTTATTTATTTATTTTTAATTAATCTTTAACGTGGTGGCGGTAGGGTGTGTGTGCGAGGCTGCCGGGAGCGGCGCAGCAGCACGGGGCTGGGAGCTCGCCCCGACGGGGGTATGGGAGCGAAAAGATGGAGTGCTTTTAATGAAATTTAATCAGAAATCCGAGAGAAAGCGGCGCCTAACGCCTCCCCTAGCCCTGCATCCAGCCGCGAAGTTGGTCTTGGCGTGGAAGGGGCCGGGTGGCTCGCAGAGCCCTCGCTGCCCAATTGTTCTGGGTTCAGTGAGGGTGGTTGAAAGCTCTGGTGAAAAGTTGAGGGAATTCGAGGTGGGAAAAAGCCTCTGCATTAAGCGTATATCCAAATTTATTGTATTTTCTTACTGGGAGAGAACAAAGAGATAGATGTTGTCAAACAACAGCAACAAAAGCGTGCCTGGCCTGTTGGAAACAAAAAGTAGGCAAACGCTTGGCTTGGTGGCTGGCATGAACTCGGTTGAACCGCGTGCAATGTCAACGCTTCCTTCAAGTGACTTCGAAAAACATGTTGTGTTCTGCCTAAAGGTGGCTCAAATTTATGTGAAACTGCGGAAGGTGATGGAACACCTGAGGAGGTTAAGGTTTACGGCAGAGCATGCATCAGCACTGGCAGGAGGACAGATTTTGTTTCCTGTTGAAATGCTAATGCCGTGTTGATGTCACGGGGGAAATTACTCATGGGATCAAAATTCTGCCTGTTTAACAGAACGATGGGCTCTAATCTCATGCGTAAAGGGATATCGGTAGTTCTGCATTAACTCGCATTCTCTAAGCAGAAGTTGTGCATGAACTACAAATTACACGTATTTAGTGGCTGGGTTGGTGATTAAGGTTTGTACTGAAACACTTCAGGTAACAAAAGTTGTGTAAAAGTTGTCTTGAGCACAGTTATTGTATATGTTGCAGATAAGCTGGATCCCTGCGAAGATACCAGATTTACAATGCCATAAAACTAGAGATAATTAATATGTGATGAAATGCAAAACCAGAACCAGATTTTACACCTTAGCTTTACTGAAGTGTACAGGTGTCTTCAGACTTCACTGTGAAACTGTATGACTTCCTAAAGAAAGTAATAGATTTGTAGTGTTTTGATTAGGAATATTTTTGCATAGTTATTCGGTTGACTAGCCTGAAAGATGCACAGATTTCATAGTCCTCTGAAAGAAACAATTTAAAAAATTATTTTATCATTGGAGTTGATCAGAGCTTCCATGTGTTTTTTTCTCTATTAAATAGAATTAATATTTCTGTCAGTGGTCCAGACACACATTCTTTCCTTTGAGGAAACAGAGAGCAATAAGTTGCCTTTCTCTGTATGGACCAAAGTTAGAGGAAGCCATTTGTGTGCAGTTCTCTGAAAGCTGTTGGCAATGGAGCATGGTCTAGCTGCTCAAGTCCTTACTTGAGTTTGTGGTAGTGGGGTAATTTATTGTGGTACTTCAGGGTTCCTACTGAAAGTTGTATTTTTTCCCCCTCCTTTCCTGTAAGTCTAACTTTCCTTGTTTCCACCTTGCTAAAAGTACAAGATTAAAAATAACTGATTTTGTATAAATCAGGAGGCTTATCTTGACTGTACAACATAGACCCTCAGCAGGCAACCGGGCTGTGCTGTTCTGTGTTTTAAGAGAGAAGTATCTGGGTTTAAGCCATCCCTGAACCCAGCTCAGCGGTTTAATCTCTCTGCTAAGGTCAATTTCACAGTCATAAATAACCAAATTGGGAACTTCCCCTTTCCGTTGCAGGAGGGAAGGAGTTCATCCTTGAACGCTGGGATACAAGGGGAGAGCCATCCTCTTCTACCCTATTGTTGTAACTAGTCCTGCATTGATTCTAGCGACTGCCTCTGTGTTACTTGGCTGTGCAACTGATAAATAACTCGTGGTGGTTCCTCTTTGAGTTGGTTCTACTGCAACGTGACCACAGAACTGGTTGGTGTAGTAAAATTAAGTCTTTGGCTGCCTTGTGGTCGTACAGTATGAGTTCATATTTGGATCTCTTTTTGTAATCGTGAGAGCTTTTCTAAAGCTATGTTGCTAATTCTTCTCTATCTAAAAATGCACTCCAAGCACTGTGGTAAGTGAGACTTGATGGACATCTGCAAGGTCTGTTGTTACGTATTTTGGTTAAGTATGATTGGTTGCTTCAAGTAGTTGAGGATTCCCAAAATGTGCAAGCTCTCTTTAAATTAATATTGTGTAGCTGTCACCAACAAATCCTTTAGTAGGCTAATTGAAGTGATACACTCTTCAGCTCCTGAATATTTTTTTAATGAGAAAGTGTATATCAAACTGTTTTCCAAAGGGTAATGCAGAATTTTGGTTTAAGGAGGTGGTGATTTGTTACCACTGGCAGATCATGTTGTTAGGTCTTATGGTTATGCAATTGTTTTTGATGCATTCTAAGTCAGCCAGCATTTGGTGGCTGGTACACTTTGTCAAGTATGTGTAAGAAGGAACTTAAGCCTGTTTGTGTTTTTATGCAGCACCAGGACCTTACAGAATTTGACTTTTGAATTTCGATACCACAGGATCATTCCCATCCTTGTCTCTGAATTGCTAAGCCACATATGCTTGGTCAGTTGAGGAATAATTTTAACAACTTGCAGGGTTCAAGTTCGTCTTAGGTTTTCATGTCAGTGGACGGTTAAATGATGTTCAGTTCTCCTTTCCTAGATTTCCCAAATCGTAGTATTTTCAAGTCATATGAAAAACTTTAACCAGCAATAGCGGAGGTTATTGGGTTTAATTAGTTACTGTTGTGACATCAGCCTTGAGATCTGAATTACAATCATTTTGCTTTATCTAATCTTCTGTTTACCAGGAAGTATTTTATGCATTCAGTGTGCTGCTGCAAAAATGATTATAGCTTGTTACTTTGCTCTCCTCTGGCTGCCTCCCCTTGCTAGCTTCCCCTGTGTTGCATCAAGCATCAGCTGCCTGTCTTCACTTTCAGTGCTTGTCACAGCATTCTCCAAAGTGGATTCCACTTCAGCAGCGGACTTTTTTTGGCTTCCATCACTGTTTTCTTTTTTTTTTTTTTAAAAAAAAGCTTCTTATGTGTACTTGTATGCTTTGCCTTTGATTCCATTCATGCTTCAAGAAGTTCCTTGTAAGCATCTTTGGATCTGTCTTGCTATTGGAGTGTTTTAAAACTCATTTGCCACAGTGACCCAGGAGATGCATACACAACAGGGAGTTTGTTTTTGGGGCCGGTATTGATTCATAGTACTGCCTGACTAATTTCATCATTTGTTGTTGCTTCTATATGTTCATAAGCTTTTAATGTCAGGGACTCCCTTTTTGCTCATGTTGCAACTTATGATTCATTTCATGAAGCTTTTAGATGCTGTGTGAAACATTAAATTTCAGCAGTTGTGTGTGTGTGGCTCAGCAGCTTGTAAGAATACCTCCCCTGCCAATTACATCAATTTAGTCACTGCTGGCTAAATACACAGTTAGATAGCTTATGCTGCCTTTTATTTAAATTCATCTTTTTACCAGTTTGCATCTGACAGGGAGTGGTTATTAAAAGAGCCACTTCAGCCTGTTGTCATGGGAGTAAGTGGCAATGAGACTATAGTTCTGTGGAAACCTCTTTCAGTAGGAGCTTGATCACAGCAAACCCTCCGTCCTTGCTGGTAATTTTATTTACTGCACAACTGTCTTAGTTGTGTGGGTGAATGGTGAATGGGTCTGTGCTGAGAATCCTGAGAATCCTTACAGTTTTCATTACTTCTTATTACTTTTTTTTTTTTTTTAAACCAGTTAAGATTGCCTGGTTTGGAACAAGACAGAGTTGTGCCAACAATCTGTCCTGCTACAGGGCAGGAATGAGTGCCAGGAAGATGGTGGAAGAAGACTAATTGTGTGTGATCAGTATTCTCCCATGTGAGAAAAATATGTAACCCTGGCCTGGGGAGCTTTTTTGGGGGAGTCTTGACTACATCACTAAATCAGGCAATTGGTCAGTTGTATGGCTAGATGTTACCTCAATGATTATTTTTGCATCCCGTTTCAGGTGGTAGCTGGCATTCTTCTGGCTCCATGGTGAGCCTCTTCAGGGAGGTCTAAAGTCAGAAAAACATTATTTTTTTGTAAGGTTTTGTAAAGTTGTACCGTTTACCTGTTCCTTTTCTGGATCCAACTCAGTGGGATCGCTAGTCTTAGTTGTAAGAAAAGGATTAGCTGTAACCTCAAACCCGTGTGGGTGGAGTATATAAATTTGTTTCTGGATGTCGTGTGCTTGTTGGATCGGGTATTCTAAAACTGCAGTGTGATAGACAAGGGATCTGTAGCTCTGGTGGCTGTAGGCTGCAGCCAGTCCTGAGCTGTTGAGCAGTGACGTGATTTCCTTTACCTGCTTTTGAGAATCATCTGAAGTGCGCGATGGTCACAAGTTTTGCAGTTCTGCTTGATGCTAACTCTTTTAATGTAGCACATAGAGTTGTATCTTTCATGCCCTGCAGCTAAAACCTACATTTGCCATGTTGAAAGATGATTAATCAACAAGAAATATTTGGTGTGTGTGTGTAGAAAGAAGGATGAAAATTTCTTAAATTCACAGCTGTTTTAACTAGTGCAGAGTGATACTGTATAGGTAGTTGAAATTTCATATATCTATAGATCCTGCATTTTCTGTTTTTTTCCTTATAGATGTATTAACCACTTAAGCTACACGGAATGTTCCCTCTAAGTTAAGACCTATAAAATAATGCATGTGTATATATATATTTAAAGCTGCCCTAAAACTTTAAATGACTCGTTAACTTTGTCTATTTAGGGTGGATATTCTAGTTCTTTGAACGTGTTCCTTTTTGGCTATTTCTTGCAGTGGGGAGGAGGGAGGCAAAAACAAGCAGCCACTTTAAAACACCACCAACACAACAAAGACAACTCACAAAGCAACAGCAACAAAAATATACCATTGAATAAACTAACTTTCAGTCTTAATGTAAACCTTGCATGTGCTATGAGAAAACATGGCTCACTAGCTCGGAAAAGTCCAAACCCCTTTACTCAAGTGAAAGTAATATGGCTGCTCAGTTAAGTGCTTGATTGTAATTAAACTCCCTAATGCATTGACTGACAGATGTGCCTAATGCTTTCACATTGCAAAAGTGCTGCTTCATTCATCTTCCTTTTAAATGCCATCAAATTGGCAAGAAAAAAAAAAAAAGGACCATGTGACTTGATTGCTTAGTGGCTCTATAACCCTTCCGCATCAGTTGGGTAGCTGGAAAACACGTGACTTGCAGGGCTGAAAGCACAAACCAGCTGCTGCAGTTGGTGTGGACTGGTAGTGGAGAGGTGGGTTTTTGTATGGGTAAGTAATGAGCGTCAGGATTTGTTTTTTCTCGTTTTGTCTTTCAAAAAAGTCTCTATAATGTCTGGACGCCATTTCTTTTTACTCTTCTAAATGGTATGTTGCGATGGTTCCTTAACGCCTCTTAAGTGCAGTGTGAAGGTACAGCTTCATGTTACACCTAGGCGCATTGAAGATGTGTGGTTACAGCTGGTGTGACTGCACGTGTCCATCTGGGCTGTTGCTGCTTCAGTGACAGTTTTGGGTTCCTTCTTCCTCTCCTACTGTCAGAGTCAGTGTTGTGCAGCTGATGGTTGAATTCACTCAGCTGGTACAACAAAGGAATTTTGGAGCGTGTTATTTTCTTACTGGATGAGTTCATTAAGTCAAGTCACTCCGTGGCTGTGCAGTGTGGGGATGAGCCCTGCTGCTTACTCTGAGAGCTGGCAGCAGCCTGGCTGGTGTAGGTGTAACACAAATTTTCTCTATTGGGTGGGGCTCCATGGCAGTGTAAGCAAATAGCCCTTCCCTTTTTATGTGTGGCTGCCCCCCCTGTCCCATCCCCCAAGCATATCCTTTACTTCAGTAATGAGATAAACTCTCCCGCTCCCAACTTGATAAGTACGTCCCTCTTAAGTAAGGTCATCTGCTGCTGTAGTTGCTAGGATACTTGGCTAATGACTTGGGGTTTAGCAACAAGAATAGCTTCAAGAATGTGCTGAGCAAGTTAGGAGTACAAGGACAGTTGGAAAAGGAAAGGAACATGGGGTAGAATCAAATGGGATATCAAGGGAAGAAGTGAAACTTGAGGGAGACGAGTAAAAGATCAGTAAAGCCTTAGCCCATGCTTTTTAGATTTTCCTTGTTGCATAGCTATTCCAATTGATTTCAGTGAATTGCAGTTGGGAATGAAATTAAGATCATGTTTTGTATTTACAGGATTAGGGTTGTTTGTAGTTCTGTTTGAGTCTTAGAGCTTAAAAAAAGTCTTTATTAGATTAGGAGAAAGAATAACTTATAAAGTTACTGTGCAGTATGCTTTAAACTAGGGCTCAAGTATGCAACTCTACATGAATTAGAGCGACTTATTTGTTTGATACTGCCACAAAACTCTTCTATTACAAGTAATATCCAGACTGAAAGATAATATTTTTGTCTTCAGAAGGGCAGTATGCTTAGCTTGTTTCCTGTTGGTTTTAGTGCAGTTTTTCTTTTTTTCCATTGTGTAACTTGACAGAGGATTTGTGTATTCAGGTGAACTCAGGTAGAAATTCAGTAATTTAGTGGTTATTGTTGAACTGATTTATTTTGTCAGATTTCTTAGACCAGGCTAATGCAGGATAGCTTCAGTTTCTGTTCAAAGCAGATACCTTTAAGATGTTTGTGGAATTCTGAAGCAGAATCAGTCTTTTTGAGATGTTCTGCAGAAATTGGAAGCTTCGGCTGGCCATACTCATCCATTTCTGGAACTGGTCAGATTTCAGGTTCTGTGCTACTTAAAACCACGTTTCTGTGAGTCTAGGGATTGGATAGTAGAAAGGAAAATAAGGCTTATTCTTAATAGCAGAGTCCTGTTTAACGTGGAAGCAGATGAGAAGTCAGAAATAATCAGGGAGGAAGTAAATCCATGTCACCCTGGTTATTTTGAGAGTAAGTGTAACTGGAAGACTTTGCCTGGTAAATGTGCCTCCAATCAGTGGTGTTCCCAACCCTGGCTGCTCAGATGAAGTGAAGTTTGGAAAGACAAACCCACTGTTTGGAGACCCAGCAGGTGTAGTTGATTGTCCAGGTGATATAACTTTGCCAGGATTATTCTGAGATGGATTTTTTCCCATGTTGTGCTTTAAGTGCTCGTGCTGTTTCATCAGCTTTCTCTTTGTAGTTTAGGGCAGAAACTTCCTCTGTGCTGATAAACTGCTTCAGTTTGTGTACAGCGTGTCCTGAAAGCTTACCCAGACCAGATCTCTGGAAGTTTGATCACTCAGCTTCATCCTGCTACTGGTAAGGCAGCTGAGATGAAATGTGAAAGAGAAAGGTTTAACATCGTGCCTCTACTAATGCTATCTACCTAAAATTCAAACTCTTTTTCAGAAATTGCTTTGTGGATTTATTTTCCTGAACTACTATATTGAGTCTGAGACTAAATGGGCTAGGAAGGAGGAAACAGTGTTCGGAGTGAAGACCGGAAGCCAAATCTCAACTTTCTCTAGGCTAGTGCTTTTATTTTGAGATGTTTACTTTCTCTGGCTCCATAAACTTTGGATCTTTTCTGCATAGTAGAAGGGCTTCAATAAGTTGTGTGACTCTGGTTAGCTTGTGGAGTGTTTACCTAGGAGATCAGAGATGCAGGTGTGAACATCTGTCCGAATGTAGAGTCTGCTGTCTTCAGGGATTAACAAATGTTCTTCAAGGTGGACTTAGGCTAGTATAGGCAGGCAGGTTTTTATCTTCTCTCTAATCTTTTTTTGATTGGGCTTTTTTGAGGTTTAAGTAAAGGCATAGTTTGTTAATGTTGATAATTTTAGAAATACTAGATTTAAGTGTTGGATGCTTTTGCTAGGACGGTGTGGTGGTGGGTTTTTTATTTTCTACTTACTATGAACTGAGCTTTATTTTTGAAATCTGTACTGTAGCATTGTACAAAAGCCACAGCATCAAGCACTGCTCTGTAGAACTTATTAAATATTAACTTTCTAAAACTAGCTGGATAGTACTTCCTTTGTTAGAAAAGCTTTACAGTTTGCTTTTACCAACGGTTCATTGACTGCTTGCTTGTTTCTGGCCCTCCTCTCTTATTCCTCTTAGCTAAGATGAGGTTGCTGTGCTGGTTAAATGATCTTTAGTGACTAAGAGTCTGACTAAAAATGTTAAGAAGATGTGTGTTGAGCTAATACGGATTTTGGATACTGTTCTGAAACACCTCATCAGAATCTGTGTACTGTGGCTTTAAAATAGAATTTTAGAGTTTTATTCTCACATCAGAATTCTCCAAATTGTTGAATTTCCCTCCTAAAGGGAAGACAGCTAGACAACTATTTCTCTGTGTGTCCTTCTGTTATATTGTAGGTTTTTTTCTTGCCATTGTTCCTGTAATGCTTACTAAGCTTAAAAAAGGATCTTTAGTGGCCTTTCTTCTGTGTTGTTCTAAGTCATGTGTTTGGAAAAACAGTGAGTTTTAGAAAATAAATGTGACTAGAGCTGGTTGAAAAGTTGGAATTGACTCTCTTCCCTTCATTCATCCCCCCCTCCCGCCCCCCCCGTTAGTTGATCAGCCTGATATTTCTGAATCCTGGTAAAACTTCCTCAGAAACTAAGGCAAAGTTAACCCTGTCTTATTCTGACAGACCTCATTATAACTGAAGGATGCGAGGACATGATATTCTCAGGATTTTGCAATGTGTTGAGGCTTGCCAGAAGTTCTAGGGTTTATGATGTGGAAAGATAGACACAACAAATCTTCACATAACACATTTGGCCCAAGTTCTTGAAAGTTTTGACTTTAATGGGCTTCTACTCTTGCTGTTTGAGGCAAGATGCTGGGAAATTTTGAGAACCCAAACCTGAAGCTAGGCTTTCTGGCCCTTGAGGATCACACTGGTAAAATTAGGATTCAGTTCGTGGTGCAGTCAGTTACGATACTGTGGGGAAAAAAAAAACAAACCCTAAGCAAGTTCTGCAGCCTGTGGCCACCCTGGCTTCACTGATGTGGCGTGGATGGTGGGTGCTGTAAAATCGCTAAAATTAGTAATATCAAAATCACTAAAAATGAATAATATCAAATATTCTTTTCACTTTATTTTTGCTAAGGCAACTTTTATTCCAGCTCTTCTGTTAGAAGCACCCTGCTTTGGAGAGATGTTAATTGGCATCACTTGAAGATACTGACTCTTTGTGTAGTCAGGAAGCAGAAGATTGTGAGATGGTAACTTCTTCCAGGGATTTGTGCCATAAGGAAGGCTTACAATGTTTGTGTCGGACCGTGCCAGTAAGCAGTGGGAAACTCACTGTTAGGTACTAGTTGTTAAGGACGTTGGTGTAAGTTGACTTTCCAGGTTTTATGGTGCTTTATTTCAGAAATGCAGTTTTGTCAAGGTAGATGTGGGAAAAAGGGGCAGCTTGTGAATTTTGTTTTATATTATTAGAGCTAACTTAAATAAGAGACTCACTACGGTTGAGAGGCATATTCAGAGGTAAAATGAGTGGGGATTTGATTCTTGAGACTCGTCTGTCAAGCAGAAAGATTTGATCACAACTATGCAGGCAAACATAATCTATAGACTATACTTGAAAGAAGAGTCTCTAAGTGAATTTTGTAGCTTGCATTTCTTAAAGTACTAATGCATTTCGATTGATACTTCTGAAGACCTCATTCTGTGAGGAAACCTTCATGCATTTACAGCCATTTCCTGTTTATGAGCTATTGGCAAACCATATTGTTTGTGGAGAACCTGCTAGTACAGGTGAAGTACTGTGCAAATGTAGAATGTGTATTGATCAACTATGATTTTAAGTGCAGAAAGATATGTGAGCTCAGTTCTTATTCTATGGAGAAGCAGTCTGTGCTTCTCTGCAGTTGTGCTCTGTAGCTCTTGCTATTTCAGACATCAGTTTGAACCTGGTGGCAGTCCTGCTGTTACGGTGTAGCTCTGCCACTCCTGCCCTCTCTGTGTATTTCTATTGCCTTATCTTCTGTGCCAGCTGATGGTTTTTCTCACCTTGCCTGTTTAGGGAGGGATTATGTTCAGTGGGTTATGCAACACTGCCGTAAGATAGTGCTATCTGATTGCCAGAAATGTTCTGGTCAAGCTTAAATTTACACTTCAGTTTGTGTAAGCAAGCAATCCTGAGTTCCAGTGTATGCTGAACTCCTCACATTTTTCATCTAAAAATATTTATTATTTCTGCATTTAGTATTTAATGAAAATTTGTATTCTGTTTCTTGTGTTGGAATGGAGAATGCACTGTTTGTTGAGTTTCCTGTCTTGAAAACTCTTTTAAATGATACTGAAAATCAGTTTCCATCAAGCTTTATCAAATATACCATTTTTCCTAGATTAAAATTCAATAACGTACTTTGTTAAACTGCATTCTACCTGAGTGCTATTTGATGGTATGACCAAATACTCAGAAGGAACTACAGTTTCGTGAAAAATGCTATCCTGTTTTTCACTCCTTTAGAAATAATGCGAAAAACTTGTTCAGTCAGTGACTTGCAGTAGGGTCAATTTCTCAGAGAAAAATTAAATAATTCCACATTGAGAACCTTAAATCGAAATGCTCAGAACAAAAATGTATATTGACCTCTTACATTCCTCTGAAATTTTTATGAGAGGTAATACTAACTATTCTGCATCAAGGAATGGTACTCATCTCTTCTTACCCATTCACAAAGGCTCATTCTTCTGATTATCCCTACTGAATTTGAAATGTTTTTTTCCTTGAAAAAGTATTTGTGAATGATATGTGTGTGTTTGTACCAATTGTATTTCTATGTTGATAGTTTTCAGTGGTTTATCTTTGAGAATCTATTACACGCTTCTGTGTCTGTTCTTCACAGTCATTTGTTAGCTATAATTAAAAATCAGACAAGTTTATGCTAAGCACCTTTGAATAAATGGGGCAGCTAACTTGAGGAATCACCATATTTCTGGTATGTTCAAAGAAGTTTGAAAAGTCTGAAACTTGATCCATAAAACTCCACTAACCAAAACAATTTAGGTTAGAAATTAGGAGACGTTTCTTTTCAGAAAGGCTAGTCAGGCATTGGAATGGGTTGGCCAGGGAAGTGGTGGAGTCACCGTCCCTGGGGGTGTTCAAGGAAAGGTTGGACCTGTTGCATAGGGACATGGTTTAGTGTTTGACATTGGTAGTAGGGCAATGGTTGGACCAGATTATCTTGAAGGTTTTTTACAACCTTAATGATTCTATGAAATACAGATCTTCGTTCAGTCTGATAATGTCATACTAGCACTTAAATGCCACAGATGATCCTCTTATGTTTAGAGGAGTACACTAGGGGAGTGAACAGAAATTGAATCTTCCTGATTTGAGTGGAAAATGGAGGAGGTGAGGCTTGGGGAATGCTCGGAGACAATGCCATCCGATCACTGCGGGCATTAGCTTCGTATAGGTCTTTAATGCAGTTAACTGAATTGTTTGCATTGAGTGACCTCAATCATCTAACCTTCTGCTCCAAGCAGAGTCAGCAGTGAGTACTTCATTCTTGCCTTATGTCAGCTGTCACTAAATCAACTGCCCTGACTTTCTTTTTGGTTCTTTACAGCTCATGTGCTAGTAGAAGCTTTTCTGGCCAATCCTGCAGCCAGTTCACTCACAGGATCCTTCTCCATGAGCCTTTTTCCTTCAACCCCAGCACTCCCACGTCCTTTTCCTTTGCCCCCAGTTCTGTTGTCAATTTTGACTTATTTCAGGTTGTCTCCATTTATAGTGTGAGTAGGTAATGGTAATAGCTTAAACAAACAACAACAAAAACACTACTAGTAGTAATAATGCAATGATAATAGTCCAAGAGTCATAGGAGGTAAGCAATCTCTTAGCACACCTGCTCTGGCTAAACCTTCTTTGCCAGCATATCTGGCAGCAGATGGGTGTCTCTTTTGCAGAAGGGGATCTCCAGCTAGTATTAACTGCCACGCCTGCCTAGTGCTAATGTTTGATTCAAGCCCAGCTGGCTCTGTCATCTCCTTTCAACTAAGATGCTTGCTGCTTCTGCTTGTCAATCTAACATTGACCAAACAAACAATGGACAGAGTGGGAAATAGCTTTATCTACAAGTGTTCTTAGGATCACAGAACCATAGAATGGTTTGGGTTGGAAGGGACTTTAAAGAGCATCTAAAGAGTAAAGAATTTCTTCCTTGTATCTATTCTAAATCTACTCTCATTTGGTTTTAAACCATTACGCACTGTTCTATCACTACCTTCCGTGATAGTTCCTCTTCTGCTTTCATATAGACCCTCTTTAGGTACTGGAAGGCTGCTATGAAGTCTCCCCAGAGCCTCCTCTTCTGAACAACCCCAGTGCTCTCAGCCTGTCCTCATAGGAGAGGTTCTCCAGCACCTTGATCAACTTTTTATGGCCCTCCTCTGGACTCGATCTAATAGGTCCATGTCCTTGTTCTGCGGTACAGTCTGAGTTATCTAGAGTTCAGCTAGAGCTTCTCCACTACATGGAAAAGTGCAAGTTAAATAGTAACTTGAGCTAGTGTGAAAATGCAAGTTAGAGCTTATGTGCACCGTTTGTAATAATTCTTATTATGTCTGAGGCTATAATTCTACAATGTGCCAAAACAATCTTATTCTTGCTGGACAATCTTCTTGTGGCCTTTTATCTGTTGCCGTAGTGGTAACATCCAAATGACTACTTCATAGCCATTATGGGCAGCAGCCTCAACATACAAAAATGACTCCGAAAACCTGAACATGATAGCCAGCAAGGTGGACAAAACAGTGGGTGTAAAAATGCCAAACCTATTTCCATAACAAATCAATGGAGATTTCAACTTTCTCATTGCAATGTATGTTCCTATACACTTAAGGAGGGAAGCCTATACTTGTAAAATAAAGGAAATCTTGCTTCAGACCTTTGAGCAAGTCTGTTTGGGTCACTATATAGATGATTTTACAGCATTGAAGTGGGGAAATTCTATTCAGAAACATGTTTTCTTTAGTCACCCATACAGGTAAAGATTGCACAGCCTTTTTTGAGGAGTAAGTCAAGTAGAAAGGACCAACAAATCTGAAAGCTCCCTGAGGTTTTTGGAAGGGATTCATTTATCCACTCCTCCTAGATAAACCAGTCCTTATAATTCATCTAAAGTAAGACTACCTGACTTTGGATTGTGTTCAGTAACATACTGCACAGGATTTCTTAAGCAGCAATGAAAGTTTAAAATTATTTTTAATGATAATTTGACATGATTTTTAAAGTTGATTTCTATACAGGAACAAACAGTATATGATGGATTTGCAAAACGAGTTGGTGTAATTTTGATTTTTTTTTTTTTTTCTTAAATGAACATATGAACTTCAAAAAAGTTAGGCTTTCATTGTGTTGAGATAAGTTTCTAAGGCTTTGGCTGTTTGGGTAATCTATGCATGTTGGTTGTACAGAGACAGGTTTTAGGCATTCTGTTCTGGAAATAATACAGTAATGTCTAAGAACATTTGCTGTGGAACGGTGAAGTGATTTTTAAAACGTAAAAATATTTTTTTTATAGGTTTAACTAGAAGCCTAAGTATAACTTCAGCTGACCAATCAATGTTTGAAAAAGCCCAAGGAGAAAAAGTTACGTTGCCATGTACTTTTGTACTCTCAGAAGAGGATGAAGGTCCACTAGATATTGAGTGGGTCTTGATACCAGCAGATAATCAAAAGAAGGAACAAATAGTAAGTAGAATTGGATGGTTCTAATTAAATCATTAATCAATATATGAACTTTGGTAGTGACTTTTTTGACTTTGTTAAAATTTTCCAGGTGAGGTGCTTGTGGCCTTAAATAACTTTGAAACACCAGTCATATGTAGTGGGAGTTTTGGAATATTAATTAGAATGTTATGATGTTTTGTACTTAATCTAATAACTAAAGAACTTTTAAAATGCTTCAGAGTACGGGAAACTGTTCGCGTATGTGTATTATTTTCATGATTGAAAGTTTGAGAATTTTGTATTATGTATCAACTCTGTTAGTTATTAAGGCTGTCATTTCTTCTGAAGCCTTATCAATGATTTCTTTTTCATAGAGATTTTACAGAATGAAGATTTGAGCAATTTTAAACAGTTTTCTTTGAGCCAGAAATCAATGCTGACATCATGTTACTTGGCAGGTGTTGAGTTGGAGCATTCATTAGAGCATTGTATGAGGTGTTATTTTGAAAACAGAGGCACTTGTTGTAGAATCATAAAATGACTTGGGTTGGAAGGGACCTTCAAGATCATCTAATCCCCCCCGCCAGATAGGAAAGGATGCTACCCACTAGATCAGGTTGTCCATGGCCTTGAACACCTCCAGGGATGGGGCATCCACAACTTCTCTGGGCAACCTCTTCCAGTGCCTCACTACCCTTACATTAAAGAATTTCTTCCTAATGTCTAATCTAAATCTAATCTTTTGGTGTAAAACCATTCCCCCATGTCCTATCCTTATCTACCTGAGTAAAGAGTCCCTCTACATCCCTTAAGTATTGAAAGGTCGCAGTGAGTTCTCCTCTCTCACTTAGGGACATGGTTTAGTGGGTGATATTGGTGGTAGGGGATGGTTGGAGCATATGATCTTGGATGTCTTTTCCAACCTTTATGATTCTGTGATTCTCCCAGCAGTCTTCTCTTCTCCACACTGAACGTCCTCACCTCTCTTAGCCTTTCTTGATGGGAGAGGTGCTCCAGCCTTCAGATCATCTTTGTGATCATCTGTCATGCTTATTTTAAACAGTAGAAAGGAACTGCTGGGAATCTGAAGATAACATTTTTTTTCAAATGCTTACAAGCCAAGTAGATTTATGAATCGTATTTACTCTTTTATAGATAATTATGTATGCTGTAGACAGAATTTATAATCATTATTATGCTGCTATGACTGGGCGGATGCAGTTTACCAGTTCTGATCCCAGATCTGGTGATGGTTCGTTGGATATCCTGAATTTAAAGTCAGCAGATACTGGCACATACCAGTGCAAAGTGAAGAAAGCTCCTGGAGTTCAAAGCCAAAAAATACAGTTGACTGTACTTGGTAAGCAAATTTTTTTCTTGAATTTGCAGTGACATTTTTGTGTTTATGCCATTTTATATTTGATACATAAAATGAAAACCTACATAGGGGCAAAGTCATCTTGCATCTATCATCCCTTATTGAGACTTCAGGGTGGGCAGAGACATTGTTCTATTTTTTTGGTGAGGGAGTGAGGGGGGCAAAGGGAGTAATAATCAGAATAACGAGCACTTAAAAAAATCTAAATCTGGCTTGTATTTCATACAAAATCTCTCCATGCTTGCAAAGGCTTTGTTTCACAAGCTTTCTTTAGCAAAATGGTCTGACCTATTAGAACATAACTAGCATTTTTGATTGTGACTTATTAATTCAATAATACTTTATTTATTAGTAAAGCCGGCAAGAACTAAATGTTCCATTGAAGGATCACAGGAGATTGGAAAGGACGTTACGTTGAAATGCGCGTCACAAGAAGGATCTCCACTTTTGTCTTATGACTGGAGAAGAGTATCTGGCACACAAGAACTTCCTGCCACGTCCACGCTGAGTACTTTCAAACTTTAATTTTTCAGAGTTATAAATAATAAAGATTGTATTTATATTTTTGACATATTTTGACTTGTTAGCATCTAATGCATAGTATAAGTATAGAGCAGTCTATAGAATTGTCACTTCTGTCCTTTCACTGGATAATAAAACTGACGTTTTAATTAACTGTTTGAAGTTGAGAAAGATTATTACCATTAGACTGCAGAACCATGTTCATCTCTGCATGAATGTTTTGACTTCTCTTGCTTTGTTTCTTGGCTGCTTTTCTGCTCAGATGGGCAACAGGCAAGAGTCAGAATAGTCTAGACCAGTGATTACAGCAGCATTTGGGAAAGTGGAAACAAAAACTTGATTTTCAGTAGAGATTGCACAGAAGTTTTCAATTTCTGATCAAGTGATAGAACTTCTATCTTAAGAAGGTTATGTGTCGTTCGGGGAAAAGTTCCTACACATACGGGAGAAGAGAAGCTTTTCCTTTTTACATTAGCTGACATCCAGGAAAGAATTAAATGTTACAAATTTTGACTGAATTCAGAATTACTATTGTGGTGGTGTTGATTTTCTTGTGAAAGCTTCATTGTGAAAGTTTATTAGTAAAGCCAGTTTATTAGTAATTTGTGAATTTTGACTATGTGAAAGTTATTCTAGAATTATTCTAGAATATTTCTTAGAATTATAGTTCTCAGCAACAATTCTTGTTGGTCTTTGTAGTTACAAAAATTATAATCCTTAGGGGTATGTATGTTCACCTTGCAGTTGGAGCAGTTTAAGAACCTATTTACATATAGAAGTATTTTAATGTGGAGTGTGCGTGACATACAGGACAAAGGGTATTATGATACCATGGGTCTAAAAAGGGGATGTCTAGGGAAGAGGGAATAGGAACTTGCGGAGTTCTTCCTCATAGTGGTCTGTTATCCTCCCTTAATTTATGGTTCAGGAATTTCCAGAGGGAGATGTGGTTCCAGTTTAGTTGATTAGAACAACCTCTGACTTACAGGAACTTCTCCAGTCTACTTAGAACTCTTGTAGTCTCCTAGTATCTGTATATCTTAAGGGCTAGTTTGCTTAAAAAATAACTATATCTGAAGAACCTTGTGCTCTTGTTTTTGAACTTTTGCATCCCGGTAGCACTGTTTATGTCCTATTTCTTGTTTCGACAATGAAGTTAGTCACTTACGTCTCTCTCTTTACCACTCAAGACCTTTTCTGTTGTTCTGTTGTTATTCCTTCTTATGCATCCCAAATTTGTTTTGAAAACAAATCAATTGATAGTGCTGGACAAGAATGATTTAGGATATGCAAAAGTGGCATTTCATATAATGAAGCAACAGTTGTTTGGGGCTTGTGATTGTAGGTTTGGGAGCATTGAACGTGCTCTCAAGGACCTCTGTACTGCCTAACTTCAGCTGGCAGAGCTAAGTATATGAGTGATTCTTTGTTCCCATGATATTATCTCTTGGCAGCTCTAGGGTTTAAGTGCTGGTGGCAAATATATTAGCAATTTAAAAATCTCGCGAAGGTAGCTGTTAATAGCTTTAATAGCTGTTAATAGCTTTGGATGCCTTAAAGGAAATGTTCTTCCTGCTTTCACTCTATCAGCATAGTTAGACTTAACCTGGTTGCCTACTGGAGTGCAAGGTTTAGGTCAGATTGGTCTTTCATGATGAACATGAGTTCTGCAGACATCTGAGCTGGTTTTGCAGAATTGGTTTCGGTGCAGAATTAGTTTCAATACAGCAGAGAAGAGGGTACCTCTGTGATGCAGTTAATCTCTTGTATTTTAGTATTCTACATTAAGGTGAGAGAATTCGCTATTTTAAGCATCTGTTCCTTTCCATTGATAGAGCAATTTGAAGGCTTAGTATTAAAGTCAAATTTTATGGAATAAATATCTAGTGAAGTAAAAAGTCTTTCTGAAATGATAGTATTCCATGATATAGTAGACTTTTGGATTTTTTTATATGGTATTTTTAAGGTTTAATGTATGTGCGGGAATAATAATTCTGTAGCATTGAATAGGAAACTAAACTGTGGTAAATGGTAAACACTTGCTTTCTGTTCCTTGTAGATAGAAATACGGGCGAACTTCTCTTGAAAAATGCATCTCAAGAATATTCTGGTGTATACAGTTGTGTTGCTTCAAACCGAGTTGGCGCAGATGAATGTTCTATTGAGCTGAATGTCACCCCTCGTAAGTGTTGACTGTGTAGTCATATCGTGTTTTGTGTAACTGAATAACCTTGTTTCTCTAAACTCCTAAAAAGTTTTAAAACAACAAATAAAAAACTGTTAGGCAGCTGATGGTTGTAGCTTTAAGTCTGTACTTCCCTACAAATACTGCCTTTTTTATGCAGGAAGCTGCAACTCTGTTGTCATTCTAAATCATGGATTGAAGCATATCTGATTCAGTGATATGCTGTTAATCTGGATCATGTGGAAACGCACTGTTTTTAATGTTGACAGAAAAGAAAATGGTCATATAAGTTTGACACTTAAAACTATTGTAATTTATCTATTCTAGCTATAAATACAGCTGGTATAATTGCTGGAGCTATTGTAGGAACTCTGCTGGGTCTCTCCTTACTGGCTTTTCTCGTCTTCTGTTGCTGTAAAAAACACAGAGAGAAGAAGTATGAGAAAGAAGTACATCATGATATTAGGTAATGACATACCTAATTTCTGAGTAGTAGTATTTGAAAATTTAACTTTTAAATGTCTTCCTGTAAGATATTTAGTGGTTGAGATGTCTGTTTTAATTTGTTTATTGAAACACTAAGAGTTTGTCTGAGAACTTGTTTTAAATATGTCATGCATGTAATTTCAGTAAGGATCTGAAGGCAACAAATGCTTCATTTTTTCAATTTAAAAAACCCTACTGTGTTAAAATAGGAAGAAACAAATGGAAAACTCATGTAAACTCCTGCATAGTAACATTGACTGAATTCTTGTTCTGCAACTGAATTTTTCTTTTATTTCAGAGAAGATGTTCCGCCTCCAAAAAGTCGCAGTTCAACAGCCCGCAGCTACATAGGCAGCAATCGTTCTTCTCTGGGCTCAATGTCTCCCTCAAATATGGAAGGATATACCAAAACTCCATATAGTCAAGTCCCAAGTGAAGACTTTGAACGTACTTCTGGTCAAAACCAAACCTTTGCATCTTCAAAGGTAGCTGCACCTAATTTAAGTAGAATGGGAGCTGTCCCAGTGATGATTCCAGCACAAAGCAAAGATGGGTCCATAGTATAGAATATTACTTTAAATCCTGTTTTTTAATTGTTCATTATAAGTATTAGTGTTCCATCCCTCGTTTAAACAATGGCATGCAATTTTCCTTGAAGAAAACAAAGTCAGTTTGAAAAGCCACCAATTCTCATTTTTAAATTTGAACTTATTAGTGTGTAACAGTTGAACTATTTGCTGAAAGCACGGGAGTTCATAAATACCAGACACTGAAGGTGTTTGGACCTCTGGTAGGTTCCTGAAGAGACACTGTCTGCTAATGTGCAGCTCTGAATATGAAACAGTAATACACAGTTGACAAGTAACAAAACCATTTCGTATGTAGACCATGAAGTTTCTCGGAGTTCTTGAAATTTCATCCTCAGTTTTGGAGCAATATAAGTATTTTAATATGGCTACTGTCTGAAGTTGCAGTGGGGCTGAAATACAGAAGATGGCTGTGAATTCTGTTTAAACTCTGAGTATTTATGCAGCTCTTTAACTTCGTAATGTTTATCTGGAGTGCTTCTTGAACTTTTATTTCAGGGGCTGCCAGTTATCTGATTGGTTCAGTTAATATAATTGAATCTATTCTGAGTTTAAAATCTCAATAACTGGAAATGCGATAGGAGACCTTGTGAGCTCTTTGAAATTCAAATTTTACCGCAATAACTAGTTTTAGTCGTGTCAAATAACTTAATACTAAGTTATCTGATGTAAGACATCCTATCAAATTGTTAGTAGTGGTATCTTAACTTTAAAATCTGTAGCTCAACTGTTATATTGTCACAGTAAGAATGAATATGTATTTCTACAGGTCTTAAGTTAATTGTAGCTTGCATTTTCCAAAGTCTGCTTAGGTTCTAAGGCAGTGTTCTTACCTCCAATAAACCAATTACCTAAAAATTTCACTGGGCTTTAATAAAGCTGTTAATTAACTGGTATTTGATATCTGTTCTCTTGCTCTCACAGTTCTTCAGAAAAATCTTCCCCACATTCATGTTAAGTGGTAGTTAGCCACTTGATGATGATACATTTTTATATGAATTTGCAAGGAATTTAAAGCTTACTTCTCCTTGCCTCTTTAATGGCCCTAAATGTATTAATGGAGGTTTAGATTTTCAGCACCAAAAGTTTCATATGGACAGAATCTAGGAGAAAATAGTTATCCAGAATTGCTGATATGAACATGCTTCAAGAGTCCATTCAAAAAAAAAAAAAGCCTTCCCAGTTTTTCTATCTTAAAGCATTACAGGAGGAATAGAACAATTCCTTATCTTAGGAATTATATTCCTTATCACACCTGCTCAAAGATGTTCAATAGTTTCTGATGACTGATACTACATATCTATGGAAGCTAGATTTAAAGTTAAGTGCAGTTTGAATCTTTTTCCTTCCTGTTTTCTAATCTCCTTCTCATCTTGTGCTTGGGAATGTGTGGGGGTGAGTCCCTTCAGCTTACTCTAGCTATAGATGTTAGGCTACTAATTACTTTGGAAAACTAAATGAGTATGGTATGTGGCACAGAGGCTGATGGAGAAAATATCTGAAAGAGCCTGTTGAAAGATGTTAGGATTGTCTGTATGTAGCAACAGTGAGATAAAAGATTTCCCCAAACTTCTAGGCTTAGGATCTACTTTCTTGTAGCTGCTTAAATCTGTGATAAATTACTTGGCTTACTACTAAATGTTTCCCCTATCTTGTAGTTATGTGCACCATTTTTGGTTGGCACTGTTAACGTAGATAACGTACCCTTCATACTGAATTTAGATACTTGAATGGCTACTAAATATTCTAGATTCTAAAATTTTACACATTTTGGACTTTTTTAGATTGTAAACTGATACTGTTAGAGATCAGATTTTTTTATCTTTCATGTGTGCCTTTTCAATAAACTTTGCCTGATTGTATCTTCAGTTTTTAATGAAATTTCTGGTGCCTAAATTTACTGTTTGGACAGGTGCTCAGATGATGGTACAGTTTTTAAAACATGACACTGTGATCTGATTTTTTGATTCTTGTGTACTATTTATACCTCTTCATGCCTATTTTTGGATGTGATTTCAGTGGCTCTCTGTATTGTTCTGTATTTCAAATTGTGAGTTACTCTTTCAATTGGTACTTAAAATGTGTTCATATTCCTGAAAACCCTTCAGTTGTACTAATGAGATGGTTGGTTGACTCTCACTTGTGTGGTAAATAATAGGTTTAGTAACTGTGCCAAACTCAAGCTTATGAAGAACAATAGATGAGATGACATTTTGCATCCAATTACTGTGACAGAAGAGACTTTAAAGATATTTTAATCATAAACTGGTTGTTTACCTTGCAAGTAAGGCCTTCCTTAATTAAAAGGGTATGGTTATTTGGATCATAAAAACAAGCTGAGTACAAAACTAGTACTGAATCACAGACTGAGAGATAGCTAGACACCTAAGCAAACAGGCAACAAACCTACTGAATTTGATTCCTAGCCCTCTATGGACATAATGTGAGATGAGGTGTGATTTTTGTTTGCTTCTGCTTTTTTTTTTTTTCCTGTCTTGAGACCCTGTGCTTTCCGTCAGGTAAGCCCTAGGACACTCGAGAAATTTCTCACTCAAGCATGCAGAGCAGAGTTTACACATACTTAATGCTCTGTCAGATTGCACAAAACAATAAATGGACAGAATGGAAAGACAGCATGATATGCCCTCAGAGCCTCACTGTTAGGCTTAGCAGCCTTGACAGTGTCTGTCTATTTATGTAATTGCATGGAAAATAACAGGAATGGAATCTGACATAGTCCTTATCTGAAATAAAGAACCTCTGACTTGGGGTAAACTTTGCCTCAAGTTGCTATCATCATGCCTTTTTGAATGAATAAAACACTACTGTATAAACTTAATACCACTATTATAAATTGTTTCTTTAGTCACTAGACTCGTAACTTACACTGGATTATGATTCTGAAAAGCAGCTATTATACTTAGCAATGATTTTTAGTTGTGTAGGACATGAATTGAATAAACACATGAGGTGTCTGTTACAAATAAACCTGCTAACAGAAGTTTTCTAGGAAGTAGTGGCAGCTGATATACCTGTTAGAAGATGGCATTCTTGTCTGATTTTATTTTAAAAAAATAAAAGGGGGTAGGTGGGTGGTGATAGCATTATGTAAATACTCTAAATGAACCTGAGAAATTACTAGTTAATGTCATGACTGTAAACTTGCCTGTTGAGGACTACTATATATAGAAGAAACCCCTGAATTATAGTATGGTGTGAATAAAGTATTAGACTTGTAATACTGTAGAGGTTATGTAACATTTGTCCATACATTACAAGCCTTTTCATAAACTTCTGAAATGGATATTTAAAGACATTTGTGTGAACCTTCCTTACCTGAAAATGAATTATGTAGTGCACAGAAATGCCTTGTTGGAGACGTAAAATGACTTTTGAAGCAAATGTACAGTGCATACATCTTTATCTACTGTGATAGTCACATTCATGTTAGGTGTATGCTTCCTGCTTGATAGTACAAGTAAGACTTTTTAATTACAAGCTTTCTCTGTAATAATGTATATTGTATATTGTTGTTTTCCATGATAGCTTTTTGGTTTTGTTCTTGACTGTGTATGTTCTGGATCACTTTAGATCTCTGTGGCAGTCTGAAGACACAATTCTATTTGTATCACTTAAACCTTGTTTTATACACTTCATAGGTGCTTTATAGGGCCCGTTGGGTGTTGGTCCTCTAGCACAGCTCAAATGAAATTGGAGCAATAATATTTCCTGGAATCCAAAATCTTATATTATGCTTCTCATGCATAAAGCATGAACTTGAATATCAATACAAATTTCAGTATGAAGTTTTATATTCACATTTTTGGGGGAATGATATCATAAAATACAAGTATTGTTTGTGAATCTGTAAAAACAAATGCAAAATTTTAAAATGCTGTAGTTCCATGACAGACTTGTGTACTTTTTGAAATAAAACTGTTGGAGAAAACAGTAGTCTGTCTTTATTTTAAAGCAGCACTTACGTATGGCTTAAACTTTCTGTAACTGGAAGCAAACAAATATGAATGTATATACCACACTGGAAATAATGATATCTTGCCTTTTTCCCCCCCAATTTCTAAGTAAAAGGAAGTAAAACTTCTTATAGATATTTTAGAACATGCACTTAATATGGAAATTCTAACTGTAGATACACAGATGTAGTGATGAATTTAAGCATCTGGGCAGCCTCAACAGGAATTCTGAAAAAAAAAAGCTGTGAAGGAATTTAATTTTTGCTGTTTTTATTTTGGGCAGAACCAAGTATTCCTGAATCTGATAAATTGTTGGTTTTTAATTTTTTAAAAATTCAAACAAGAATGCTTATATTTAAAGCATTTTGACAAAATACTTGTTTTTATAATGTCAACCAACTTGCTTTTTTTTATTCAAACAGAGATGACCTGGGACACCTCCCACCCCTTGGCCTTGCAAACCAATTGCTTTACTGTCTTTGTAGTTTTCTCAAAGACACATGCAAGTTCTTCAGTGTCGTCTTGGGCACTTACATTTATTTTCAGGAAACAAGGCCTGGCATGGGTTTACATTATTGGCATGTTTTGTATGTTAATACCATAATAACATTAGAGGACAAAATTGCTTACATTTGTTCTTAATGTATGCATATCTTCATATGATAATGCATACTTGTGCCATGCCAGATGCGTCATTTCTTTGTGTATATCTAAACAAATCTTTTTAATATGTGTACAGAAGCATATGAAGTTAAAGTGTACTAGCAGAAAACCTTTTTTTTTTATATTTCATATTAAGATTTGTGGTTAAATACAAAAGGATACCTAGTAAAAATGAAGGCTCATATTGTTACTTTACAGAACTCTTAAAAAAATCTCTCTGCACCTTCTTAATATTAATTTCAAGACTTCTGTCCTTTCCTAATTTGGCAGTTTTCTCTCAAATAGAACTTTCAAGCTGCAGCTCTTGTGCTGCTTCTATTTAGAGACAGATGCTTGTGAATGAGAGGAGCTGATGAATGTGGGAATTCCAGCAAAGCAACTAGCACTTTGCTGGATTTTGCTGGTAGTGTCATAAAAGAAGAGAGGATGCTCATCATGGAGTTCTACAAAACCTTTGTTGTCCTCACATATGTATTAGACAACACCTTGGATCAAGTTTCTTAAAAGGTCTGTCTTGCTGTTTCTTTACTGAACTTCTTAGACATTTTGTGTACTTTGAGCTTGCTGTTTCAAATTTTTTTCGGATGGAGAGGCTCTGTAATTATGCTGATAGTTAATAAATTATTAGACTAAGTGTTACAGAAAACACTTAAACACTAATGCCAGCTACTTAGCCTTGCTTTCTTGTCTGTAAAAATCCACAAAACAAAACCAAAACTGTTTGTGAAGAAAATAGCTCATCAAGGAGTAAGAGTTGAATGAAACAAGCTATGCGTGTTGCCTACCTTTCGAAGTCTTACTATGTTTTAAAATTACCTTTCACTTGAGGGGTAACTGTAGATGATTACCCAGTTCTGAGAGGAAAAAATGTTCTGAAAACAAGGATCATTTGAATTATTTATTTTTATATTGTTTTAAGTCAGTGTTAGTGCCACATTCATATGTTGGAGTTCAGAAGACACAAGTTTTCAACTGCCTAGTACTGGCCAGCATGCTTCGAATAGCAAAGTTAATTCAGTGGCAGCAGCTACTAGTTGTCTTCTCTGTTTAGCGGATCGGTGTATTTATTGAATTATTTTTCAAGCTTGTGTTGACTAGGTGAAGGAGGCTTCTACCATAATATTCAGAAACATAAAAGTTTTGCAAATTGTCCTAACCTTCTATGTACTAACCTTATATGATGTTAGGATTACTACATGGTAGGAAGGAGCCGGGTATCTTTATAAAGAATTTGAGTAGGTCGGTTACACAACTTGATTATGTAACAATTCTCAAACAGCAATATTAGAATAGACGTTAACATCTGAAAGCACATCATTTTACCTTCAGTAATCTAATTTTTTCTTCAGGGTAAAACCTCTTGAGGCAGTATGCCCACTGGGAAGCTCAGAGAGCTGTGATGCAATGACAGTTGTCCCACTTCTCAGGGCTGGTACCCTCGGTTCTGTAAGTGGCAGGCAGGGTAAAAGTTGACTGAAGTAGTTGAAGGGCATGGGACTTATTTCCAGGAGTACTTTTCCAACTTACAAAATGGGGAATGGAAAGAAGCAAGTCTGTTCAGGGTGTTGGGAATTTTGTGAAACAGATATGATTTCTGGAAACGCAAATGAACTGTCTAACCTCTTGAAGCCTTTTACTGCTCAGGTTTCCGGCGGTGTCTGATTTGGTGGTTTTCAGACAATCTGTGACACCTTTTTGTATTTGAGTTGTTTAAGTAGTCACTACATTTTCACTGCTTAAAAATGCAGTGTCAGGTACTCTTCCCACCGTGAATAATTTGTGCACGTGATGTCTCTGGTTATATCATTACTAATAATACTGTATAAAGAAGTAGTGAGAAATGGTAAGAGCTGCAGTAGACCAAAGTTTCTGCACAGCCCACATGGTGCAAGCAATGAGGGCCCAGGTTTCTTGGTGCTCACCAAACATCCCAAGGGATGCAGTGATCGTTTGGGTTATGCAGCAGAACCTGGCGTCAGAATTCAGAATGTAGGTACCAAGGAGCACTGTACCAGATGATAAAGAGCTATTAAAGTAACTTAATCTAGTACTGTTTTTATAATAGCTTCTGATTGTGTCAGTTTTGCCATTTATGTTGATAGTGAATCAGGGAGAAACATCTGTCTTTTTGTGGCCAGTTGCTGTTATACAAGTAAAGTAACATTTTTCCATAGCTAATGATTATTTAGCTTGCTCCATGATCTATAAATGAGATTACTGTCCATACAGCAATCTGAATCCTCTTATTTCATATTGTTTGCTAATATCTTAATTGTAAAATAGCAGGATTAGTCAAATTTCACCAACGTTAAAAACATATAGCAGAGCTTCCATTCTCAGTGTTCAAGGTCTCTGACTGCAAGTGGCAGCAGCATCAACTTGCAGCATCTTGCTAGTCCTGTGAATGGACAGTGTTTCTAAGAAACTGTTCGCTGAAGTGAAAACACTTGAGCTGTGCCATACTTAACGATAGGAGATTAAGATAAAATATTTACTTAAGATTTCCATTTACTAGTAGAATAGCTCAGGTGTGAGGGAAACGGATATCCTTAGACCAGAAATAAAGACAGCTCGTGATAAGACAAAACTACTGAATTGCTTGTGACTTCTGAACAAGGTGACAACTCTGGGGCACAGCTGGTGGTTTTTGGAACTTGTCAAAAAGCTTATGTTGTGGCTGCCAGCACTGTACTTTTTATCCCAATAAATAGAATGTCCTTTTATGTCACTTCCAATCCTATAACTGTCAAGAGTAGAAACAGTTCGTCTAAGCTGTAAGAGCCATAAAATACAAAATAAATCTTGAAGTTGCTTTATTTAATAATAAAGCAACTTCCCTGTTCCTCCTGTCCTTTTAGTACACTGACTTTTCTTGTATACCAACAGCTTCAAATGGACTATTTGTTGTTGCCCTAATTTCGTCCATATTGTATAATATGAAATTACTTAGGAATTACAATGTCTTTCTCTTGCGTTAGACTTGAACCTTCATTCAAGTAACTTTGCATAACCTATTTAATTACCTTGTTATTATTACTTAAGATGGAAAACTCACTGCGTTTAAAACACAACTTGAAAAAGGTGGTTGTCTCCCATGCTGACTCCAGCCTACTTAGGAAAAAAAAATAATTGTGGGTAAATTGAGTGGTCTGAATTGAAATGAAGTAGTAAATTCTCTTTTTGAGAATACTGATTGCCCTCTTGTGGCTGACCTGTAGGCAGCTTTAATCCTTTTCTTGTGGGCTAAAGGCCATTGTTCTACTGATGGTTGACTGTAACTTACCAAGAAATGTTATGTTTCTTAACAGAAAGCATAGTGACTCTTAAATACCAGAAAATTATTTTCTTCTTGTTTATTCAGGAGAATAATTTAGGTAAGAAAATGACTATTGCAATCTGCATCAATTATTTGCAGACACTATTTCTCTGCATAAGCTCTGGCAAAAAGCTGTAAATTGTACAGATATCATTAAAAAATGTACAGCTGAGGTACGAATATAGCTTTTGACAGTTTTGGCATAAAATACTACTCTTATGTTACCCTATTGCTAGGCTAGAAGTACAAACTTCTACATCCTTTTCTTTAAAAAAAAAAAAAAGCGTAACTGAAACCTGATTGACTAATATGGGTTAGTCATTGAAATATCTGTTTTCACAAGACTGCAGTTAAGGTCACAGATAAGTTTCTTCATTTGCAGAGGTCCTTGGGGAGAGGGAGGATCTCAAAACATTTTAATTGCATCTGTAGGCTTTTCTCAGGGGCAAGATAGTGACTCTTGTTAAAAACTGTGATTCTTGTTAAAAAAAGTACAGTTCTGATCATTATAGCGCTGCGTAATTGAAAGAGATTGAAGTTGTAAACATTAATTACATCTTAAAATTGCTGTTACGTTTCTACTTCAAGTATTTTAGTTGTATTATTTAAATAAGATATACCAATATGATTTTTTTGTTAATAGTGCATGAGTTGGGTGGGCAGGCAGGAGTTTCCAACAACCTGCTAAGATACTTTATTCCTAGATGAAAGATCTGAAAGGAGTTTTAGAGCCTTTATGCTCAACAGTCCTATTTTGCCTGAATTAGCATAATTTCCCTGCCTCCACTTATACCTGGACAAGCAAGGATTTTAATCAGCATTCTAAAAGGGGTATCCAACTGACAGTGGAAATTGGGTCATTACATTACACATGTGAATTTTATCCTGACAACATCCTGTGTCTATGCAAACCATATTAACTAGCTAACTTGCTGCTGGCTGTATGGTTTGTACACGGGGTGAAACTGCTGAAAATGCAAGGAACCTTAGGACATGCTTAATGCTTGACATGACCAACAGAGGTGCTCTCAGTAATAACAATAACAAAAAATTTCCAAGGCAAGGAAGTCTGCTTAATGAAGTAGAGGATTAGGATTGAGATCCTGGCTATGTCATAATTTAGCCACGTGATCATTATTTTTTCTTTTTTGAATACTGACAGCATCTCTGTATTCCTCAGTTTCCAAATTTGTTGGAAGGAGAATGGAGACAACTCTGTTGAGTTCCTGGGACTTTAGAACTAGACCTTCCATCTCACCATCTTACTTTTTTTTTTTTTTAAAGCTATGCTTGACCAGTCTTTTTAGTGGTTGTCAGCTGCCCATCTAATGTTTGCTTTCAATTTGAACTGTCAAATTAAACCTTCAAATGACCAGTACTTAAAGGTAGTTACCTTGGGCAGACCATCTGTAGTTGTCCGTCCCCTACCATTTGCTGTTTGTTAATTCTGTCCTAACAATAACTGCTCTTCCAGAACTTCTGGCACTACTTGGGCATTTCAGGATGTAGTGAAAAGAATGGTAGGTCAGATCTCATTAGGCAACTTCTTCAGGGTGAAGGATCCCCCCAGACCCATTGCCAGTGCAAGGGGAAACGCTTTTCCTCCAGATGCGTTGTTGTAGAACCCAGGTTAGCTGCCTGCTTGGGATCACCTTCACAGGAAGCATGCATCTCCTTCCCCTGAACTGCATTTAGGAAAGAGTAGTCATGTAGACCAGTGTCCCTTTGTAGTCATCTGGGTCACTTGATGCTCCTTTCCCAGCCTTTTCCTCTGCTGCTCACTTGTGAGTGTAATGAAAGGTATTCTCAAAATAAGGTAGTTCATCCTATTTATTTTGAAAATACAGAGTCAAGATATATTGAGTACTTCTCTTTATTGTTATTGATGTTGTAAGCATCTAGCCACGTATGCTTATACTGCCAGGCTGAGGTACATAAAGAGGGAAGAGGGCTCCTTGTCATTGTTGGCCCTGTCAGCGATTAATTACTCCTTGGGTTTGCCTTTCTATACATCTTTGCTTTACCTACAGCTTCCCACTTGCACCGATGGCTGACCTTCCACTCTCTTTCTGTTGCATGCTACCTATTTCTGATTGCTGAATTTATTTCATCATTGGAGTAGGATAGATTTTAGGCAGCTTTTCCCTTTTCTGTATGTTGCTGTTGAACAAGCTTTTGTGTGTGACCGTATTTTTTATTGTTCTTTTCTATCATAGTTTCTGTTCCTAAACAGTTTCACCTGTTTTGTACTGTTTTAGGTGTTAGGTACTGTAAACTAAATATACGTAGTATCTTAGACTGTCACTTGTTTTTTACTCGGGTTAAATATAAGGTTATGACTGCAGGTACCTGGGTAGACAGCAATTTTTCATTAATTAATATTTGTCCTCTCAGATCCAAAAGAGTTACCACATTTTGTTTATAAGTTACAAGAGCAGTGGGTAGATAGATATTTGTTGATGGTGTTCCTCTATCACAGCTGCATGAATAACCTCTAGCTTCATGCTACAGTTCACTTGCCAGACTTCATTTTTCTTTTTTTTCTTTTTTTTTTTTTCTTTTTTTTTTTATTTGAGAGACAGTTTTACTTAAATGAGAAGAAGAAAACGAAGACTGAAAGTATCAGGACAGTGCAGGAAACAGAAAACAGATTACATTGTATTTGTTCACATTGCCTTTCCAGCTCTTTTAAGCATCTGTTTTTTTTTTTAAACAAAACAAAACAAAAAAACTTTTGCTTTCCCAAACAAATGGGTCATCAAAAGCTATCGTGCTGTTCCATCTAGTCTCTGTGCGCCACACAGCAGACTTTTTTTTCATAAGCAGGCTATGTTATTTGTCTCTAAACTCATTTGTGAAAAGATGTGAACAGGACAGGCTTGATAGAGAGCCCTCCTTGAGTAAGCCCCTACTTGTGTGCCTGTTTTATCCTTCAGAATAGCTAGATTCTCCAATAACTTTTGTCTTCAATAGTCTTCAATAATTTTTGGCACGTAAGATCTGTTTCTTCAGGGTTTTTGCAATAGAATGAGATAAGATGAACTGTGGGGGGAGCAGGATAATCTTTTTTAGAAGTCTTATGTTACTGATTATTAACTGGATATGTGTGAGAGCTGTTGATGAAAAATGTCAGAAATAGGAGTGCTGTGTTAACTGTAGTGCAAAGACAGGAATACAGATTGAAAGGACACTTCTTGCCTCAGTGTGCAATTCTAATTAATATGCTTCTATTAACAATTTTATCAAATACAATTTCAGGCTGGTGGCAGTGTTCTTGTTCCTGTGGTACTAGAGTTGAGGATAGATGCATTAAGTTAGGGTAGAAAATAAGTTCCAGGAGAAACAAACAAACAAACAAACAAAGTTGATAAAATCTTTGCAAATTGAGAGAATAGTAGATAAATGGTAATGAAAATTAACTTTGTGACTATTGCATGTTGTTATCCCTTAAAAGAATAACTTTTGAAAACAGACTGTATAAACTGTAAACAGAGGAAGGTAGTGGAACAGATCAGCAAATACGGTGATTTAGTGCCAAGCAGTACTTGGCACTGGTTTGAATTATGCTTCCAAGTAAGATTTGTGAAGGTGCTCAATTACTTTATCACATGCAGCTGGAAGATTTTATTCAAAGTGTAATTCTAATTGAAATGTGACAGCTTGCAAAGAAGAATGGAGTTGTTACAGAGATAACCTGAGTCAGTTTTTCAATTAATGGTCTTACAGCGGAATTGTCAAGGACTTGAGGCATGTTTTAAATACCTGTCAGTGCTGGAACAGCAATAGAGAAGCCCTTAATAGGCTGAAATGGAGTAAGAAAGTGTGATTTTTCCACTAAATGTACTATATACATAAGTATTTGTGGATTGTTAATTAAGAATATTTGTTTTGTGTTAGAGTATCAAGTTCTGAAAATGAATATTGGTGACTGTTAGCAAAGTTTGAGTACTAACAAAGTAGAAAAAATAGCTTTGCAGCACAGAGTGGTAGCAAAAATGCTTAGTTGTCATTTTTCTTAGAATATCAATCTAGAATATTAGGTCAAAGAATACAGAGCTAGTAAAGAACAGTAACTGGAACAAACAAATTCTTAATTAAGTATGTTTTATTAAGTATGGGTAAGTCATTGGGTACTTTGAAAAGCCTGTTTGAGTATTTATAGCACTAAGCAAAAATGTGTGGTTCTTTGGTAATTCAGTTACTGGTACGAAACAGAAAACTGCCATCTAAGCAAACTTTCACAGAAACTTTACAAGTTGACTGTAGTGGGTGTATGCTGGGAAATCCATGAGAATTTTCAATAACCTAGGTGAAGATACTAGAAAACTTAAGACAAAGTTAAAATTACACTATTTACTGGATGGCATGGAGAGCAATTCTGTTAGCTGCAGCCAACTGCATTGACTTGAGTGGGAGTTAAAGCATGTTTTAGGCAAAATATCAAATAATTTGTTAAAATTAACTAATAAATCAAGTTAGCTTTCTACACTGCTGCACTGGTTTTATATAAGACAGTGGTATGAACTCTAATCAGAATGACCATCATTTGGATGATTATCTGAATCGTACATTTAATTACGGTATGTTAAAGTGTCTGGCCCCTCTTTAATATAGATTAACGATATTTTTTTTTTTTATAGTATGGCATCGAACACAAGATTGGTGACATAACAGTGGTATAAACATGAAGAAACAGGCATCATTTTTTGCATGAAACTGAAGTTCATAATGAAGTGCTTTATTTTTTTAACTTAATCTCACTTTAGATTCAAGATTGTAAAGTAGGCTGTATGTGGTTTTGTAAGTACCAAATTTTCTTTTATATATATTTTAATGCAAAGTTTGCAAAGTGACTACCAGCATTTTTCTTGCTAGTTTTGTATTTTAAAAAGAACACACAATCACTCCCCTGTGCCCCCCCCACCACATAGATTCAAAAATTTATCAAGTTAACAAAATCAACTCGGGTGGTAGAAATACAGCCTTAAGCAGTGGGGCATTGGAGGAGATTTTAATCTTAGAGTAGTTTCGTTTTTTCCTAGCTTTCTGTTCAGCTGGTATGATAGGAAGTATATCATCTATTCAGTACTGTAGTGCTACTACAGTATTACTGTAATGAGGACTTGCAACCTGTGTTTGAAATGTACTGTATTTTAAGATTGTATATGTTTTATAACAATAAAATGTATTTGAATGCTACAGTTAATGCATGCTTCAGCATAATCTGTTAATGCAGATGTTGTGGTAATTCATGTCTGTACACTGTCTCGTTCTTTCTGTTTCTCAACTTTTACCCTGCAAAAAAATGGAGGAAAGAAGAGTGCACTCTTTAAACCAAGCTAGGTACAGGGTCTTCTGTCTTCTGTGTCATGAGTACTGATTAAAACTTTGGGTACATAATAAAAACATTAATCTACCTAACCATCTAAGGATGAAATCACAGTAGACTGATCCTGTGGATCAGAGCTTTTAATAATTCACTTTCTTCTTTGTTTTATTTTAAAGTTGTGGCTAAGATGAAACTGGTAGGAGCCTAGTACCCCACCAGTGTTCGGGCTATTTTGAAAACGGTCATTTGGTTATTGTCACAGTCCCCATAAATCAGAGCAACTTAAGGACACTACATCTTTCTCTGCTCTTGAGAAATGCTGAGTGTATGTACACATGCATGCTGTGGTTGTGTTTTGTTTTTTTTTTTTTGTTTTGGTTTGGTTTTTTGTTTGTTTGTTTTTACTATTATAATATGTAGTTACTAATTTATAACTTAATTCAGTGATATCTGCTATGCTGTACTCTGAAGGCAACCGTATACTTGATTAGTGATACTGGTGCTTATAATGCTGAAAAGTATACTACTTACTCAATTATTTTTGCTTCTGTTTTTAAAAGGATCACAGCTAATTCTATTGTAAACTCAAACTGAGATGCTTTTGACCAAAAAATCTATACAATCGTTTTTGTCACTGCACATAGAAAGAAAATAAATTAAGAAAATAGTTTTTTTTTTTTTTAAAAAGTTTCTAAATATTACAGTTGCTTAAGTAGCCAATTTTTTTGAAGTAATTTTAAATTTAAATTTATTTCATTATTATAATTGCAGAAAAGATACTTTGCCTTTAAGAAACACTTATTTTTATGCCAAAACATTACATTACTCATCCTCTCCTTTGACTCTGTGCTGCCTAAACTTGTCTGTGAGCAAATCTGGCAAGTAATTAATCAGGGTAAAATTCCACCGGGAAAGTTACCTGGTCAAGAAGAATCAATAGCCTGTTTGGTTCCATAAGACTGTCACATAACACAGTAATATATAAATAAAACTTTTTTCACTAGAGTTTGCTACAACTAAGATGGATATTCCCTCCCACTCCCACCTCCAACTAAGATGGATATTCCCTCCCACTCCCACCTCCCCACATACCCCATCATCTAAGTGATTAACTGCTAGTGTTTTAGGAGAGGGAAGAAATGCAGGAATTACTGTGCAAGCTTATAGTGTCGGCTAGTTGGTTAAAAAAATACTTTTGTAAAAAGAACTCAGGGAAAGTCTGAAACTTCATGCCCCTAAGTATGTCCTTGGAGTGAAAGGAACCGTTTTTGTACTCAAATTCCTGCCTGAACAATCTTTTAATATATTTTGAGTAAAGAAAAAAATTGTTGCTCTTGAAGTTAAATGTGTGTTGCATTTGTTTTCTTCAAGAAAGCTAGTAGCTGCAGAACTACTTTGTCATGTCTAATCCATGTGACAGTACAGCTTTTCTTACTAGCCTTCCAGATACCAACACGGAGTCTTTTGAAAGGTACTGAATGTTGACTATTTAGTCCAGGAGTCTACCTCAGTGAGATGGCCAAGTAAATGTTAATTTTGTTACCGTGGTGTAAATGTGGTACAAATTTGAAAGCCTGCCTGATATTATATAGACAGGTTGAAGATTGAGACTAACTCTGTCTGCATTCTGCCATTGTGTTCATGCTTAGAAGGTAAAATAATGAAACCTGGAGATCATGCCTGGATAGATCACTGTGACCTGGTGGCTGTTTATGAATTATATATGTCAGTAGGCATTTTTACTTGGATATGGTTCAAGTCTTCAACCTTTTATCTTTGTATCTAGCATGCAGAATGGCTTACATGGTCAGAGGGTGGAGGAAACACCCTGGCTCTTGTGCCAACACTATTAAATGAGGAGATCTTCTTGCCAGGGCTTGCTTTTCACAAGAAAGTTCAAGCAGTGCTTATTTGGTAACTGAGCTCTTGTCCACACCCAAAAATCTCTGTCTTTCTCTTTCATACGCAAGCTAGCTGACCTGTACAGTTGGACAAAGCCTAAGTGCTGCCTATACTCATCGGCCTTCATCTTTGCTGCAAAATGGATAAGCTAACTTGCAGTGCTTTCCCACTATCCCTGCATAATATGCAGGTCTACTGAATGTGAATTCTTGAATCGAGCTGTTACTGTACTCTATTTAGTTCAGACTACTTCAGTATAATTTTTCCAACAGCCATTCTAATTATACACATCTGAAAAATAGCACTGTGTTCATCCATTTTCACACTTGCTGGCATCTTCTCCGCGGTTACCAAGCGTTGTAGTCATGCAGACCTTTAGGTTTGATGTGTGCTTTAGAAATCATATGTTGCAATCTAAGACCAAAGTTGGTTATGTGGGTTCATACTGCCTGGATGTTACACCATCTGGAGTCTGAAGCAAGCCAGATCCTTCACCAGATGAACTTTACTGTGGTCTAGGGGCTGATCCAGATTAAAAATTTGCCCTACAGGCACTATGGCTGCAACAGGCTCAGAAATGGGAACGAGCTATGCCACCACAAGGCAATTTCACATTGCTACGACTCTATCCAGGCCTCAACTTATATCATTGTAATTATTTCCATAAAAATTAGAAACCCCAGATTGTAACTCTAGCATACGCATTTTAAGCGGTGGAACTCAGCATGCTGGAGGCTGAATTGGCCCAGCCCTTCTTGCTCTTGGCTTTTCGTTCCTGGCCTTGGGCTATATCTTATCTTTTGTCAGAATAAGCATTGGTGCAGCTGCTGTGAGCCACATCAGAGACATGATTTAGTTTAAAATTACATATAGTGTAGTTTAGTTTTAACTCAGATATGTTCATCATTTCAGTTCACCAGGCAGCTGTGCCAATATTTGTGGTGACAAAAGTGGAAGAGAAGGAGGCAGTGTGGAAGTGGAAACAGGGATCGAAGTACAAGAGAAAGGTGGGACGGCTTATTTCAGCAGCAGAGCTAAAAGTGCTCTGAGTGGGCAGTTAGACTAGATGTACTCCAGAGATGCTGTCCAACTTCAATATTCTGTGATTCTGTGGAATAGACACACATACCCCAATTCTCCCTGCATCAAAAATGGTGATTCTTAGCAGCCGTGTGAATCTGAAGGTGCTTGAAGACTAGTTACCTCCGCTTCCGACTCTGGTGGTTCCAGGCACCCTTAGCACTCCTGGCCTGCTCAGAAACCAGCTGGTCTGAATGGGATGCAGGCTGTGTTGTATTGCACATGCATCCTGTGGGCTACCACATGTGCAAACCAGTCTGTATGAATCCAGAGTGTTCTCAGGACATCCCGCCCCAGCCAGTGTTGGGACTAAACATGTCAGCAGAAGTTGCCACTTTTAATACTTAAAGGAGATGGTTGTTGATAATGTTGATGTTGTCCTCAATGATGAGCTTGCAAAAATGTATGCAGTTATTTTTTGTGACTGCAGAGTAATTCTAAGTCTCTCCCTAAGGCATCTGGTAAAATAGATTCACTTGGGCAAATCACTGTTATCTTCAAGGGCAGTGTAGCTAAGTCACTGGTAGTGCAGTTCTCTGTGCAAACTCTTGGTCTACTGTTGTTTACAAGACATAAAAGGCTCCAGCTCAAGTGAAGAGGAATAATTTACTTCAAACTCAGCTCCAGTGACATGGATGGCGAAGAGGGAAGACATTAAAAGGAAAACCACCATCTCTCTCTACAATGTGGTGTACAATCCAAACACTGCTTGCTTTAATCCACATACGCAAGGCCCAGCTCATAAAATTTAAATACTGATAGTAAGAGTTGAGTGTGTTTCATTCTAGTTCATTTCTATACTCCTTATGACTCTCATTGTTTATGGGAAAATGTAATATGTTAAGAATTGCAAGTAATTTATTTTGAATTATTTGCTTATATAATGCAGGATGCTTTAACGTTCAGGAAGCAGCAAGGCATGAGCAGAAGCCTGAGCTGATACTGAATATGTCAAAGTGCTTACAATGCACTGTATGTACTCTGTTCTGCATAAGTAATTCTGTGGTTACAAAGTAAATTGCATTAATTAAAATTGTCACAACAGAAACTGAAAGTTTTGCTTGACAGAGAAATTATAATGGAATTACTGCTTTCTGTGTTAACACTGTCTCATGCAGCTTTTTTACCATGTCTGAATGTCTAAATTGTCAATGCCAGATCTCTGTCCTGACAACTGAGATGTCATTAATGCAACAAGAATGTGTTGTCCTTGCAGAAAAATCCCTGTTCCCTTCACACCTTTCTCAACTTTGAACCTTTTCTATGTAGCCCTCTCTGTTATCAGAAAACAAACTTTTTCAGAGGTTCTGATAGTCCTACTCTTCAGGGTAATGGAAAAGGAAGTGGTAAATTTAATACAGCTCTGATCAAATCATGCTTTAACATGGAAATGAAGTGCATGAAATCCTTGCAGAACTGTTTGAAGAATACTGTATCTGAGTTGCTGAAACTGTGAAATAGAGTACTAACACACTGAGGCCTGTCCTGTGACAGGCAGAAGAGTTTCACACTTTCAAATCCAAATTTTGATATAGATATTACAACTTAAATGAGGAATTAGAGATACCTGTGATGGGACAGCTTAGAAGTAGCTAGACTAGTTTCAAATGTAGTACAAAATTTTACTCTGTTGACTGCCATTAACAAGATGCTTTGCCAGTCATTATCACTACATATATATATATATGTGTATATATATATATATAAAAGTTAGCCCTTAACAATCATACCTGTGAGTATGTGACGCCAAAACTGCAGAGCAGAAGCCCTGCAGTTAGTGCTGCTGAGTGCCCTCCAGGGCAGTTCTGGTCCCAGTGGTCACAGTGGGGTGGCTCAAGACCTCTTGGACAGGCAAACCAGGATGGAAGTGGCTGTCTTCTTTTCTCTGCCCTTCAGCCCCTCCCTCAAATCAGAATCTTGCCCTGTCATAAGGTGTCTGAGATTCCAAGCAGTTCTTAGCCCTTGGTCTGTTGCCATGGACTATGTGGTACACAAAGCTGCTGTTACTTTTCTAGGACAGCAGGTGTCTTACATTTGCCTCTTTTTAAAAAATTATTTTATTTTATTTTATTTTATTAGTTCCTTGGCTTTTTCTTCTTTTAAAGTAAAAGGTGTTTTTTCTCAGCCCTCAGGGCTGTATTTCAGTGGCCAGGATTTAACCATCAGAGAGGTGTTTGTAATTCCACAGCTACTTTTTTGGCATCACTGGAATAAACTAAGGATGGTTTAAATTAGCTTGGATTGGGCTTTCACTGGAGAAAATTTTGTGTGTTCATACAATTTCTATTATGCCAGCAGAACTATATGGCAGCAAAAATAAGCTGGTGAGTAGGTAGATATCTTCAGCTCTTCCACCTAGATCCAGAAGTGGAGATGCTGTCAGGAAGCACCTATGTAGAGCAAAGAAGTGGTAAGCAACAGATTTAACATCTCAATTTCAATTCTAATGAATTGTGCAGAAGTTTCTGTAGAGCCACTATTGGTATAGTTTATATGGTAGTGAGCAATGGAAATACTAACCTAAAAAATCTGTATTTGTAGTGTGAAGATCCACATATGCTTTTGTACGTAGCTGGTAAGAACAGGAATTTGTAGTAATTTATCCCTAAAAGTTTTGAGACATAAGAAAAAAACACATTATAATTATTTCAGTAAGGCTTAATCAGCTCTTTTGGTGATGAATATGGCACATTGTTTTGTTTTGTTTGCTTAACATGCTTGCAGTGGCAGGCCCTGAATCCCATTGATCCTTGTGTGCCCAGCAGCTCATAGGGCTTGACCACAGTTGTGTGGTTTGATTGTACCACAGGCAGGTATTTAGATGCTTTGTGATCTGTAATAGTGGACACTGAGGCTCAGGGACTCAGAGGTCAACCAAGCACCCTGCTCAAGAATGCAGTTGTCATACATGTCCACACAAAGGACTAAGGTAATATGTTTATGGCTAACGCCTTACAGTCTTTCTGGTGTAATATGTCCCCTTGTGGACAGCCATTGCCCTGACTACTCATACTCTTAAACTCATGCTAGTGAGAATGATATCTGACCAAAGGAACCTTTTTGTCTCCTGTAGTGAAATATTATTATTTGTGGAAAGAATGATACAGCTTGAGGCAGCATGGCCACCCAGAAGGTGTGGGACGATGGCCTCGCCATGGAACCAGTGTGCACGTATGCTTCTGAGCAAAAGAGAAATTGTCAGGAGCACTGGACTTCTGACTGCCTGGGGTGTGTGTGGTGGGGCTCCTCACTCCCTAGTGCTGCTTTGGATGGTCTGGTTGATCTCTCCAAGACAACTCTTCCATAAAATAAAGGAAATAAGGTGGACAAGCTCTTGTGCAGGGAGCAGGCCTCTGCCCTTTTTTCTTAGCTGTGTGCACGTACCCTGGGAGCTCCACTGATCTCTTTAGTTGCAGAGTAAGGCCAGCTGTTATTTGACTTATAATACTATTTTTATTCATAAAATGCAGTGTATACACATAAATTGTTGTCTTATTGTATTATGCTAAAAAGACAGATTTGGGCTTGTCAGTGGATTGCCTGAAGCAAGAAAATGTATGGAAGAACATAAACAATACATTGTATGCTGATATTGGTGGTGGCTTTTCTTCCTTTGTGTGCTCTGAATGTGTTTGCTTGGCACTGTGCTGTCATGCAGAAGAATAAGGATTAGATTTGTCCTGCTGTGAGATGATTCATGTACGGAAAATGTGCATATTCAGAAAGAGAGAGATTTCAAGAGTGAATCACTGGAGAGGAGCTGTTGATAGGAATCAATAATAAACTGATAGCTGAGCAGGGAGAAGTTGATTTAATAAAAGGAATTTAACCTAAGAAATTTTAATCAAGCTGTTATGGTTGCTTCTCTGATCATTTCTGTTAAAACTGCTGTTCTTCATTCTTTTTAAAAATATATTTTGTAGTTATACAATTTATTCTTTGATTCTAGGTAATATATACATGTTAATGTATATTTATATTAGATGTTTTTATATGTTTTTATATGTATGCATACACGTATAAAACAGATATGCATCCCCTGAGGTGATTTTCCAATTTTATTATATGATTTTGCTTTAGTACAGTTTACAAGCTTTCATAATATTAGAATAGGGCTGGATATTTAAGTTAAACATCAACTAGATGTCAAACTGTTATTTCCTTTATGTAAAAGTATGTAACATTTTATTTCAATAACATTTAGCCAAATAAGTGTTTCCCAATATTGATATTATTCATGCTTTCCCAGAGATGTTAACCCTGTAATTGGCATGAATTCTATCCACCAATGAGCACTGTAGGAAATGCATTTTATATTTGTTCTGGTTACGTCTTTTTAAGGCAAAGTGGAAATTCATAGGATATAACAAGCTTTGCATTTGGGTTTGGCTGATTTTCCTTCTGTAAAACTCATTTATTCTGAAGTGAAAGGGAACATCAAGCTTAACATATTTCTCAGTAGAAAGCCTTCTCTGAAAGATTCTCATTTAGATAGATAGGCCTAATTTTCAAATACAATGCTATGTTAATCTTAAACAGACACTTTCTGCATTTGCACTCTCTCCTTGGGAAAAAGAAAAAAAGAAAAAAAAATGCAGAAAATAAGCAGAAAGCTAGAAACAGTTACTCTGTGCAGATTTCAGCTCTCATCTTCATTGTGAGCCACCCAGGCATGACTATACGGTTCTGGTATACAAGCCCTGAAAAGTAAGCTTTACAAAGCAAAACCATAAATAAGACTGTAGTTGTCTTCAGCTTGTCAGTTTGACTCCTGTCTAAGCAGTTAAAAGACAAGTGCTAATGCCACTGGAAGACTGCTTGGAAACCTGTATGAAATTTGCTTCTGCCTCTCATTTTGGTTCCCACTGGCCAGGTAACCTCATCAGAGAGGCACCCTTCCTCCAGCCTCTGAGATCCTTTGATGTGACTGCTGGTTGCTGTTCTGGGTCATCAATCAGAGAGGAGAAGGCTACAAGATGGGAGATGCAGTAGATTTTAGTGAAATTAATTCTTAAGTGAATCATCAAGACTTAAATTATAACACTACAGGAGTAAATGTTGGCTACTACTCCAAAAATAAAATATCAAAAGACAAAAAGTGCTCTTTCCCCCCTCCCAAATTATCCTATCAACACTGTCAGCAGAGTTTATATTTTAATGGATTTTTTATTTTTCATCTGGGATATTGAAAGGCATGCACAGGCAGTGACACATAGTGACATGCGGTGCAAAGGCCACCAGCATCTCTATCACAGGGAGAAGGAGGCCAACAAAGAATGGGGATGCTTGTTTGGTCACGTAGCTTTCAGGTGTGTGATTCTTTGTTATGAAACAAAGCTTGTATGGCTCTGGTTTTGTCAGAGATATGAGCTGATCTCTTTACTAGGACCACTTGTCAGCCTCTTGCACGTTTGGATAAAGCTGCTACTGAGAAGAGGCAATAGCCTGCCAATTTATAGAAACTGCTGCATGGTGCCTGCTGTTTGCCTCTCTGTAGCCTTTCATCTTAGCCAGCATTTTCCAGAGCCTCTGTGGTCCTCTTTTCTTTTATTGTGCTTGTGTTTTTTTCGTGGCCTTGTTCCTGCAAACCTGTTGTTATGTCAGGTTCTCATGGGAAACAACTACCCCTGGTGTGGTAATCACCTGTCTTGCCCCCCTTTTTGCCTTACCTCTTCTCTTGTGGCTTTTATTTTTTTATTAGTGAAGAACAAGTATAGTACACAATGAAGTAGATAACAGTCATTTAAATTCTCAATAAATAGTTCCTAATAAGGACATTTTCCATATCCAAATAATATGCAGAGAAGCTTCACAACTAACGTGCAATATTTGCACACAATTAGCATACTCCAGTCAACGCTAAGAGCATCTTAAATGGGAGCAATCAATAGGGAATTTGAGCAGGTCCTAAACAAAATGTATAAAGTACGAAAGGAAAAACATAGCAAAAAGTAATTGTCATCCCCATCACCTTCATTATTGCCAGCTGCTGCACTGCAGAGAGCCACATAAGCCTCTTGGACTCTGTTGCTGCTCTTCCCCTTCCCCCTTGTTATGTTCCTGTCTCTGTCCCTTTTCTTTTTTTTCTTTTCTTTTTTAATTTTCCATCTTTCAGTATTTGAGTATATATGTATGTAACATATACCATATGTATACAATGTATACCATAAGTTATGAATGCTGCTAATGAAGCTCTGTTCTTGTTAGCACTTCTCACCATACTTTCTATAGTGAGTATTCATTTCATTTCTTTTTTATGTCTCTTGGAGCATAACCTGTGCACTGACGAGGTGTTAAAGGGAGGTTGGGCTAGAAAAACACTGCATTTTTTCCTGGACTATATGCTCTCTGATTTATTTTATTCATTTAATTTAATTGAGCAAAATTGAGCAATACAGCAATCCAAATTCAAAGCATTGTTGCTCAGGCAACAAGATATAGCTAAGAATGAAACTACAGCTTCATTAAAAGCAACACAAAGGATGTAGTACAGTTACCTGTGGAAATGTGTGTTGATCAGACTCTGAGATCTAACCTGAATGCATTATGAAAACATCAATTTATTTCTATTTCACTGCAGAAGCAGCAAAGCTTGCAATGGGAAGTTGGTTTGTATTAGTTTATATGCATTTGAGCACTGCTGCTCTTTGTAATTTACTGCAGGGAATATCCATTGACTCTACAATGTATTTTGGCAGACACAGAAGAGAGAAATGTGGTTAATAGCATATTGCCAATATTCAGTCCTATTGGATATATCACATGGTCTTTAAGAAGTCTGTCAAGCTTCGTAAAATTAGCCTCAAGCTAATTAGTAATGTCAATGTTTTTAGAATGATTGTTGTTATTACTGTACATCACTCAGAAACTCATTTGGGGACCAGCAATCTGTGTATTGGCTAGATATTGCAGTATCATGACCATGGATTAAGACCTTTCTGAAATACAAAAATATTTCTCTCTTTTTACCTCCCCTGTTCTCCCTTGATCTCAGTTTTTGACCCTGACTTAGCTTATGGATTTATTGTTGACTTAATCTATGTAACTGAAGGGGGAAGGGGGGGAGAATACATGCTCAGTTTCCTCCTTACTGATTAATTTTTGTTATACCTTCTTGTTTATGCTTGGTTGTGGAATGGCACATACAAATATGAAGAAAGCACTAGAATCTGTAGTCTTATATCTCATGATATTTGATAGAAGTCTCCAGCTACTAGAATTATTTAATGAAAGAGCAATTTATGGAGGGGATATTTGATCAAAATTTTAAACTACTATAAAAAAATTATATACAAAAACCACACATACATTCACATTTACTTTATGATATAGTTAAGGAATATGAATGTAGTAAAAGAGAAACATACTAATGCTCTTCTTTCAGATGCTATTTGATTAAACTGTTCAACATGCTTACTCTCACCACTACCAAATAATTGTGCAGTTACTATACTTCAGGAAGAGTTGAGTGCACATGTTCCAACCCCAACTGGCCTCACTGGCTTAGACTCTACAGGCCAGCAGTAAGAAACCAGTCCTGCCACACAGACCTCATAGTCTAAATAGTGAAGACTACCAGCTGCTGGGAGATAAATGGACAGGCACATTGTTGTCTTTATCCTACAGATAAGGAACTGAGCCTGAGGTCCGTTAAGTAGTACAGACCAAAACAGAGCCTTGCAAGTGACAGATAGCCCCAGTCTGGGTTACTTGCATCAAAGCCCAGTGTACTCACCAGATCAGCATTCTTCCTGCTGCTGTACGAGTGAAAGAAGAGAAGGTACACCTAGACATTCGCTGAAATGACTGACAGAATTGTAAGTCAATAGGTTAAAAAAAAAAAAAAAAAAAAAAAAAAGGAAACTGGAAACCGAAGGGTAGGATTATGGAAAAGCTAAAAGTGAAGCTTTTAACCTGTGAACTTTCCCATATATATTTGATTGCCAAAATAGGATGTTTATTATAGGTTTATTTCCAGTAAGAGACTTTGTAATGATGTGTGGATCTTATCTTTCTCTTTTTTTAAGTTGCATTTCATCAACTGTTGGAAAGACTGTGCTGTCTGTCAGTTTCTGGCGATCAAAGTGTATGCTGTGAAAAATAAAGTAATCTGCCACTTTGGAATAATTTGCAGTAGCAGACATTCCCAGTGCAAATCAGAGTACAAATCAGATAGTGAATCAGTGATCCCAAAAGAGGATTACTTTGGATTAGTTGTCCAGTGAAGCAGGCACTTTGTGTAATGCACCAGACAGCTCCAACAGGAGCCAATTCTGTGGGGATTTTTGTTTGTTTTTTAATTTAACATCATTTTACCAAATGGATTTTAATACAATAATTAATGTTATTCTGACAGCATTCTGCCTTGATTGTGCATTGCAATTTGATTTGTGGGACGGTGAGAAGACAACTGGTATCTGACCAGGGTTCAGTCCCGCTGGGTCTTCACTTGTTTAAGTCACTCATATTTTAATGATGCTTGAAGAAGAGCTTTATTATCATTTCACTGGTACTGTATGTGGCTAATTAATGTCTTTCAGCTTAGTAGGGATGTTGTGATATAAGTAACAAGGTGCTTGGAAACAACATTTATTTGTGTATAAACAGTAATTTCCTGTTTCTGTAGTTCGATGTTTTACTCCATCATGCCTATAAACTAAAGCTGCAGCATAAGGAAGCGTGTCACATGGACAGCCATCTCTTGTCATACTTTTTCCACTCAGGGCCTCCCACTTCTGTGCCAGTAATATATAGCTTGCCTCTGCCAGCAATAAATTGATGTGCCTCCTCTCTGTTGACCCAAGTTCTGGCTGTTGACTGACAGATATATAGCCGTTATTCACTGCATTCCCCATCTCACAAAGTTGGCTTCCGGACTAGGAAGAACCAGGGTCTGGGGGGCCTACAAAAGGCCGTGAAGAGTAACGAAGAGCAAGAACACACTTGGACATCATGCACAGAAAGAAGGAAAACCTGTGCTTGTTCTATGTGTGAAATGGTATCTGGCTTGGTATGCAAAGAAAGCAGTCTTTAAAGGAAAGCTCAAACTCTATAGCTCAAACTCAGTATAAAATTCCTAGGGAACAAGAGCAGAAGTTACCCAGCAGTTATTCTGACAAGAGAAATAAGTTCTGAAGCTCCAGATCCAGGCAGCTCTACAGTAAGACAAGCCCAGATCCAGCAGCATTAATGTCTCCTCTGTTTAGACGGTAACCGCTCCAGACCATAGTCCTGGCAGTACCTCTAACACACACACACCCTAGGGAGAGCTGTTTGCAAGCTAAAATTTCAGGATTCACCAACGAAAAGCCAATTTGTACCATTGTTTCTGTGGCCAGGGCAAGCCTGAATAAACCCTGTGAAACTTGCTCCTTGTTCCAGATAAGGTTCAGTTTTTTTGCTCCTGATTCAGTCCCAAACTTAGCATGCTATTGGAGGTTTCCTCCCTATGTCATCAGCTTGCTCTCTTTGGACTCTGCAGCAGCCTAGAACAAGCAAGAGGGCAAGATCACAATTGTTCTTGAAGCTTCTTCTGAAATAAGCAAAAAGGTTTTTTCCCTGGTGCATACCGTCCTAGGTGAGACACCAGTTTGAGCAATGAACAAAGTAATATGAAAAGTGACAGGTAGACTTACAGCTCTAAATTGCTGAGATGGAATGAGGTCAAGTTTGGCAAAATGCATTAAGTCGGCTGGAGAAATCCTTTAAAGTAAGACGATTACTGGCCATGCTATGTATGCATCCTACCCTTCCTGTTCAAAATCTTCACTGAAAGCCTCTCTCCGCTGAGGCTGTGACAAAGATGTTCAGGTGTGTTTTCACTGTAAGCAGTATAAATGCATATTGTCTTTTATGTACATTCATAATACATCTCTGTATGTTCCCATTCATCAACAGTGTGCTTCTACTGGAGTACATAAATGATCTTTTGGAAACATCGGCTACTGTCTTTTTAATACAAGAAGCACTTCTTCAAAGAAAATATGAGCTCGCAAGAACTGATGTAAGAACTATGATACAGGACTCAAGGTCCTTGATTGTGTTAGGAGTGTTGTAAACCTACATGTATTTAGAATACATTGTTTAGTAAAACATTAATGATGAACTTCAGAAGAAAAACAAATACAACTTCACAAATTTAGTCTTGTGAGAGATTGCCAACCTGTAAATGTGTACATGACAGAAAAAGAGGTGACACCCAACTTTTATAAAACTTATTTTCTGGTCTTAAAATTACTCAAACTCATGACAAGGTGCTAAACACATCTGAGATTTGTGCATGCACTAATTCATTATTATAAAAAATAGCAAATTGATTGATTTATAAAAATCCTCCTGTCCCTGTAAATCATTGCAAGATGTCTGGGCACCACTATAGTCAAGTACTTAAATAAATGTTTCTTTGTATTTACGAACAGTTTTACTGAAGTCCTATGCCTGAAGTTCTACATGTGATTTTTCCAAGCAGGCTTTAGTTCCCTGTATGGAAAAGTAAAAATGAAATATAATGTATATATAAAATGCTGTATAAAAGACACTGATGTATGTGGCAGCCCACTAGCAGTTAGATGCATCTTTGAGCATCAGCCAATTGTATTTCTCTCCACCTCTCTCTCACAGCTTCCTCAGACATGCACACCAAAGGTATAAAAGGTCAGTGAAATGAGAAGGCAATTCTGTGAAATCTGTTCTTCACATAATATCATGGGGACTAAATGACAAACCTGCAGTGAATACAGACAAATCTCTGATAAGGAGACAGCCATAATATGCCATTTTGTGTGACATCTTCAGGCAAAACCGGGCTGTAGTTGACAGACAAGTAAATATTATATGCATATAAAGAAAAACCACTGTCACTTAAAAAAAAACAGAAGGATGTTTTTGGTATTGTGTATTTGTGATCTTGTAGATGAGGGTTATTTTGCAGAGCGCATTCCCAAAGAGAAGATGCATCGTGTTATTATGTGAAAGGATGGGAAGACATAGTACCTTTATTGCTAGCTTCGCTTACACTATTTGTATTAAACATTAATCTTCCTATGATGTAAACTGAACTCAGAAATTGCAGCAAATTTTACAGGGTAAGGATATCTCTTTCCCTCTTCTTTCCTAGGTTGTTTACTTAGAGTTATGTTTCCATGTGGGAAGTGGCAATTTAATTTAGAGTGATAGCTGCTCAGCAGTTGGGGATATGTGTAAAAATTGGATTTGAAAGTAAGCATGTTTTCTGCTCCAAGCCTCCTCCTTCGGCTGAAAACATGACCAGCTTATATTTTGCTATGGTAGGAAAGCCTACCTTTGCAGGTAGGTTTTTGACAAGTAAATCAACAAAATCCAGGGTAGTTTCTGTTTTCTGAGCTCCTGAATGTCTTTGGGTTTAATGACATGTATCAAGCCGTCATAAATGTCAAAACACAATGAATTTTCTGATTTCACAGTTTTACATCTAGCTTCCAGTTCGCCACCTATATGCTATCATATCTCAAGTTTTGCTGTTCAAACAGGACAGTGCAGTGTTTTCTTTCCCCTGATGCTGTCACTAGCACACTTCGGGTTTAGCAACATAACTGAATTACAATGCCAGCCTGCTTGACATGCCGCAAGAAAACAAAAAAAAAAAAAAAAAAAACAAACAAACAAACAAAAAAAAAAAACAACAAAAAACTGTAATTACTGAAATCTGCCACCAGAGAGAGCTTTTGACTTGCTAACATAGAAGACGGCAAAACAGCAGTACTTCATGTAGAGTCAGAATGGAAGTTTTCATAAGTATTGTATTATTCATCTTTAAGTATCAGGAGGAAAATAATGAATCAAAATCGACAGCACCAGCAGAAAACATAAGTGCTGTGTGTGCATGTATGTGTACACATGAATTTTGTATTCATTTTAATTGCATGCTTGGTCCTGTGACATCTGTCACAGCATAAAATAGTGTAAACTGGGTGCAAACTGGTACTTACTGAATGACTTGTATCTATAAAGGAACTCTATATCAGTTCCTTGGATTTTAATTTGATCTATTGGCATGGCTGAGAGAGCAAAGGGTGTTTAGTGAAGGATAGACCTGAACTGAGTCGGGGATTAAACCCCACATTTCTCCTTTGCTACAAAATTACATGCGTAGTCTTGCTCTTTTGGTTTCCACCACTAACATGTGACATAATAAGAAGATACTTTGTCCATGTATGTGATAACTTTGCATTTTTAAAATACTCCTATTGATCACTCTGAATTTTTAAAACAGAAAACCAGTCTCTATAAAAAGGACACAACTTCAGATATATATTTTTTTCTTTTTATTTATCTCCTCTGTAGAGCTTGGAGTCTATTTTACCTGCATATTTTTTGTGGCAAAGACACCAGCACTGGCTCAGGAAGAACAGAAGGTGGGGCAAAGCTCTGAAGCTGTTTCTAGGACACATCCCAGCAGATTTGCAGCTTCTCTCCTGGGTCTACGGCATCGCAAATAGGATACTGGTCAAAACCAACCTTTGCTGCTGCCCAGCAGCTCCACCAGCTTTGTGGTTTCAGATGAAATAGCCCCCTTTTCACACTTCCCACATCCAATATCCCATTCTCCACTCTTATTGTAAAAGAGTATTTGCAATTTTGAAGGCGAATGGCTCCATCTTTGGACCCTCCTGAGATCCACGCAGAAATGTGTGGAAACTTTCAGTTAAGTGATGTCTTTCATTCTAATAGGAAGATTTTTCTAGTTCAATCTTTTTGCTTAACTGTCCCTTGCTGGTCCTTCTCACATTAAAACTTCAGGGAGCGCTGAGGAATATGCATGTTCAGGCCTGCAAGAAACACTTCTAACTGCAGGTAGAATAATTACAGCTGCCTCTGCTCTCTTCCAGGAACTGCTTGGTTCCAGGAATGTCTGATCTAGGGATTAAGTGTCTTTTAGTCATTCTTCATCATAAAGATCAAGTGTATTCAACATTTATTTATTTATTTATTTAAGAATCAGATCAAGCAGCATATCAAGTAGCCACCAAAGCAACACACATCATCCAAGTGGGCCAAACACATAACAAAAGCCCACATAATCTGACCACACATAACATGGATATCCAAGAAGCCCTAAAGGAAGAGAGCATATTACAGGTGGTGAATTATTCTGGCAGGCTGCCTCAAGCCAGCTAATTATAGACTGTCTTTAATGCTGCATTCTGGGATTTTTTGTGTGTATTTGTGTGTGTGTCTGTGTGTCACTAAATAAATAAATATGTAGCAACACTGACAGCCAAAAATTTCTGTGAAGTCCTGTAACACTAAGCTATTATTTTTGGCTTGAGATTCGTATAAAAACCCTACAGAGGTTCCTCCTAGTAATGGTTGACTGTGCTAAAATATTCTGCTAATGAATTAGGCTCTGATCTGTTTTGCTTACTCAAAAAAAACATCATGAGAGTAGATGTATTCTAATGTATTTTCAAAAAAAAATATTTTAACAGAAATGTAACTTTGGACATCCTAAATTTATTCTACCCTAATCTTGACCCCCCTCTTTTTATCCATGAGTGTTATGTTAGCTGCTTGCTGTGAAAGCTGTGATATTTTACACCCTGACATCAATTAGGTCAGGCACATTGCTGCACCATTTGATTGACCAGATATGTAATCAGGGCTGATCATATCAAAAACTTAGCAGTGCCTAGTGAGGTTTTAGAGTAGTTAGAATTGAAGAATGCTTTAGTGAAAAGGTGAAGAGTTGTCTTAGATAATAGAGGATTTGACCCTGCAAGACATTGAACACCTTTGATAACATGTGAAATTCTCCTCTTAGCCACTTTTGTCATTCAGAATTAATGATAATTAGAGAAGACTTTACTCCTGTCAACAGTCTGCCTCCACAGTCTTCTGCAATTTTTCTGATAATTTCACGAAGGGTTCAGTGTATGAACAAAACAGAAGTCCTCCTTCACTCATGCCATTAAGTATGCAGCTGAGAAAGCACATGCCCCAGGGGAACCCTCACTAGGAAAATAGTCCGGATGCCCTTGGACGTGTCAGCAAGTGGCTGTGTTCAGGGCACCTGGGCATGCAGGTGCTGAAGTCTCCTGAGGCCACCAGGTTCTTTAGTGATGATGTCAGTGTGCCAAACAAAGCCTGTCAAAATCTCAGCAGACTGACTGTCTAGCTGTTTCGGTGGATGTGGTTCAGAGCTATTGCAATTGCTTTGCAACCTCCAGCTGCACAGTATGGCAAGGTGTGATACTGCAGAGGAGTATTATCTTAGGCATGTCCTTTCCCTCTGCCCAATGTCACATTCTCTCAGGCCAGCCACGCCATGCTGTCCTTTGAAGAAATGTCGACTCACAGCTGTTTGTCAGACCACGCTATGAATCAGCTCAGGGAACTGATTTGCTTGAAAAATAATACAGCAAAGCACAGCACTGTGGACAGTCATGCCTGCACACCTGCAAAAACCGAAGAGGCTACACAGGGAAGGGGATGTTGAGAAAAATAGGAAATAGAGAAGCCAGGAAATGCACATGGACCCACATGTTAAAATGGGCCTCTGTGCAAGCAGCGTTATGCCTCTTTGCATTGCTTGTTGAAAAGAAGCCAGCACAGTAAGCAAGGTGTGAGCTGGCAGCACATACCTCCTCAGCTGCCCTGTGCTCCAGGCAGGCACAGAGCCTCAGCTGATGAATGGCACCAGTGCCGCAACTCACTGTTGTTGTCTGCTCAACCTCCCCCACCATGCCCTGGCTTGGGCTTTCCTCTCTTTGTCCCTTTGGCCAGTGGGACTACCACCAAGGCTGCAGCTGGTTTTCTGCCTCTTTAATGAGCGGCTTCCAGAAGAGGCTGGCAAAAGCCAGGGCAAACTCTCCTGCTGCAGGTAGACAGGGTACTCTGGTGTTTGTGGCAAAGTACTCTTGGTGGCAAGGATGTGTTCACTTGGCTCAGCTGCCAAGGAAAGCACCATGCAGGAGCGGGGTAGCAGGCTTCAACATCTGCCTCACTTGCAAGTTCTTGGTTTGCCAAGAGAGTGAGGTATCAGTGGATCATCAGCATCCTTTGCTGAGGGCTTTGGGAACTGGCTGAGAAAGTATCCACCATTTGACAGTGGAAAAGAAAAGCCCTGGAAACAACAGAGACTTCAGTTCTCAAGATGTCTTTTCAATTACACTGTCACTCCCAGCGTGTCTGATCTGTCTTGATAGATTTCAACACTTTTCCCTGCCAATGACTCCACCATCATCTCTAACTATACCTTTGCAGAGTTTATAAAGAGAAAGTGTCACACCAGTCTAGCTGCTCTGCCCTGGTTTCACAAATGCCAGTGCCAGCTTGAGAGTTTACTTTGGATTTTTGAAACAGAGGACTAAAACCACCACCACCACCACCAACAACAACAAACTTTTCTTCTTCTCCTGTCAGTGCTTTAACCCATGGCTTCCAATTTCTGCATGTTTGTTAGCTCAAAATATGCCACAAGGTAAAAACTGGATCCAGAGATCAGTGGCTCAGAATAGAAGTGACATACAGCCTTGTGATATCAAATCACTGACTCACATCAGAGAGAAAAATAATGGGAAAATTTAGAGCTAATTTCATCATTTGGGGGGTGCGAGGGGAAGAAGAAGGTTTTGAGCTTCTAACTACAGGGCAACAGAAGCAGATTTACTTCTCTAAGGCAGTGAAAAAGCCATCCTGTTATGTGTGACCAGGCACTGCACTTGGTTGATGATATTTTGTCCAGCAAGCCTGCTTTAAAACTTGCACAAAGTAAGTAGTTTCCACAGGGTCTCAGGCAATTTTGAATTTTTATAGAAAAGACTGTACTGCACAAAGTAACTTCTGTTCGTGTTCTGGGCTCCTCATTTTCTAAAAAAGTCAGCAGAACCCTGCAGTCCATTTCAGAGATTTTCTGGAAGGATTAATCGTCCACAAAGGTGATAAGTAGTGAATAATGGCATGATTGCATAGCATACAGCTGTAGAGAATCTCAGACATAAACAGATTAAGCTTTGCAATCAGACTCAGTATTGCCACATTTTGTAGTTGAGGAAACAAGAACAAATAGTTTAATGGATTTGCATTACGTCATCATCCAAAATTCAATAACACAGCTAGAAAGAGAGTTCACAGTTGAAGACAGTTTCTCAGACCTTCTCTGACCACCTTTGATTCCAGTGAGCCAAAGGCCAATGAAAATGAAGTACAGGAGAGGTACTGGAGCAAGTCCAGGGAAAGGCCACAAAGAAGATAGCTGGATGAGCCTGAAGACTAAATTGGGAATCAGGGCTCTGTCACACTACTCTGAATCTGCCTTTCCCATGAGTGTAAGTAAAGATGTTAGTGTGATAAATGTTTCTGGAAAGATCTGATCAGCAAGAAGTAACTATGATGCAATAATGATTTATTATTATTATTATTATTTAGTTTAAAAATTAAAAGTTTCTTAAAAACAGCAACAAGGCAATGTAGAAAACACAGCACATGCAGCTATGCTTGTGAAATCAGATATTCTGGTTTGGCAGAGATAAAGCTAGCAAAGCAGTGCAATTTGTCTCTTTGTGGTTAGCCAGTGCAAGATGGTCATTGCCGAGATGATCACATACGTTTTCTTTGTAAGCCTTCCTCCTCCTCCCCCTCATTCCCATGATAGATGGGGCTCATGGCAATCAGACACTGTCTTATAACATTATTCACGTTTGATCCAGTCTATGCACCAGCAGGGCAAAGAAACAACACAGATGGGTTTGGGGCCTCATTATTGTTAGTAACTTTAGCCTGAGAGTCCACTGGAGTGAGTCTGGTGAAGTGCCACAAAGGTGATTAAGGGACTGGAACATCTCTTGTTGTTGATGGGGAGAGGCTGGGAGAGCTGGGGTTGTTTGGCCTGGAGCAGAGAAGGTGCAGCAACATATGATCCGCGTGTATAAATATGGCTCTGTTTGCTCTGACCACCTTCTGACCTCTTTTTTGGGTGACTCCCCACCTGCAGTCCTCCTCAGCCCTACCTCAACCACCCATATTCAAGGCCAGCTCTGACACAGCGCAGCTGTAAAACATTGGATCAGACTACGGTGAAAACAGCCAAGCTGCTAATGCGAACTGTGCCAGGCCTCAGCTGAGCACCCACCTCTGTACCCACCAGGGGAGCAGTGTTTAGGTTCAGCTCCAGCCGTGCCCGTGCCTGTGCCCGTGCCTGTCCATGGACACCTGACTTTCCCAGCCGGGACCAGGGCCTGCAGCAGGGCCTGGGGATGGCCAGGCTGTGGCCAGCCCCAGTCACCATCCCTGGCATGGCCCAACTTGCCTTGCTGTGACTGCGGGATGGGGCTGGTCGGGGACAGAGGCACTGCACCCTCTTGTTTGGAAAGTGTGTGCCTTGTGGCACTCAGGACTGCAGCACAGGGCTGCTGCCTGGGGAAGCTGGTGGCTGGGAGGGCCTGGACAAGGAGGAGCTGGAGCAGGAGCCATTGGCCAGGTTCGAGGCTGCCACCCCCTAACACTGGTGTTGGTACAGAGCAGTGCCAGCTGGTGCTCTGCCAGCTCTTTGGGGACAGAAGTGCAATGAGCTGAGACAGTTTTGGGGTGCTTTTCTGAGCATCTGCTGGTTCCAGCCATCTCCAGCTGCTTGGTGCAGTCAGGCAGTTGCGGCCTCCTTGGCTTTGCCGGGATAACAGCCCACATCAGCTAGCCTCTGATGTGTTTGCTTTCTAGATGAGCCAGTTCAATTTTGACATTATTTAATGCCAGGAATTGTTGCTTTTGTTGTGGGATGGCTGTGATTGGGTTGGGAACAGATGCTCCCCATCTGTGGCCAAGGTCTGCTGGGGCAGAAGGTCCTGTCACCTTTCCAGGCCAAGCCCTGAGTCCAGAGGAGATTCAGCTGAGCCACATGACTTAGTGCCTTAGTGCTCCCCAGCCTAACCACACAGCAAACCTTGCTCGGATTTCGGCAGGACTCAGCACAGCATGGCCAGCCCTGGCAGCAAGGCTCAGTGTTCGTCTCAGACACCAGCATGGAGAACATGAGCTTTCTCGGAGGCCTGTAAATTAGCCAGCTTTGGGTGTAGCCTCAGCAGGGTACTGGAAAGCAAATTTCCAAAAAAAGCAGGGTCCCAGGTCTGTTTTTTGTCCTCATGACAATGTAAAAATGCTCTGGAGTTCTTCAGAGCTACTGTCACCAGGATTTGGAAGCAAGAAAGGACGTTCTCTAAAGCAGAGACCCAGCATCGAGGAGTTAGTGCCAACAGGATAATGTTTAGCAGCAATGCTAGCAAATGAGACAGCATGTTATGATTGGGTGAGTTTGAAAATTGTAATGTTAGGCAATACTATTTTCCTTGCTTATATTAAGTATGTAAAATGTAGTTTTGTTTTTTTGTTTGTTTTCATTATACAGCTGCAAAGAGTTTTTTTTAATGAGAATACCTTTGCCCTAGCCACACTTTAAAATAGGTCTGTGATCAGCAAATGAAGCTAAAATTGCCATATAGCCCTACAGAAAATGGCACTGCATGGTGAAGAATTGATGCAACGAAGTTGAAGGTTGACATAAATAACATGAATGATGATTAAGCCATGAGCTTTTAGCAGGACAAAAAGGTGCATTTCACATATAAATGCGTTCCCTAGGATTTGCCCCTCTGATAATAACATGAAGAGTACCAAAGTTAAATAGACAAAACCTTGAGCTGACCTTCAGTATGAAGGAAAACATACCCACAGTGACTTCTGAACAGGGCTTGATGGTATCTTGCTGTAGAGCATGCTGAACCAGCAGCCTGGCTATCACTGCTGGAACTGTTTTAAAGTGCCTTGGCCAGACAAAACATCAAATATACTTGTGTTTGAAATTTGATGTTAGCAGAGTGTAGATGTGATCTATTTACACAAACACTAACTATTACTGAGTACAAATTATCTGCTTTTAGGAGAATACTTTTGTGATCTGCTATTTCCTGTGTGAAAAACCTCATCTGCTAAATGATGTGCAGTTTAAGGTAATAAATACAAAGCTAGAACTAACAAGGAGATTACATTAACCATGACACACAACTAAAATGTTGAATTTAAACATTAGGCACTTAATTTTGATAAATGCAGTTAATTAACAGATTTGTTGTGATCAAATACAACAGAGCAGAAATAAGAAAAAAGACAAAAGCATCTGGCTATCAGTTTTATTTTTTTTGGCACTAAAAGACACTATCACTGGCAGTAATAACTGGTCTGCTTTTGCTGTTGGATCAATGTCTTTGACTTGCATGCCAAAAATCAAATTCTTTTGTAAATGCTGTTATTTTAACAAGTACAAAAATAAACGAGCATAAGCGAACCATGGCTGTTTGCCACAATAAGGAAAACAAGTGGGATTGTTCATGGACAGGACAGATCTGCGTAACGTCTCTGTGCAAGAGCCGAAGCACTTCAGCTGCTCCTTTGCACGGCTCTGCTGTAGTGTATTTGAGTCCAGAGTCTGAATGTTATGGTGCAACCCTCACCCAACAGAAAAACATGCCCTGTGTACAGCCTCTTCTCTGTGTCCAGCCTGCTCCTCGGGCAAGGCCATGGTCACGCGGGGTGTGCTTCCAGCGGCTCCTGCAGGAGGACAGGCTTGGCTGAGTGAGCAGGCATGCCTGCTGCTCACAAGCTGAAGTCTACAGGTCTAGACAGAGCTATTTCAAGTGCAGGAGAGTTAGAGCTTAATGTGGGAGAGATGGGGGCTGGAAAAGACCAGACTTCCTCCCAGTCCTGCTCATCTCACTCCTCTCAGGGGAAAGACTTAGTGGAGCTAGCCACAAAGGCAGTAAACATTGACATGGGTTTGCTGAAGGCCAGCCCACGCTCCCTGGGGATCTGTGCTGACAGCCGCTGTGCTGAGAGGTTCAATCTAAGATCACTTGTTAGACACTGAAGTGAGGAATCTTGTTAAAATCTTTTAAAAAACAAACAAACCTTTGCCTAGTGTTTTGCTTCCCTTTCCTTTGCTTTGCAAATACGTAGCATCACAGTGCCTTCAAAAATTATTCCTTTCCCTCTCAAGAGTTGATTATGCAGAGAAAATACGATTTTTGAGAACCAAGCAATTTGGTCAGAACTATTGTAAAGGAATGTTTTATAAGTACATATACTATTTTTTTTTTTTTAAAAGTGTTTATTTGCCGCTGGGAAAAAAAACATACAGGATGATTGCATGCTCATGGAGACCAGCTTGACCTGCCTACTGGTTAATATTGTAGGTGAGTGTATCTTTCCTATGACTGGATTCAGCACTTTTTAAAGCTTTAGGGTGTTGTTTTGCTGTTGTTTTTCTCCCAATAGCTATGAATCCACAAAGAGATGACTTTTTTCAAGCATGTCTTTGAAGAAAGAGGGAAGTCATACTTTTTTTCTGGGGGGGTGGGGAGGTGGAAGGGGAGGAGGGGATGATAGGTGTGGGAGGGTGGGAAGGAAAAACAAGTAGCTGCAGCCACAACAAACGGGTATGTTACTTGGCCATTGCTGTGCTCCAAATAATCTGCCTGGAAAGAGAGAATAATGTCAGAAATACCCTACTGTACAAAAGCATGGTCCTTTCAGCCCAGTAGTGTGACCCCACAAGCAGCAAGAGGAGAGGGTATTTGGTGAGTTCCCCACAGCGATCCACGCCCTTCCTCTAACCCAGCATCCGCAGCCGCGGTACTCACAGATGCCAGCTGGCAGTGCCTTGCACACTGCCTTGTGCTGCACATTGGTGTCAGCAGTAATTATCAAAAGACTATAGCAAATCATCCTATGTTTGCATAATGGAGCTCTTGGACAAAGAATACAGTCCAGCTTATTCTGAGCAGCAGCCGCACCAGCATTACGGAGGATGCTGTTCCTTATCAAAGTCCTTTAAGTCATGCTGAGAGAAGAAAAATATTGCATGTTGACAAGTTGATTGCACATTCCTTCACCTGTCTCCATACTGAAAGACCCATCTATCCTTAAATACTGTCACCTGTACAAAAGCCTCATTCCTGACTAGCCACACAAAGAACTTCAAGCAATGGCACTTCAAACAAACCTACAGTTAAACAGAAGTATTGCTGTTTTTCAAAAGTGCATCCCACATTAACATCTATTCACTTTTAAAAAAATCACTTTAAAAAAACCAAAAAAACATCTTGGGAAAGAAATCCCCTGTTGTTTATTTCAATGCACAACTCTAAACAGAATAATTTGCACTCTATGAGCTTTTCACTTGAAAGTCTAGCTGCATTGGATTTGAATTCTAATTGAATTCTAATTAAAATACCCACTGGAAGCCACAGACTCCTACCAAAAATAAATAAATAAATAAATAAATAAATAAATCCTTAAAACTGTTACAGGGAAAATTGTCTTCCCACAGTATTTTTTAGCTTCAGTAGATTAGCAAAAAACATTGAAAAGTTGAAAACTGGGAAAGTATTTTTTAATATTTCATCTTTCTTTAGGAGGATTAAGGAAGTCCTATCACTTAAAGCCAGAATTTGGCTTCACAGAATACTTTTTTCCTTTGATATCAGGAAGCAATATATATATATATATATATCTTAAAAAGAGGAATTATTAGAACTATTACTGAGCTGAGAAATCTGTACCAAACCAGTGTTACCCACAAAAAGAAGTTAGGCTGCCCTTAGCTGCCTAACCCAATCTTTAGCCTTATTTCCTCATGTATGGAATACAATGGTTAATGCTTTACAACATTACTGTTCTATGTATAATCATGTGCTATATGCAGGGGTATTGTGTATCCTTACCAGAAGCCATTAAATTCTCCTATGTTCTGGACTGACCACAGAACCAACAGGCACATTGATTCCCATGCATGCCAAACACACATAAAAGTACAATAAATATTTAAACACTTGCAAATAAGAGGTAAAAAAAAAATCTTATTTCCTAATTTTAGGTACACGATTTATATAATTCATTTTATGAATATAGCTATGCAGATGCCTGCACTCACTCCTCTCCATATTAATATCAATGAACTAAAGCAGCCAAGTGAGAAGGAAAAAAATAAAAAATTGTTTTAGACGGTACCATGCAACTGAGATTGCTAAAGTTACCTCCAGCCAATAACCTGTTTCTGCTTGGTCCCTCAGTATTGCAATCTATGTCTGAAATATGGATGATGTTGAAGATTCTGAAATTATTGTAAAAGAGGTTTACAGACAAGTTGCTCCAGGATCAGTCTTGGTAGGCTTTTTGTTACTGCTGAGGATTTTTTTCAGAGGTGTCTTTATCTGGAGTCAATGCAGCACCCTAGGAATATTTGAGGCTTGGACTGAACTTGCATTAATTACGTTGTTGTGGGTAAAACTAAATGCTATAGTCAGGGTGTGTTTCAAAAGCTAGGCCAATACACAGAGTACATTTTAAAGAATTGGAAAAGGCATCATTGGGTCCTGTCAGACTTTAAACCTGCTGAGAAATGATGATCCTACAAAGCAGTCCAAATTCTCCTGGTGCTTTTGCATCAGATTAATTAAGCACTCTTCTTGTTAATCTCGTTTCTTGTGTGTGACATCCTGAAAAGAGTTTAGCAGGACGTACCTCCTGGTAAGTTGGTGTTCCTCTGCCATTCCTTACAGATGGCCAAGGGCAGCTGTACAGGTTTAACAGAGACTCTGCTGCTGCCAAAGGGCAGCTCAAGTGAAGCATCAGTGGTCCACTTAATGCCCCTTCCTGATGGCATGATGACCTATAGATCTGATGCATTCTGAAAAGGCGACATCACAAGGTTATCTCGGCAACCCAACAGGAGCTGCCCTGCTGCTGCTTCAACCTGCAGCAGGAAATTGATCAGAAACGCAGTGCATTGGTCTTGGCTTGACTGGACTGCACTTGGGCATGTGAGCATTGGAACATCTCAGGATGTCAGGATGTCACCACAGTTGCAGTGCTCAAGGAGCAAAGCCTTTTTGCCCACAGACTTGTGACTCCTCCTTGGGAATATCCCAAGCACTGAGCAAAGCTTTCCTTGTGCTTGGGGTACGTGCGCACACATGCACGCACGTTCTCTGTGTGGATGCTTTGGTGTGACCTTATCCTGCAGACATTTTTTTCCTTCTAAGTGGAACACCTGTAGATGGCTTCATAAAATCTCCCTGAGTCATACAACCTTGTAAAGATGGGGAGATTTTTAGCTTTCTATTATATTTTTAGCTGTCAATTTTCTATCAAATTTAAGTAAAATTAGCAAATATTTGTAAAACCATAGAATGGCTTGGGTTGGAAGGGACCTTAAAGACCGTCCAGATACCAGCCCTCCACCATGGGCAGGGACACCTCCCACCAGACCAGGTTGCTCAAAGCCCCATTCAGCCTGGCCTTGAACACCTCCAGGGATGGGGCATCCACAGCTTCTCTGGGCAACCTGTTCTGGTGTCATGAGCTACTGGGGCAGAATGAGAGAACAGGACAGATGCACCTAGAACTGAATAATTCTTATTATGTTAGGTGATTTTTGAGAACACACATGCTTTTAATCAGTGCCAAATGCTATCTTCCTGAAAATAACGTAATTTAAACATTTTCTTTAGCTTGCGGGGAGGCTCTTTTTTGTCTTATGATAAACTGCCTGACCTGATCTCCCTTCAGGCACTTCCAGTAGACAAAGACTATGAAGGAGTATTGCCTGTTTTGTCCCTCTTTTTAATAATAATAAATAATAATAATAATTTTATTTACCACAGTTTAACCACATAACTTCAAAAGATAAAGGCGGCACAAAAAGTGCACGTTAACTCTTTCTGCTAGAGTAGGTGCACATAGGTATGCTAATGCAAATGAAATATCAAGATTTTTGCTTTTCAGATGCACCAGTAGCACACCTGCTGCAGATCTACTGCCAATTTTAAATTTAAACCTTTAGAATATTTTTGTCTCTGTACAAATTTTAACTTTGTAAGAGATCACTTTCACTGCAAACTTGCATGACCTGTACATAGCAGTCATTTTTTATTTTTTTTAAGTAGTTGACCTGTAGCATTGATATGCATATGTGACATCAAGGACGTTTGCTGCGTGCTTTGCTCAGGTTCAGCCAGCATGAAATAATATACCTGCAAGATACCTGCAACTTGCTGTGTTTGTCGTACAAATGCAGGCAGCTTTTACTACTTGCGTCAGTGTATTTGGCCAACTGTAGCTGTGCAGGGAGTCTCTGCAAATGAGATACACACAACTTAAAGAATGAAGCAATTATTTATTGTTTCTCTCACATGCTTACTGAGCTCCTTGGCTCAGCATCAGCATGACGATGCCCCGTTAAGAAGAGTCTGTGCAGACCAGGTAGGCATCATGCATGGTGGGGGCGGAGGAACAGCAGAGCTGGGAGCAGAGCAGAGCTGCAGAGCATGGGGACTGCTGAGATTGCACAGCCACCACAGCCACCGATGTTGCCAGCACCACCAACCTGACCAACCCGACGTGGACTTGGCACCTTTCCTTTCTTCAGGGTTTTGTACTTTTTCACATTCCTGCCTTACTCTTGAATCCTTTAGCTATCAATGCGTCACCCTGTGAACAGCCCTGCCTCAGCCTGTAATGTTACCTCTCCTCTGTCTACAAACTTTCTCACAGCTCTGTTTCACGTGGTGGTGAGGTTTTGAGCTTGTGCCTGGGTTAGGCAGTTCTGCTGGGGACCTGTGGAGAGCTGGTAGGGTGCTGGTGGGGAAGGTAATTGTGGGTTACGGAGATGGCAAGTTACTTGTTAGAGGGGCAAAGGGGAAATTAGGTTCAGGTATTATGATCACTGAGAAGTTAACTATAATTTTGAACTTCTTGTGGTTTGTGCTAACAGAAAAAAACTTGGTGTTTCTCAGGCTTTTCATGGCAATGCGGGAATGGAACTGACACTGAGTACTGGAGAAAGTCAGTACAGGCAAGCACAAGGTGTCGAAAACATTTACCTTAGGATAGACCTATGGAAAAGAATTCAACACTATACTTTCAACTGGAAAATTAACTTGTTCTAATAGAGGAAAACAATCCTTTTAATAAACTTTTAAGCAGATGGTATATAAACAATTGACTGCATGACATTTCTTGCAGGTTTCAGAATTCTCTGGTGATGGGCACTGTATAGGAAATAAATTAAATGATGGAGAAAAAAACCAATAAAATTCTGCCTTTCATTTCACAGTGGGATCCACAATTGACTCATGTTATTATTACACTACCAAACAACAGTAATTTAGCAACATCTTTGTTTCTTCCCCTCTACTGCAGAATTTAATCTGCCTAAAGAACTACTGCTTCCTGCATTCCTACTTCCCTTTATCGAAATACCCATTCTTAATGTAACATATTCTTATGAAATCAACATTTAAAAATCTTGAACCAAGAGATGCTAAGATTTAATTATTGCAAACCAGAAGTGAATAGATGGATGCTTCCCACTACACAATAAAAAGAACTTTTTATAAAAAACCACATTTTTTAGTCTTTGTAAGTTTAACCCCTCTCTTTCTTTAGCTGGAAAATGATGATTTTGAGACATTTTAAAACTAGAGCTATCCTGTGGAAGTTTTCTTACGACCCAACTTAATTTGAAAGCTTTAATGCAGTTAATAGAGTTTACTTAATGTCGCTTCAGCTGTACATCACTGACTTTATATTCAGTAAAACCTAGAAAATTAACATTTTATTCATTTTAAAAAACAACAATTGTGGGGAAAAAACAATAAAGCAAGCAATATGTTAATATGAAAAAAAAATTAACTGATTGCTTTACTTTTTCCTCAAAATTAAATCTCAGTATTTAAATGTGTAAGTCAACCTAAATCTTACAACTGCAAAACCATTTTTATTGTCCTTGCAATCTAATACATATTTGCTATATGTAATTTGCATTTCCAATTTTGACATGAACAGCTGCATTATCTAGAAAACGTTATATGGAAGAAATATTTCTAGCAAAAACAAAAAAATCAATTCTGCTCCTAGGGTTTGATTAATTAAAAAGCAGCAACAAGCCCCCAGCCCCCTGCCCACTTTCTGGAAATGGCTTGTTGGCATGGAAACCAGAGCATGCATTACCATTCAGGGTGCTAACAGAATATCATGCCCAACATGAGAACTCAACCCAGGAAAAAGGGAGAGAGCAATGCTTTTATAATGCAGTTACTGAGTTGGTCCTAAAAAAAAATTAAAAAATAAAAATCTGCATGGAAATAACAGATTAAGCTTTTAAATGGATCTAACTTTGTGGTCTGCTCTTTTTTTTACTCATACGGATCTCATTTTGATCAAACAAGACTCCTCCACATGAATTTAATTACTGTCTTACTGGGCCTTAGATCCAGCTGTGGTCTCATTGTTGGGGTCTCCAGGCACTGCAATACAAATAAAGTAACAAAAGGTTTTCAGATTCAGTTTCCGTGAACATTTTTAGTGGTAATGCATCCCTTTGTAAAAGGAAAAATGAAGGAAAAAAAAAACAAAAAGACATTCCCTCCCTCCCCCTCGAAAACAAACATTGTTTTTGCCCATTAACACTAGGAATTGGCTGGGGAGGAGGAATCAGTAGCAATTCTGCTTGTTTCTGGAGAGCACTTCATGGAAGTTTTGTTTTTTTATAAAGTACACCATTTTCCAGGCAGTTCTTGCTACTGTTTTCAGTAAGCAATAGTTTGCAATGCAAATAAAAACTAGTAAATTTTAAGCTGCTAAGACTCTTACAGTAGCTATTATTTGATAGGTTTTCATAGCCACAAACACCACTTTTGCAAACAATTCTTTTTTTTCCCCTTAGGTAAAGCTTGTTTATCATTCACTCAAAATGCATCTTATGTCTGAATACCCTAAGGATCTACATTTCTTATACTGAAACAACTCAAAATTTGATGCAAGATTTACACCAGACAGATTTCTCAGTGAAAAGTCAGGGAAGTCATGAGGAAAGAAATCCCATGCATGTGATGGTGTGAGCACTTTCTTACAGCACTTTATTTTGAACCCTAACACCCAAGAGCACAACCACATCTATCTTCTTGAACTCCTTTGGGGCTACAGAGAAATGATACACAGCAGCAATTCCAGGTCAGAGCTGCCAGGCAGCTGTGGCACACACTAACCCCTCTGAACCTGCAGCATTTTCCTTTGGTCTTAAGAAGCAGCAGCAGCTATACAGTTTTCTTTTAAGCACATATGCTGGGATTCTGCTCTCCTCTTCCCCTGACTCACAGTCAGATCAAGGGCAAAGCATAAAAACAATAAATGTGTTTTCATGGCTTCTGGGCCCTAGAAGTTGTCCTTCCTTGTGATAATCCACCCTAAAAACAAAATAATTCCCCTCACCTTGCTTTCATTAAAAAGCTGATCTAACATAACAAAAATAAAATACATTGAAAGACAGTAGGAAGGACTCCATGTAGATGCTATGCTTCTAATTCCTACAGAAGCAAACATCAAGAGTGGAAGTACAACTCATTCCTTCAGAGGCCCTCATTACCAAGTGAACCGAAATTCAAATCCTCACCACAGTCTAATCAAACAGCTGGGAATGTTTAGATTCATTCTGTTTCAGATTGTGTTATGATTGTTTTCACAGATGTAAGCAATGATGGTATTTCTGCTCTCACATTATACATGCAGCTATCTTAGTATTGTATTAATAGACTTGCATGTGGAGATTAATCCATCCTCTGACAACCATAATCATGGATTAGCTAGTACGCATTTACTTATAGGACCACTTTTGCATGCAAGCAATACACCACCACCCATATTTTCCCCTCCTACACCACTAAATACTTGGAGAGACAAGTTCAAGTCCCTGCTCATGCATCCTCTCTCATGCTGCTCCAAAACGCTCAGAGGGCCCATCCAGAACTGCATCATAAGAAAAGCATTTATAAACCTGCCCTATGTAGTTCAGATGTCAGGTAGAGCAATCAAAAAAAAGTGCAAATTAAGCTAAAGTTTAAGTTAATACCAAATCTAAACCTTTCTTCCCGCTAAACATTCCCTGCTTTCACTTGAAGTCATTAGAGTCAGAAAGCACAAAGACTACATTTAGGGGAAGTCCCCTCCATCCCTGACTTTTTCAGGGTAACTCTCTAACTTTCATTTATACAAATATAACTCTACAGTCTTTTCAGCAAAGATTAACTTGAATTTTTCAGTATGATTAACTGATACAAGTTATAAAACAGAAGAGTATCTAATTTTTTAGAATGTAAAAATGAAAATACTATCACACTGGGATCCAACTTTATAGAAAACACAACATGGTTTTGTAGTATTACAAATTTATTTAGTTTCTTTGAAATCATTTTTTCAGCATTTAAAATTTCACACATACAAAAACAACTTTTATGTATTAAATCCAAAGTATGGATTATTTTTTAAACAGAAGTGCTGTGCTTTTTCTTTTTTAAACAACTCATGAACTAAATTCTTCACTTATAAATTTGATAAAAATAAGTGATGCACATGTGAAATTCATGTGAATTAACATGTGAAAATCATCTCTTTGGGAAACAAGATTTTTTTTTTTAATTGTATCATGAAAGATACTGACCTGAAAAAGGATAAACAATCATACACAAGGCATAAACATTACAGAGTAATTCAGACATTTCATAAAGAGATCTGGAAAAGTACCTAAAATAGTAATATTTAGTATAAAATTTCAATAATAAAATATTGCTTGTAATAAATAAGAAAACGTGTTTCATTAATACTGTTCTTCCCTTAAAGCTCTCTTGGATGTAACATGATCAGACCTGATCAAAACTCTTTTTTTTTTCTCTGTATAAAGTAGGCAGATTTACAGGCTTCAGGTCATCCCTTGTTAGAAAACAATTTTATTATCAACAAAACAAAATTCAGTTCAAGGCTCATGCGTCATTATGGGCAAAAAAAAAAAATCCAGAGTGGGAATAAGCCTTATTACATTGACTTTAATACCTATGATATTTGCCTATTTTTTTTTAAAACCAAAGTGGAATAAGACTTCTTATGGATTAGGAATGCAAAGAGCAAGCTGCCCAAGTTTCCTCAAAAGCTTCTAAATATTTGTGTAGCAGTTATCAAAGCCATCAGGGAAAGTTAGCTGTATAGGGGATACGAGCTGTATCCCCATTATATGGGGACATTTGTTTTCATTCCTGCACGACCCATTTGTAGACACGGCAATTTGGAGTAGTTCTTCAGCAGCTGCTCAATAGCGATGTGACGGACATTCAGTTCTGAGGCCAAAGAGTCTTTTTCTTGGACTTGCTGTGTCAGCTCCTCAAACACATCTGCAAGAACATTATCAGGTTAATGCACTTGGTCACTCTACTTTTATAGGGATAACAAACAATGGTGAATATTACTATTAAAAAGGCACAGATATAAGTGGCTCACTCACAAGAACACTGTTTAGTTCCAGCACAGGTTGGTATATGCATTGTAAACTGAACAGGATCTCCAGTTCTGTTTTAGGTGACCCAAGTCAAGGTAGAACAATTTGTAACTTGAAATGAAGATGAATTCAGTGCAAAAAATACATATATAACAAAAATACACATTAAGTGAAAATCTGTTTCACCCAGTAAGGTTACATAATAAAAACACACAGAAGCTTCTTGCTTTAATGTAGGAATCAGATGTAAAGAGATCTCAATTCCAAACTTAACTGATAACAAAGCCATTACAACTTCTTTTTAAACAAAATTTTATTTACCACAAGGCAGCACAAAGGCAAAACAAAGAGTACTGAAAAATTCTCACCCTGAATTTGCTTGAGAAGTTTTTCATTAAGTTGCTTTAACTCTCCAGGAGTCATCGTATTCACTGTAAGAAAAAAATCCATTATCACTTCCACCAAAGTCACATAAGCACCTCTAAACAGATTGCCATTTTATCAAACTGTTTTTATTTGCTTTCAAATGATCAGCAGGTGTGACAGTAAATTAGAGGCCACATTGTTTATTAGTAATTTTGGAAAATTTGAAAATTCTCTTAGGCTGACATAGACAAGTATCTATTCATAGGAAAGCCCCTTCCTTGGCATCAAGAAGATGCAAGCTCAAGCACTCAAAATACCTGTGTCTAGAATCAGAATTGCTTGTCCCCTTTTAACACTTCTTGGACTTAAGTTCTGACAGCAAAACATGTTTTCCACAGTGCTACTCCTGCAAGTACATCTGTTTAATTGCAGGCAAGTGGACAATACTGAAGAGAGTCCTGCTACATTTGCAAGCCCTTAGAAAATTGCTTCTAAACAGACTTTTCAGCATGTAGCTACATCTCTTACCTATAAAGTTTTGTGCCTTATGCATATAGAAATGCTGTATACAGTTTCCATACAGTAACTCAGTGATAAACAATGAAAAAAATCTTGGTTTGATACAAGCAAAGACCAACATATAAAAAGCTTACTTCTCACTTTCTTCTGTTACACTCCTAGTGAGCACTAAAAGACCCTCTGCATCATTCAAAACTCCTCCTATATATATAACTATTCTAAGACAAGCACACTGCTGATCCTCGAGAAAAATGCATATTAAACCTCAAAGGAGGGAATTTTGAAAGTATTCTACACAGATCTGAATCAACAGTAGCAAGCAAGGAAGCAGAGGCCTCCTTCCTAGAAGTTCCTCAACCCAAGTGTGGTGGGCAGAGCTTGGTGCCACATCTACTGCTGAAACGGCCCAGGGCAGGATGGTAAAAACTGACAAGCCTGGCCACCACAGGAGGTTACAGGAGGAAACAAACTAACACCTTGTAAATCCTGCCTGAGTGCTGCAGCTTAGCAAAACTCACTGCACTCCTCAAGGTAGGGACCATACTGTAATCACATAGCTTTTGTTCAGGGATTTTTGAATGCCAGAAGTTTCTGTATTGTTAATTTTAAAACATAAGTTCTGATAAGGCTGATTTTTATTTACTGAAAAGACTATTCTGATATTCTAGGCCTTCTCTTCCAATCTTTCTCACATCTTGCAATTATGGGTTATTAACTTTCTCTTGTTATTGCCGAACTAAAGTTGGCAACAGTTAAGATAGCCTGCTTGTAGCTGCTCAAGACATAAGGCCACTTAACAGAGGAACAGATCCACCTGTCTCCTTCAACAGCAGATTACAGCAGTGCTTCTCCTAACCTTCTGCTCAATAGAACAGATTTTCTCACAAATCACCATACTTTAAGTTAACACCTTTTAAGCCCCGTGAAAGGTCTGATCAGATTTAAGATGGTAATTAATAATTTAAAAGGAACAAAAAAAAAAATCATTAAGTCTTTCCTTCTTTCTATACCTAGTGGTAGGAAGTCACTTTCTATTTCGTTATTTTCATCAACATTTCATTAGCTGCAGCAGGTAGGCAGGTTCACAAATTTCCCCCCTCTTCGAGTATATCAGGACAGGTCTGTGTTATGTCACATAATTCTGATACAGGAATAGAATACTAAATTTAAATAAGTTTTTCTATGCACAGCTGAGAAAATGTAAAAAAAAATATCGAGCAAGATATTTACAGTTACATTAGCAACATTTTTTTTTTTAAACAGAATGTTATGCTGTTACAGTGCTGGTGCTGCAACAAGACTGGACCTTAATTTTGGCATAGAAAGACCCTACTAGATTTTTCTCTAAAATAAACTTTACATAAGCACAAAGTTTCCAAATGAATATCTTACAAAGCAGAAAAGATAAATAATGTTAAAATTAATTACTTAAAACACAAAACAGAAATGCCTTAAAAGTATATGATGCAGTCATAGCAGATAGGAAAAAAATGTTATTGTGCTGAAAAAGAGTTTTATATTCCTCTGTCCCGAGATCAGAGAGATAAATTCAAAGTGACTAACTTCAGTTAGATAACTCCATAAACCAGGTCAAGCTTTCATAATTCCTCCGTTAAATGCTGTCCTGATTTAATTCCAATTTATGACTCCAGAGGACAGGTGGTCAAACATCATACAGCAGTTAAAATTGTTTTGTAAAGAATGACAAATAACCAAACTTTACAAGGACAAGTTCTGTTAGTTTATTAAAAATGGGAGTCTAAAGAAACCAATTCCAAATTTTACAGCACCCCTTTCTCTCACTCTCTTCTGCCATTCCAAATTGTATTGTTGCCTTTTTTTCTATTATCTAAATTTTCCACTGAACATTTTGCTAGCTTTATCATCTTCCTTCTTGGGTCTTTTGAAATTCAGAAACACTCTCTGATTACTTCCCTCATTTACAAAAGTAAAAGTCAATGTATCCTAGTTTAGGACCAAGAACTGTTCTAAAAGCATCAAGGTAACTGCACAGATCTCTAGGAACTTGCACTTGACACATCTTATGTAACTTGATTCCAAAGACTACAGTAACCTAGATATATGTCTGAAGACTCTTTCAGTGACCTTCTTCTGAAATAACAGGATAACTTTTTTCTTATGCACAACAAGCAGAAGAAAAAAAAAAATCTAGAAGTATACATGGAGTCTGCTGCTATTAAGAATGTTTAATTGTGTATGTTGCTTCACAAGTTTGCTCTGCTGCTTTACCTCTAGTTTCCTCTATTGTTTAGGGCAGCTGTCCAAAAGGTAACTCAAGACACTATTGATGATGTTCAACAATATGGCTGCTTTCAGGAGTTTAATAGTCTGCACAAGCAGGAGTATGACTGTCATGACTGATGTAATAAAGACTGACTGCAGTTAACTGTATCCTTTCTTTAAAACATAAATTAGACAGGCCATGTATCGCTTTGTCATATAACTATCAGGAAAGTTAAAAAAAAAAACAAAGAAAAATAACAAAAAAAAACCTCTTCACCCACAAAAACTATCTACTTAACTACATAACCACATTTTCCCACAGATTTTACAGTAATTCCAAACTGTTAAAAGATGTATTTCTGGCTGTGAATTAATGCCCTGTGGTAACATATAGAGGTCAAGAGATTTCAGAAGGTGCCCCCCGCTTGTGAGGATGCATGTAAATATATATATACTTACATTCTTCCCTGCTGTAATGAGGATGCCTGTGATGAGGAACACCAGTGCGTGAATCACTTTCAGCTTTTTCAGGTTTCTGGGCTTGGTTGTGATTAGACCACAAAACACTGTTGCAGCAGAATGTAGCACCTGTTTCTTGTAACATACCAAGTCTGAAATCAGAGGATTCTCTTTGTTCTAAAAGACTTTGTGAACAGCTTGAGATGTTTCCGGAATTTCCATCTATCCATTTTGCAGAGTATCTAGGTACTGGGGAGTCAAACTGTGGGAGTAATTTTCTATCAGTCTGATGTCTGAAGTTAAAAAACGGGTGTTGGGATGGTTTTGAGCTTTCGGTATCAGAGTCTAAATCCTTGTTTTGTGCATACTGTATGATCCAGTTAATTTTTTTGCTCAAGATATTTTTTACTTCTGCATATGTACTTTTAGAGAGCTTTGACCGCGGACAGTCTTGATTTGCTATTAGGTGGAATTTTTCAAAGCAGTCTCTGTGGCCCCTTAAAGATCTTGTATGTAGAAGATCCGACTTTGGTACTCCTGTAAAGACAATAAAACAGAGTTCACTTACTGTTTATTCAAACTAATTTTTCAAAACCTTTATTCACAAGCAACCAATAAATTAAAATATTAAGTGCTGCTTTCATATTAATAGTCCCACCATTGAAGTAAACCTGGTACATGATGATAACCTAAATGATCTGAAATCCCACCCGATCTCAAATCCTTCACACTAGTAATCTCTAGTGCAGGACTTGGTACTCACAGGTTACCTCCATGTGCCTCTTACGTGATAACAGATGAAGCAAGCTGCCAGATGCATACATAGTGGATGAAAGCTATGCAGACGTTTATAATTTGTCCTAAGTAATTCTAACTATGTATCAGACATTTCCACTGAACAATACTGAAGAACATTCTGATAACATCCATTCATGCACTTATCTTCTATGTATAATGTTTTGAGCCATCTGGTTCTCAGACACTGCAGTGTCCAGGTTTGTGGCGAGTGCTGAAGCATAATTCAGACTTCGGTCACAGTTTATTATTTTGCATTAGTACAAGCCTGTAGCCTAGCTTGAGAATTGAGTTCTAGTACTGTTGATGTTTGCCAACATTAAACTGCCTTGAAATTAATTCCATGTAACATGGATGCTTGTTCTCCTCTTTTCTTGTCCTCCTTCAAAGACTATTCAAATAGCTACAGCAGGTAATTTACTCAAACCTCGAAGTAATTGATAGTGATTGACATGTTAAAAAGGAACACAATCTGTGAAGATCAACAGTTGTTAAGACAGATGGCATGAGAAATTATTATTTCATAAAGTGAATAGTACTCCACTACAAAATAACTTTCTGCAACTTCAGTGGATACTTATTTTTGTTCAGATTTACCTATGCATTAGATTCAGTATCTGAGTTCAGAATACTGAGCAGTCTAGCTTACCTCACTCAGTACGCTACCTGGGAGGTTCCCAATATGAACAAAAAAATTATGTAACACAATTACATCCCTGATTACAAATAACAAAAAGCATTTCTGAGAACCACTAGTTGAAAATGCCCAATGCTTACTGAAGTCAACAAAGTTAAGATTCTTAATATTAAAGTCCTGAAAACAAATCCAAGCACTTTATTTTGAATCTCTCATGTACTGGTAACTGATGTTCCATATTTGAGAGTTAAAACATGGAGATGAGCCATTACAATTTTTCTTTATTTTCTACTCTGTAGACATCCATGAAACTTAGGAATGTTACTGTTCTGGCCATGTTCATAAGAGTGTACATGCAATTTATAGGTCAAAATGACAAGAGTGTACAATGAAAGATGACAAGAGTGAAATTTATTTTGTGCTCAGCAGCAGAGGATAAGGGTAAAGTCATGAAAACAGATATTCCTTCTGTCCAGGAACTAAGTATTGAAGCAAACAAAAAAAACAAATCCTAGCCAGAAGCAGTTTTCAAGAAGGAAACAAAGTACAAAGTACAGGTGTCATCTCCATAGCTATGAAGTCAAGATTCTCACCCAGCACCTCAAAAATCTTTCAACCTCTTTCAGCAAATAAACATCCACTAATCCACTAACTTTTCTTAAACTCTAAATGATCCGTCTGCTTGCAATGACTATTTTCCTCTCTCTCTCTCCCTCCAGAGACTTTAAAATAATAGCCACAAAAACAAAACAACAAAACATTTCTGATGAAAACAAGCAAACACAAGTCATTTATCTTAAGAGCTTATCAGTATGATTATAGCAAGTCTGTTTAACTCAGGTAGTATCATTTAAACTAAATCATTAAGCCATGAAGAAACAGAAAACAGTGTCAATTGAAGTTTTAAGACAGTCACATTTCAAACCCTACAAAAACTAAATATAATTCGTTCAATGCTCTTTGCTTTACCCAAATGATTCTTCGTACTTTTTTTTTTTTTGATTTGTTTTAAACTTACAGAAAACTTCAAGAGATTGCAAGGAAAAAAAGTATTTTACAATTTTCCATACAGTAGCTCTCAGGAACCCACCTCACAATTTCATTGTAAGATGAATGAATAAAGCCAATGTCTTCTAGTGATAGGATGGAGAAATCCCATCTAAAGTAAATACCTGAAGATTTGGTGAAAAAGACAGAAGGGAACCACAGGAAGCACAGTTAAGGATGTCTGGGGCAAATACAGTTTTACATGGACTGATCTAGCTCCTGGCTCTTAACAGGTTCTACCATCTACTTTACTTCTTCCCTTCTCCCAGGCCACCATCCCCCCAAAACTGGGCGAAGAACTACAACACCCCCCTTTTTTTTTTTTTAATTAAAAATACAAGAACAGAGTCTTGCAAATTCAGTGAAATACTCCCAGCACTAGCTGCCGAGGCATGACCTCTTGCACTTAGCTCCTCTGTCTGGCATGGCTATAGAAGCGGGTCAGGCTATACTTCCTCATGTATACACACAATCACTTCTGAGGCAATCACAAAAGAAATGCACAACAAATCACAGAATACTACAGCTTCACTGAAAATAATTCTAAAAAAAAATAATCTGAGGCTGTTTTTTTATTTCTATTAGAGTAACACATTACTTGTCCTGACACAAGTTCTAACCAGCATTAGAGCAAACAAATTTATAAATGTTGTTCTTTTAAAATGCTTTCTTTGATTTTGGGGCATTAAGATTTACACACTAAATGGTAGATGTTTGAAAATAAACTAGTAAGTACTAATAACTGATTGACAGACTACAATATCTTCTTTTTACAAAGCAGCAGAAAGGCAAATAAGAAACAGAAGTACAATGAAAAAACATTCTAAAAGAATAGTAGATATTTTTAAAAATGGGATATCGTGTACACAAAACTGCATACACACTCATAGTCAAGCACAGGTAACAACCTTGAGCTCCCATATAAAAATTTTGAAGCCAAATACACGTGAGCGCTATAGTCTTAAAATATTTTACTGGGCTGCTAACGATATAGAAGTATCAAAAGATTCTCTGTAAGTGTTCTGGAAAATAAATTCAGATATGAAACACATTTAAACAAATTATGTGCACTACACAGAATTTTCATGTATTGGTCTAAGCAGCCCTATCCGGATAATTTTTTAATACAACACTCTAAATACATTAATTCAGAGGTTGACCCTTCAGAAGACAAAAGCAGAGAATCCCAGCCTGGATTAGGTACTGACAAACCCCAGCAAATTCTCCTAGAAAGCATATAGGAAATCCTAGAGTAGAAATGTAGCTGGCTAAGGGACACAGATTGGGTTCCAAGGCTCACACACTTCACCCTCACTGCAGATGTTAAACAACTCCCTATTGCTGTGAATCTGGCTTTCAGCGAGATAGAAGACTATTGTATGAATAAAACAACAACAGGAAGAAAAAAACCCCACACCACTGAAAGTCTCAGCATTCTTTAATTGAACCATTTTCCAGGCATGACCTCTTCTTTCCCAGAGGGTGTAAGACTACTCAAAATAGAAAACACACAATTGTCAGTCATACAGAACAAGAGAAAGTGCAGCATGGCTTTACGAAGCCCCATCTGATTTTTATGTCTCTGACATGAACTTAAAGCAATTTAACAGTCTTTCTTACTGCTAAGTTTATCTTCCAGAAGAGTTTTGAGCATTGTTAACTTTCCCACTCCAGAGGCATGCTGCTCAAAGAAATGAACTTTTCAGAATGAAGTAATAACAATTGCTAATTTCAGGCACACCTATTACAGAAGAAAAAATCATTCCTTCAAAAATTTAAGTTTTGCTATATATAAGCCACAGGATACTAGCCATAACAGCAATATTTCTGAACATAGGGCCAGTTATTACAAAAGCTTCCAATCTACAAGAATAAAAAACCTATCGCACATCAAAATTTACAACCACCCCCTTCTCTTACCCTACCCTAGAGTTCTATCTATATACTCTTCAATAAAATAAGAAATGAAAAACATACAAAAGTGGTTTGGAAGCGGTCTTCAGGCTAATGGAATTGCTTCAGCTTTCACAAACCTGGTGTGAATTTCTATGTTAACAAACATACACAAAAACCATCCTCTCTGCTGTAGTACTAAGGTGACAATTCCTTTCCATTCAGAGGATGTGCATAATATCTGCCACTATCATTTTAGAATTTTATCCCAAGATCTGAGGATTCACAGTAGCTGTTGTGCCAGCACAAACTAGGAATAACCTACCAGAATTACAGTAACTAAGAGTACTTTCCTTTGACATAAGTCCTTCTGTTCAGGGCAATACCATCAGCTTTATGAGGCAGAAAAGATGCTTATTTCTTTTTGGTAAGAAGTAATACTCCGTATTTTCTTCATCACCACTTCAGAAAAACCTACCACCTGGTAAGATGACATGGATTAAATGACACAAAGATGAATCAGTTTAAAGAACAAACTACTTTATTTAACACTATGAACACAGAGACAAATAAAACAAAGTAAGACTTCTGTACTTCACAACAAGTAATATCACAGTGTGGATGTGTGACTACCGTCTATCAGTCAGTTCTGTGGATTTTCACAGGATGCACTGGCTTTGACTTCCTGAAACATTCCAGTTACTGCTCTCCCCAGCTGTGACTACACAGTACTACTCTTGAAACACCAATGCTTTTACCGACCTCTGAAACAGCCCCGGAACAACTGCTTATCTCCATTGAAAACATTAAGATCAGACAAGCTCAATTTTGATTGTATCTTGTGTGCAGGACTGGGACGTGCGACACGGAAGGAAATGCTTCCCAAGACGTTGCTTGATGGACATAAATGTTCGTGTCCATCCACTAGTCAGATCACACAGACTGCTCTAAGAGGAGGGCTCTTGCCCCAAGACCTCTTCAAAATACATTAAATAAAACCATACCATGGTGAACTGTGACAGCAAGTCACCCTCATATCTAAATGACAGTGGATGGGGAGATGTGCTATTCTTCAGTTGTAAAATTTGGCAACACTGAAAAATGGGGCCATTACAGACTTATCTCCAATACATCTGCCTTACAGGACTTGAAGCCGAATGCTATTTTCAAGTGTAGGCATGCAGTTTCATTTGTCTTCTGATTTGTTAGATTAGCTGGTAGGAAAAATGCCAGTGCCATTCATTAAATTCCAAAAGCAGACAAACGGTAATGACTAGATATTATCTTTTTCATAAATTAAAATTCTCTTCACTTTTTTTTGATAAAGCCAGTGCTCTTTATTCATCAAGTGTGTATTCAAAACCTCCCATTACATTTCTATCAACTTACATGTACTTTGCCACATAGCAAACATCCTATATAGGACATCATAAATCCAACTGAGCCTTTAAGCATATTTTCAAAATTCACATTCCCTATAAGCTACTATCTAGGAAGAGATTTTTCTACTGTATGAGATGAGCTGATGTATTCTGCTGAAAACTTTACTACAGAAACTACTATATCAGAGATGCCTCACTTCGTAAGAGGAATCTACTAAGCTGACCTAGAAGAGAATGGAAACCACGAGACAGTATTTCTGTATTCGGGATGATGCCAGGGTAAGTAACATTATCTGCTCAAATTACTTGCTTGCCTGTACAAACTTCCCTAAGTTAGAGTTCAAAAATGTAGTTTTAGAACTAGCCACACAGCTCTATTTACTCAGCAGTACTTATATGGCACTCAGAGGATTAAGAACAGCATCTCCAGCTATGTTTGAACTTGAACTCATAGCTAAGAGGTTTACTGGGAGCTGCAGCTAGTTCCACAAGTCCTTTCAAGTTGCAGAAATGAGTCATGCCCCTGGACCGCAAATGCTACTTCAGAACAAGTTTTCATCTGTCTACCCTGAAGGACAAAGATGATGAAAATTTTTAGCTTTTGTTGCCAGAATAACAAAGTTCTGTTATTTTATTAACATAAAAAAGACACATTTTAGAACAGAATCAAAGTAAGACAGCAGTTTCCAACCCTCTCAGCTACATCTTATAACCTAATTTATTTCAGTAAGATATTCTTCCATACAGCTTAAGAGGGAAAAAAAAATATGTGAATTTTGAGTACTTGCAACTTTTAAGAAAAAAAAACACATTTTTCAAAGATGAACACTGAGAACGAAGAATGAGGATATTACACAAAATTTTATAGACCTTAACATACAAAAAAGCTAAGACAAATTTGTTTATAGCACCTTTGCCTCAATCTTGAGACTAGAACGCACTAAATCTTATGCTGAAGTTGCTTAAAATGCTGCGAGTCTCTCCACACTTTAAAGGATCATGGAAACGTAACTATACTTAACATTAACCAGTGTAACTACTGGGTTATTTACGCCCCACATCCTCTTTCATGTTAGAAGGCCTGCAATACAGATACTGGTTTTAACTCTTGTCATTTACAATTCAGTTGTTTTTCACCTCTAAACACAAAAGGAAGCAAGCCGGTTTGCTTGTCAGTTAGTATTCTCCAAGATGTTGTCATAGTCAGCAGCAACAGATAAGCAAAACAGTACATAAAAATAATCTCAAACAGATTTTTTCCCATCCCTTATAGTTTCATTTCTCTTACAAATCCCAAACTGACACTTTTTAAACAATTCTGCCTTATGACATGATAGCATAAAACAGGGTAAGATAAATATACCATTTATGACAAATAATGAAAGCTAAACTGTGATTATTACAAACTTTGAAACTTTCAGAGCCGAGTGCAGTGTCTGCACAAACACATTCAGGTATTAAGCTTCGAGAGCTGGGATTTCCCCAGACATTGCTCAGAGGACCACAGAGCGTGCATCAATGAAGGACACATCTGTGTTGCACAACATGTTACCATGTAGAGGTATCTACAGAACCCCGAGCAGCCCCGCAGGCAGCCCGACTGCCCAGCACTCCAGCCACCTCTCCATTCTCTGCGAAATGTAGCCTAGATGGCTACATTCTTCTAGCAGGAGGAGCACAGCATAAACAGGTATTGTGAGGTGGAAACCTGGAAACAGAAACTCCTGCAACTGGCATCTCAAAGCAGATTGTAGGGACACCATTACCAGGTGTTCTTGTTTATATGTATATACAAACATAAGAAATAAGTGTATGTGTGTATTTCACCACCATAATCTAGTCTCCAGTTCTAACTTCAGATCTGTTGTTAGCATTATATATTTACTATCATGGTCCACTTAATCACTTTCACATGCTACAATGAAATGGTTCTTGAGAAGAAACTGGTCTCAAAGTGAGATACGACACATCATTTCCTGGCTTATGCAATCTACTTACACATGAATTTAAAACATTTCCTGTTTCAATGGTTGATTACTACTGCTGCACCTACTCAGAAAGACAAAACAATACACAACAATCCCTGTTGTTCACTTTGCCTGTACAGGGTATACAGAAGCCAACATCCAATTCCAGCAGACCCACACCTCCTGTATATTCTAAATTTTATCTACAACTTTAAAACTGCTGTACAGAACCAGCTTTGTTTCCCAGAGCATTGGCTTTACGTATCTTAAAGTCTAAGTAATCATGTTAGTATCCTAATATGCTAAGTCATCTGATAATCATCCTTCTGGCTGGTTTGGGAATAAATGAGGTATTTACGTGTACTTTAATCCATTCAATTTCTCTGAGCATGAATCCTCAAAATAAATGAGCTGAAAGGGCAAGAACAACAGACAGAAACTCTGCCCTTTTGTGTGTCATGTTGGGGGGGGGGGGGCCCCCCCGACTGAAGAATAGCAAAAGCATTGCTAAACTCTCCTCTACAGCAATCTCTCCCTGTTCCTCAAGAAAAGTTGATGACACTTAATAGGAGACGGTTTAAACTGCATCTTGGCTTTCTGTTTATTCTGCAGGCCGGTTCTCCCTTTTCTCCATATTTTGCTAACAATCTTTCAGTTAACTTTAGAGAAACAGGCCCTACAATCCATATACACCCCTTCTGAATAAATTCAGTGACAGACATCACAGCTGAACTCCAAGCTGCAATCAAACCAATAGTTTATGTGAATTAACTATACATAGTAAGAATCACCAGGTCTTAGGCTAAGCTATCATTTTATTTCATTTAAGCATTATAAATCTAGTATTCAAAAACAATTTATTACAGAGACAATATTTCTGATCAAAACCCAGAATTTTCATGGCAACATAACTAGCTTACCTTGTTCATTAACTCAACATTTACTTAGCTAATGCAGACCACAGACGAAGCTTTCTGTACAGGGGTCTGTATAAAAGGACTGGAAAAAGAACTTGAATGTTTATTTCAATTATGCATCATTACTAAGCTATTGCCCAACCATAATAAAGGTTACAGAAACCATAAAGCATCAGGAAAGTAAAGGCTTAGACATCACAGTACCGATTCAGGAGGAAGCCTGTTCAGTCATTACACACTGGGGTGTTCTCAGATTTTTTTCTAAATACTCATCTTACTTAACCAGGACAATCAAGGACATCACCATCTACACATAAACTTTTACAACTTTTACTCACAGATGTGCAAAAACACAAAGATTTATACCAGTAGTTATCTATAATGTGCAGCTACGTATTATATTTTTTGTTTTGGAGACTTTGTGCAATTTATTGTACAATATACTTTGTTTACATACCTTTGAGAAAGTGTGCTTCAGATGGGGTTCAGGCAGCTAAGTTTTGGCTTAGGTTCATTTCATGTGCCTGGATTTACCACAGACAGGTTTAAGGAACCAGATGCTGGCAGGAAGGGAAAAAATTTTTTCCTCATCGGTTTCATTAAAGCACTAGAATACTAAATCCTTTTGAACAAGGAAATTGGGGTAACTACTTCCAGAATTTCATACACAGAAGTTACCACAGGCTGCTGCAAACAGCAGGAATACTTCAACTTCTGCAAGATCCTTTGATGCCCACCAATATGAAAAAGGAGCAATCCTTAAGCAGTGTCCTAGCTGTTGCAGGAATGTGAAATAGCCTGTTTCACTTCCTGAATCAGTTAAAAACATACCTGAACAAAAGAACTTAAGTATGTGTTTTAATTTCCTGGATTTTTAAATATGATTTCAAATAAAAAGTATTAGCAAGAATGACACTTATTTTTATGTGGGATAGATAGCACGTTTACAGAGTTGACACAACTTACAGCTGATTCTGCCAACAAGTTGTTACGTGAAGTTTGTTGGAATATAAGCAGCAAGGGGGTATGAAAACATACAGTATACCACTCAGAGTTACTGTGAATTTATCTGTTTCATTCCCTACCGAGGGCTCTCAAAAGACTGCTCTTCTAGATACATATAAATCATTGTCTTTGTTATAGGAAAATACAGGAGATGAATGTAACAGATGTGCCAGAATTAGGAGGAATTTGACCTTGGATACGGTAAAGAACTGGCTCACACAGTGGTTCAGCTAAAAATTCTTTTAAAGATTCTTTCTAAAGTCACTTACACAACCTCTGCTGATCTGAAGCCTCCTCTCCCTATAAAAGTAACAGTACATCTTTTCAAAGAAGAGCACATAAAAACAGAATATCAGAAATTGAGGTATTTTGATGCTGCAATGACCAAGATATTAATACTTTTTTTTAATTATGCAAAATAAGAAATTAAGAACCTAATGGCCTCAATTTCAGGTGAGCTTTCATCAGTATTCTGTTCAAGTTGTCTTTTTTTTTTTTTTTGAAATTAAGAGAAAATCTGGGAGATTATGCAGAGTATACTGCTGCACAGACTACGTCTTCACTATTATCAAGTCTATTTAGAATTCTGGAAAATAAATATAACGTGGTTCCAGTTAAAAAACACAATCATTTTGTAAAGTAATATCCATTACAAGGAACTTTGAGAAGTCCACATCTTTTCAAACAGAGCACAAATAACCACCAGCAATTTGTTTAATGCACTCTGTTTTATTTATTTCACCACTTCCACTACAAAAATAGATTCTGAATGTAACTGGTTTACTTAATTCTAACAATGGCAACACGTTTTTTTCTAATTAAAGAATCTAGAGAAAGAAGCATCCTAACTCTGCTGCAAACCTATCATTTGAAAACAGGAAGGAAATTAAAGCATACTGACATCTTGGTTTAGGTTAGACAGCTGCTCTGAGTTTTATATGATAAAGTGCAGATATACCAGCATGTCTCTTCTAAACAAAAGCAGGAAGATTACTACTCAAGCATGAAAGCATTGTTCAGATTAAAATATATATATCACCTCTACTAGTAAAAGCCTTGAAGACTTTTTTAAATTAAAACCCCAACTTTTTAATTAAAAAAAAGTACATGGTCAATATTTAAAAGGAATTCCACTTTGCTAATACCTTTTTCAGGTTTCTGTGAGGTGAGAACAAAAGTCTATTCCTTATGTGTACACTCAAAGTAAGATGCACAATAGAAGCACTGTATTGAACACAAAGCTTACAGTCCCTTATGTTTCAGACAGTCTTATGCTTCTGTGTTTCAAAATAAGCAACCAGACCGCTCACTGGTCACAGTGCTTATATCTCACAGCACTCCCCCTCAAAAAGACTAGATCAGACTTTCAGCATACTCTCACATATATCAAACAAACCAAATCCTATTATCTGTCATCAAGAAATGAGACTATTCACATTATTGCTTTAAGCTATTCACATTCAATTGCCTAGTACCAGTTTAGATTAGGTAGTCACACACATACAGAACTGGCAAACACCACTTAAGGAGGAACAACTTACTTTGTTGTCCAAAAAATCAAGAGACAATGTTTATGCATTAGAAGAAAAAAAAAAAAAAAACAAAAACTTATCTGACTTAAAAACATGAAATCTCTGTTCTAATCTGTTCGTTCAGGCCCAACACTTACTTCAGACATAAAGACAAGGAGCAAGATAGGTAAATTTGTTGGGAAAGTGAGGCTTCATGCTCTAGAAGCATACAAGTTTTACTCAATCCATACTGTTCTTGAGGCCAGTGACGACGCTTACAAGATCAATCTTTTAAAAAGAGCCAAAACTCCTCCTTTACAGTTTGCAGATTTTAAGGAGGTTCGACTATGAATCCAGTCTTTATCATGCTGTGCGTATTACCACCTTATGAAAGCACGAAACAGACCTCTGATTATTTCTTCTTAAAAGAAAACACTGATATGCTTCCAAGAACAACTTTGTTTTGAAATTTGCCGTGTAAGTTTTATACATAAACCCCTCTGATCACTGAGCAAAAGCTTTTGAGTAAAGGCAGCATACACGCTCCTTTCCATCGGAACGGACCCCGGGGCTCAGCACCAGAAGGTAAAACACCGCGGGGCTGCAGAGACTGGTGATACGCGAGCACACCTTCACACCCAACGAGAACAGGGACTATGTCAGAAAGCCTAGAAAAACCACGCCGGCTGGAAACCTAACGAACCGGCTGGCTCAGCACGACAACTTCTGAACACGGCGGTCTCCCCACCACGAGCCTTACCCGGGGTGCGCAGCCCCAGAGAGCCCCGTAGAGCACCACCCGTTACCTTCGATGTTGAGCTCGAAGCAGACGTGGCAGAAGGACAGCGTCTCCCTCTCGGTGCCCAGCTTGCAGACGCTGCACACGTTGTCATCGTCCAGGTCGATGCTGACGAACTGCTCCTCGTTCATCCTGACCCTGTGGGGGGGGGGGGCGACACGCGAGCCGTTAATAACGGCCACCGCGCGACCAACGGCCGCCACGCGCTCCAGCACAACCCCCCGGGAGGCAGCGTCCCGGACAAGTTTCTTCCCCGGGGCGCGGCCGCGACGGGGCCGGGACCCCACGGAGCGAGCCGCGAGCCCCGAGCCCGCAGCCCCCCGCCCCGCGTCCCCGCTCAGCTCAGCTCAGCTCAGCTCAGCCCAGCCCAGCCCACCTCACCGCCAAACTCCGGCGCAGCTGCCCACCCGCTGTCGCTGCCGGCGCCCCGCTATTGTCCGCCCCCACGGCACCGCCCGCCGCTTCCGGACGACACCAAGGGCTCTGGCGGGACGGGGGGGAGAGGCGGGAGGAGGCGGCCGCCGCCCGGCTTCCGAGCGGCTGAACCGGCACAGAGCGCCCCTGCCGGCCGCAGCCCCTTGGTCTCGCCCAGGGCCTGTGGGGGGGGGGGGGGGGGGGGGCGGGAGTGAGTGTGTGAGAGTGTGTGGGGAGCGTGTGGTGTTGTTGTTTTAACCTGATTCTAAGGAAAAAAAATAAAAAATTGGTCCCTGCGAGTTGCTGTTGCTCTTGTGCCTATGGAGAGAGGGAGGGAGGGAGGGAAGGAGAAAGTTCCCTCACAACACGGTTAGGAGTTGTGACAGGAGCGTGCAGGGGGCACGACCAGCGCTGCGGCCTCCAGTGTGCGTGCTGGGCGTAATGGGAAGCCCCACGGGCCGGCTGCACGTATTGGGGTGAAAAGTAAAGCCACGGCAGCTCTGCTCGTGGAACCGCAGCTGGTGGCGCGTGTCTTCCCGAGAAGTTCCCCGGTGCGAGGAAATCACCCACAGCACGCTCCCATGACGTCAAGTAGGGTTGTGTACCGAAGAGATGTGCAATCTTCCAGAATCTCCTCCCTCCAAACACATTTTCCTACAGCTTATTGTTCACAGTCCATTAGTCCTTTCACTGTATTTTCTGAGGGCACTTTTGCAATTCTATCAAAAAGAAACAACAACAAAACAAAGTCACTCCGTTAATACAATCCTCCACAGCTTTTAAGTAGTGCGTAGACTTTCGATTTGCTTCTGTGGGAGGGCAGCAGAACATACTTCATCCCTGAGCTTCCGGAAATCTTCCTCCAATTGTTTGTCCCACTGCATGACGCTGGACTTGCGAGAGGGACGGTATTTCCCTTGGCTGCTTTTTTCATACACCTGAAGGGTGGCAAAGAAGCAGCAGCCTGGCATAATTGCAGAAATAATATTCAGACAGAAAGAGACGTAAGCCTGGAGGAGAGGATTTAAAAAACAAAAACCAAACAAACAAAACAACAACAACAACAAAAAACAACACTGGAGAGATGATGAGAAGGGATTATAGTATCTATAAATATGGGTGTATTTTCCCCTCCAGAATCGGATGTAAATCCAAAGACTATTGAGTTTTAACACCCCACTTCTACTGTGTATCAGCAGCTGTGAAATCCAATGGTGAAAAAGCCATGAATCTTGTTAACAAATGACGTGGGAGACAGTATGGCTCTGGCAATTGAACTGTTTTCCTTGTAAAAACAATCACTTTAAAATGTAGAGGTCATTGCATTGAAAATAGTGAAAGGAAAATTTTCAGGTGCAAGACTGAAAAAAAAAACAAAACAAAAACCCCGAGCAACCTTAATTAGTGCCCATGATGTTGTTCATATGTATGCATACCTATACATATTTCCTCCCAAGTCCTTTGCTTCCTCAGTGCACATTGCTCTAGCTAGGAGTTTACTTACATTGGAAAATTACTTTAGTAAAAACAAATCTGTGTCATCTCTCTCTTTTCCTCCTCCCTATTGAGATTGTGTTTACATTTTAGGGAGGCTTTGGCAGTAGGCATGTTTTAATAATTCCCACTGTTTCACCTTCCCCTAGCTCATGGTTGTGTCCCCATGCTATTTCCATGTTTCAGTCTTGATGACATGACACAAGGGACTGGATAACTGATTTAAAAGAAAGAAAATTAATTCTAACTCAGATCAATTCACTGTTTTGTTTCACAGCACGGCCCTATAAGCAGTGGTGGAAAGGCAGCTGAAAGTAGTACTCTGCCCCCTGCATCATGAAATCATGGCTTTGACTTCATTGGTATCTTCACTCTAAAGAGTGAAGATATAGAAGTTCTAAAGTTAAAATATATTTTTACTGAAAAATACAATGTCAAACAGGAGTCCAGGGAGAAGAACAATAATGGTTAGGCATTATTAAAGATACTGCAGCAAACTCCAAGAGGAGGTAATGAATAGCATTAGTGCTGCTCAAATGAAAGTACCTGTGTAGATCTGCATGTGTATATTAAAAGAGATGCAGGAAAGGAGGAAAGTTGGAAAGTTTATAAAGAATTTGAATTTGGAATTCATAGTCTAGGTGAGGCCTCCCACATTGAAAACATCTAAAAATCAACATTCCAAAGTCAGCTTGATTTCATTCTCTTTATTCTCTGTTCTCTTCATTCTGCTGTCCCCTGGGTTAGAGGATTATTTATTTTTTATTTTTTTCCTCTATAGGTCAGGCAGCTGGGGCTTTTCTAGGCATTTCTATGGATCATAGTGTTTTTCAGGCTGTTCTCTGTCTGCAGCTAATAAACACAAATACATTGTCTCCAACTCTTTTTTGTTTTGTTTTGTTTGTGTTTTTTTTTTTTTTTTTTTTCCATAGTTTCTTTTACTTGTTCCTGTTTTAATGAATTGGATGTTTCTGTGTTCTCTAGACTTTCCTTGCTTATTTTAGCTTTCACCTCTGGAAGATTGAATATATAGAAATAGAAATACCTTGCTGTATCCCGTCTCGACTCTTTTATTTTGTGATCTCGTTTCTTCTTACTCTTTCACTCACATTCTTTCTCTTTTAACTTCACAGAGTTTTTAATCTTTTCTGTAATGTATTATTTTAAACCTTTACTGACTAGTTTTAGCCCCTCTTGGCTAAACCTAACTGCAAAGAGGCAGTTCTTCTCTCCCTCATCTGGCCATTTAATTTTCATTGGATCTGATGATCTTATGGCTGCTCCAAGGTGAACTCAGTCACTGAGGTGACCCAGCAGAGGAAAACAGACAAAGCAAGACTTCTCTTTGTGAGCTCATTGAAATAACTGTAACTTCAGATACATTATTGCTAGATTTGGAGTAAGGGTTTTTGGGGTGGGGATGTGGCTGACCTTTCCGTAGTCTGAAATGACATTAAATTAGATGCAGCATCACCGGTCTTAGCCCTTGCTCCCAGTCCTTCTGTTCATTTATCCAGTCCCTTTCCTTCAGGCTATGATCCCATAGTCCTCTTAGCAGCAGTGTCAGCTTAAGTGTTCCCTGCTTCTATCCTCTTTATTCCTGCTATTTTAATTTGAGTTATGTGCTGAAGTAACCAATATCAACCAGATTCCTGTACAATTCACTGCATGATTGCCCAAACATTCATTTTGGCACAGCAGTTGTGTCAAGATGGTAGGAGTGGAAAGCAGCAGCAGAAACTATTTAAACCTACGGCATCAATAGATGGGTAATGAGAGCCCAAGTCTTTCTTCTCCAGCCTCTTTCTGCTTTTCTTTTCTTCCCCTTATTGCCATTTTCCTCCAGTTCCTTTCCTCAATTTCCTTCCTATTCTGCTGTACAGAACCAGGAATTTCCTCCACTGCCCACTCTATGAAGCATTTGTGTCATCTATGGCACAAGAGTGCTTCATGGTCGTGTCACACCACCAGTATTTATCACTTACATCTTCTTCTTCCACTCATTCACTTACATGACTTCATTAAACTGTGATCTTCACCTGTGAAAATGTAGTTTTGTTCATTAATCAGTGATAGGAGGAGATGTAGGCCTGTTCTGGACAGTAGGCAAACTGAGCACCAAACTTGAAAAGACATTGCCGAGAAAAGCTTTTAAAGCTAACCACAGTACCAATGGTCTAATCACAGCTCTGACCAATCTAGAAAAGCAGATTGCTCATTGTTAAGGTTTTGGGCTTCACAATTGCCCCAGAAAAAAATAAAAATCCAGATAGTGTGAAAAATCAGTCCTTGGAAAACCATGTTCTGTATTTTCTGAGGTTAGAAGAAGAAATCTCCAATTGTCTACATTTACTAGGCCACAAAATGGAGGAAGCTGAGCCAACGTAAAAATATTCCTCAGTCACAGAACACGAAGGTGGAGCAACAAATGTTTGCGCCTTATAAGCAAAGGCTTATGGCAGGTTGCTGTCTACAGTGGATCAGAGATGTGATAAATCAGTCTGTGGCTGCTCAAACAAGTTACGAACAGCAGACAGAGAAGAGGAATGGATTCTCTGCCCTCACATTACGGTAAAAGATTTCCTAGTAACTTGTTTATCCTGATTTTCTGTTTAGAAGAACACACAAGGTTTCCTAATGCTAATAAGATCTCAGTGATGAATTGTAATGATGACATAGCACTTAATTTCTAAGTGATGTTTCATCCATAGAGTTAACTATCCTTTGCAATGCCTCTTGCCCCCTTAGTGATCAACCAAAGCATTTTACACTTATTCTTTCCAGTTTAGCTGAATGTATTGTCTGTTGCCACAGCCTTATTTCTGGCACAGCCTTGTTTTCCTCCTTGATAATCCAACTATTTACAATTTTGTGCATTTCTACCAGTCACTGAAAGTACTCTCACAAGTGAAGGACACCTTCCTCCTACACAAATTCCAGAACACTTCTATTCCACCTTAATCTTCCTTGACCTCTCAGTCAATATCTTCTGACAGTGTAAGTCATTCCATCATTTCTAAAATAAAGTTTTCATATAGCTTTTTTTTTTTTTTTTTTTTTTTTTGTGTGTGTGTGTGTGTGCGCGCGTGTGTGTGTGTGTGGTTTTCCTTTTAATTCTTGGCTATTTCTCTTAAAGCCATGGATTCTTGTCAATCAGCTTTTAATTACAATCTGTCATGCATCCCCCAAAGTTCTCACAGCTGTGAGCCCTGTCTCTAGTTGTCTTATCCATGAACTTGACATAAACTCACGTCTTATTCTGGTGACTCATGGTTCTACATCTACATTGCTGATCTGTCTTTCTTCACACAATCCAAATCAGTACCTTTTTGCCACGTCTTTTATGGCAATTACCACAGCCGACTTGGCACAGTACATTCAGGTCATGATTTTTTAATTTATTTATTTATTTATTTATTTTCTCTCCCAGACCTCTCTTTCTCCCCATTTATATTGTGAATGACAAACTATCTTTCCAGTCATTTAGGCCTTTAATTTGAATACTGCTGGCAGCATAGCTCTGTCTGGATCTAAACATAAAGTTTGTGTCTATATTATTTGTTTCTTCCTACACATCAATGAGAAGATTCAGCCTTGTTGACTGTCTCAGCTGCCCCTGTCACTTCACACCTCACCTGTTATCAGCTTCTTTCTCTAATTCCTGTGCCTTTCACTGTGTTCTTCTAAAGTTCATTCAAAATTGCATTGTTAGGATTATCTTCTTTGCTGACATAATGTCTCTGTCTCTCTTCTGGCTTTTCATTTCATCAGCATCAAAAGCAAACTCATTGTCCTCTTCAAATTTTTTGATCAATTGACTCTATACTGAATCAGCTTTATTGTCTCATTGAGCATCAGCCCTCATGTATTCCCTGTCAGTAATACTAGTCTTCACTGTCTCGTTAGTGCATTTCTCACACAATCACCTTTGGCCTTTTTACAAAATGCCTCCTCCTTTGCTGGAAGTTCCTCACAAACTCTGAAGAAATTAGTTCATGCTGTTACACACCCAAGACTTATTTCTGCATTGCTGGACAGAGTTGTTGCCCAGAATTGAACACGCAAAATACAGTCTTCATGCTCTGTACCTTTCATTCTATTCACCGGTACTATCCAGTTGTTCACTTCTTTGTATTTTTGAAATCCTATAAAGTCATCTTTTTATTACCAATACTTACATGGTTGTTAGCAAAACCTTCTGGTTGTCAAACTATGGTCTTGAGCACTGTCTTAAGTAGTCTGCAGTCTCATGCTGCTTGAGTAAAAGTTTCATTAAAGTTTTGGCTAACAGGTATATATTAAGTGAGCATTACTGCTTCAGTGAAAAAAAAAATCAATAGGGCATCAGAGGAAATGCAGAAGGAAACAGCACTTCACAGCCATATGAATTTGCAATAGTGTAGATGGTCAACCTGCCAGAATACTAACTTCACTGAAGCTCGCTGCTGTAAAAACTTTTTCTCTACACATACGTAGCTACACTGTAGCATCACTGCTAGCATCCCTGTGTCCATGCTATTGACTTAGCTCTGCCTCTTTTCAGCTCTGGTGGTGCATTTGCACTAATTATACAATCAAAAACTACTTACATCAGTTAGTGCCCTAACACAGTGTTAGGAAAAAACACTATTAATTCAGTTCTGACGCGTAAACATATGAGAAGATAGAAAGTGAGACAGGAAAACTCAATCAAGAGAATTTGTTCAATAAACATGGCCTGCTGATTAGAGAATTGTCTGGGTGCTACATGCTTTGGAACATTTCTAATCACATACACCATCAGAGACCAGCTGAGACAGAAAGGCACCTCTAGAGATTGCCTGTTCCAAGCTTCTGCTCAGAGCAGAGTCAGCCCTGGGCTGTGACCAGTTGAGTTTTGAGTATCTCCAAGGATGGAGGTTCCACAGCCTCTCTGAGCAACCTGTGCCAGTGTTCAACCACCTACACAATGAAAAAGTTTTTCTGTATGCTTATGTGAAACAAAGATGGTGTTTAAGGGCTACAAATATGGTAGAGGGTCTAGAGTATAAAATGTATGAGGAGTGGCTGATGTATGAGATGAAGGAGGAATTGCTGAAGTCACTTGGCTTGTTCAGCCCTGAGTAGAGAAGACTGCTTGAAGACCTCATCATGGTCTATGGTTTTCTCGCAAGGGGGAGCAAAGGTGAAGGCACGGCTCTCATTTCTCTGGTGACCCAAGGGAATGGCATCAAGCTGCATCAGGGGAGGTTCAAGCTGGATATTAGGAAAAGGTTTACCAAGAGGGAGTTCAGGCACTGGAATGGGCTTCCTAGGGAAGTTGCCATTGCACCAAGCCTACTAGAGTTCAAGAAGCATTTGGACAACATGCTCAGACATAGGGTTTGATTTTTATGTGGTCCTGTGTGGAGCCAGGAGTCAGAATTGGTGATCTTTTTGTGTCCCTTCCAAGTGGCAATATTGCATGATCCTATGAAAGTTCCCAAATTTCAGTTTATGCCCATTGCCTCTTGCCTCTGTCACTGGGCAGCACTGAGAAAAGTCTGCCTCCATCTTCTTTACTTCCCTCATCAGATATTTATACACATGAATCAGATCTCCCTGAGCCTTCAATGCTTGAGGCTGATCAGTCCGAGCTCTTTCAAGCTCTCTTTATGTGACAGATGCTCTGAGCCCTCTGTCATTTTAACCTCTTGCTGGACTCTCTCCAGTAGCTCTATATCTCTCCTGTACTGTACTCCTATACTTCATGTGTGTCTCACCAGTGCTGAGTAGAGGGGAAGGGTCACCCCTCTCGACCTGCAGGTGATGCTCTGCCTAAGAAAGCTCAGGAAGCTTTTGGTCTTCTCTGCCACAGGGGCACATTTTTGAAATTTGTTCAGCTTGTTGCCCACCAGAAAAATAAATTCATTTTCTACAAAGATGCTTTCCAGCCAGTCAGTACCTATCTTGTACTGGTTATTCTTCCAACATGGGATTGTTCCTCCCTAGGTGCAGGACTTTGCATTTGTCTTTCATGAACAGCATGAAGTTCCTGTCAGCCCATTTCTCCAGCCTGTTGAGGTCCATCTGAATGGCATCCTGGTCTTTGCTAGTACTCAAAGGTATCGTGTACAGTGTCCTATTCCATGTTCTTTGTCATCAGGCCCTCTGCTCTATTAAGTCATGGGCCCACATTTTCCATGGTCTTCCTTCTGCTGATAATGTACAGTAGAAGCCCTTCTTGTTGCTTTTCACATTCCTTACCTGATTCATCTCCAGGTGGTCATTGACTTTCATATCCCCCTCCCTGAACATGCTAGATTTCTGAGTATTTTACTGATTCAACTTAATCAGACCAAGAAATGAATGTTTCTGCCAAATTCATGTTGCTTCTATTAAACTTAATGAGAAGTAAAGACTAGGTTTAGTTGCTTCCTTTTTGTTAATTAAAATAAAAATGATGCATCACTGTATGTACAGTCTGAGCCTTAATCTCCCAAAATTGTCAGCTAGTATTAGGCTCATTGTTGACAGTGGCCTAGTTTCCGCTGATAGATTCATTAAAAGTTTTAGTCAGCGAAGTCATAGAAAAGTAGTGACTGATAGTCCTGAACTGAAATGAGGGGTAAAAAAAGCCCAAACCCAACCTGTTCTGTTAATCCATCCATGTACATGAAAACAGCACAGCAGGCTGGGGGAACTAATCCCATTTCAAATCAGATGCCTGCTGGTTCCATTTAATGGGCATTATGTCTGTTTCTTTATTAACCCTAAAATATCTTAAGACATAGCAAAGTCATTCTTTTCTCTTTCTTTTCTTTTCTCGTTTCTTTTCTCATTTCTTTTCTTTTCGTTTCTTTTCTTTTCGTTTCTTTTCTTTTCGTTTCTTTTCTTTTCGTTTCTTTTCTTTTCTTTTCTTTTCTTTTCTTTTCTTTTCTTTTCTTTTCTTTTCTTTTCTATCTTTCCTTTCCTTTCCTTTCCTTTCCTTTCCTTTCCTTTCCTTTCCTTTCCTTTCCTTTCCTTTCCTGTCCTTTCCTTTCCTTTCCTTTCCTTTCCTTTCCTTTCCTTTCCTT
>CM021697.1:100581291-100606286 GCA_011074415.1 Stictonetta naevosa
TTTCTTTCTTTCTTTCTTTCTTTCTTTCTTTCTTTCTTTCTTTCTTTCTTTCTTTCTTTCTTTCTTTCTTTCTTTCTTTCTTTCTTTCTTTCTTTCTTTCTTTCTTTCTTTCTTTCTTTCTTTCTTTCTTCCTTTCTTTCTTCCTTTCTTTCTTTCTTCCTTTCTTTCTTCCTTTCTTTCTTTCTTTCTTTCTTTTTAATTCCACTATAAAAACTTGGATTCATTTTCTGGGGAAGTCTCTCTGTATTTCTCTCTCTTTTAAGATATTACTGTTAGGTTCCTGACATAATGATATAAATGGGGCAGGGCTTTATCATCAATTCCATTTTACTGAATGAAGTGTTCTACAGTAAGATGAGAATTTGCGGTATGGACAGGAAACAGTGGTCACTCTTCCCCTTGAAGTTCCAAGAGTTATGTCTGACAGTCATGTGGAAAGAGACTTGCTGACCTACTCATCACCACCATCACAGCCTCAGGGAAGAGACTGCTGTGGAGTTCCCAGCTCTATAGAATTCTCCGAAACAGAAAGGGCAGTGGTTGCTAATTATATGGCTGTCTCCTCAAGCAGCTGTGGGATCCAGGAGTAGAATTCCTGTATTACACAGTCTTGCTAAGCTAAGCAAATTAATACTTGATTCAGATGCAGCAAGATACCTGTTACTCTCCTTGTCATCGTGGGGAGTGTCATAAGGATACAAGCTTTTTGAGTTGATGGCTGCTAAATTTGTCTTTCAACATACACCTTAGGTGTTTGTTGAATGAAGTTTTATTGAATAAATACTCAAAAGAGGTATATATGATGAGGCGCAAGCCAGACTACAGAAGATAACAAAACATCCTTGGATTACAAAATCCCGAAACATCTAGTTTAATAATTTAGTCTGTAGCAATACTTTATACTTCTTGAACAGCTCTGGCAACACTTTAGGAGATAAGAAAAACCTCAACACAGATAACTATACCTCCTTGTATTCTCATATCACAGATTTCTGAAATGAAATGAATTTACCGTAATTCTTGAAATGTACGTTTGATGTGTTGTCTATAGAGGTAAGTTACTTACTTCTGTAACTGGCCCACAGAGGGATTGCTAACTACCATCTTAACTACCAAACTGTATGACAGACTTCATTCCTACTGAAATACCCAGAAAACAGAATTAGCATAGAGTTCTGTGAGCATTTGTATTAATGAAATCTCCTATGAATTTGTACCTACTGAATAAATTCTCTTGTGTGTAAGAAGGAATAAAGTCATGTTGAAGAGTGTCTTAGGGTAGAGAAATTCAAAACACCTCTGTCTTCACACATCTCTAGTACTTAATAAATGTTTAATAATGTCACACTCCACTCTTCCTGCACAGGGGTACTGTTAGGTTCTTTCCATCCAAATGTGGTTGAAATTGGAGAAAGATCTGAAAAATTAATGGTGATTATGGAAGATGAATAGACAGATGAATTCTCTGAGGAGACAGACATAGCTATTCAGAAATATACAGTGAAGCATTCTGAGATGTTGGTCCCCAGAAATTAACCAGGAAATCACATGTGCTCTGGAAACATTCACTGAAGAGATCTGGCTCTCATAGTAATAGATTAAAAGTTTTTTTACTTAATAGTCATGCAATATATTGAATTTTACCAGTTTCACTAAGCATATCTGTAATGCAGATATCACACGACAAATTCATGTTCTTCAGTACTATGAAATGTAAACAAACATTGACTATGTGAAATTAGAATGAAAATGAAATGTGAAAGATGAAAAGTAGATCAAGAGTAAAAGATGTATTATTCAATAAACTGAAAAAAATATTTTTAGTAAAATACCAGTGAGAAAATTTCCCACAGGGAGAGAAATTTGGTCCAGAACTGATTTAAAGACAGAGGAAAATATGGGGTACTTATCCCTATATTGTCTTAATCAATAATACAAAAATATTATTTATATAAAAATATAATCAGACATAATTGTACTATCTTAATCTAAAGAAGATAGTACAAATTCACTTATGTTGGATTAGTTTACAAGTTTTTTTGCTACTTGGCCTACAGGCTATTGCAAATAATCTTATGCCTGTGGAAAGCCTAAACTCATATCTTTCTTGTATCTCTGATATTTCTGGATACTGTAATATTTTCTTATTTTAACTAACGCTAAATTGTCTTAGTTACTCTTATATTCTACAGCACTACTTGCATACTATCAACGGTCATTACTACATATCTTATTTCCTATGTTATATTAAATACTATACTTAAGGCTATGAAAGCCATTAGGATTGATAGCATTCCAGATCACATAATTCACTTTTTTTTTTTTTAATAAGAAAATTCTCAAAAAATAAACCAAACCAACCAACGAAATAAACAAAAAACAACAAAACAAAACACAACAAAACAAAGCTAATACCAGTTGTCTCCTTAACCACTTAACAAGATCAATATTGCATACCCAATGATTTTGGAAGATCATAGATTCATAGAACAGCTTGGGTTGGAAGAGGTCTTAAAGACCAACTAGTTCCAACCCCCCTGCTATGGACAGTGATGCCACCCAAGTGGTAATGCATTAAAGCACAGACTATTCAGATTATGGAGAACGATATTCAGGTAATTGAACAAATATTAGCTGTAGGTCATTCACATTGTTAGTGACAGAAAAATGATTGCAGTAGTCTAGTCCGACGCCATGCATAACCCAGACTGGGGAATGAAATACAAAAATTCTTTTCTCAAGCACACGGATTTTTACTTGCTAGAGACTTTAGTAATATCACCAATTTTTATTGACAGATGTTTTTCCATTATTATAGAAATGTATCCCATAGTAAAGAGGCCAATAGTTCATCATCATCATCACTGTTAAAAATACACAGATTATTTCTAGTCTAAAATACCTAGTTCTAGCTTCTGAATAATATTGATTTGATCCGGTGTATCAAAAACCATGATAATTTTCCTCACTCCTACATGGAACTTCAGCCAAGGACCTAAACTACAACATTCACATGAGTTTAACAGTGCTTGAATGTTGCTTGTCTTGTCATCATAACATACTTCCTGTCTTATAACTTTAACAAATAATGGAAAACAATAAACAACAGGCAACCTACAAAAATGAGTATTAACAATACAGGGGAGCCATTTTTCATTGTCCTGTGCCAAAGGCCATGTTAGCAAAATTAGTGAGTGCTCAGTGTACCGTTTTAATTTGGCAATGTTTACATCCATTGATATCAGTGCTTGTACACAGTCCAGAATAACAAAGAATTCGGTTTTCATGATCTGATTCTATTGATTGCAAATATTAGCCTGATAGCTATATATTGACATTAGAGGAAATAGAAACATATTTATACAATGCCTTTTTAAATGTAGTATATTACATAATATGTAATATAAATATATATATAAAGGACAATGTTTTATACTGGCACTCAGCAAAAATCTTTTATTTATAGCTGACCTACATCATTATGTATGTATCAGATGGAAAAAGATATTTCAGAAAATAGCAGCATTTGCCATTAAACAAAGCGGTAAACATTTTCATGTTGAGGAAAACTTTGAACCAGACCTTCTTCTTAAACTGATCAAACTTCTATTGTGACACAGGCCAACTCTTTAATGTTTTTCACCCACTGGCAGAAATCTCCAAAAGCAAGTGTGACCACATCTATGCTGAGAAAGAATTTCCTATTTTATTCTTCCTTGTCTGTGAGGAACCATTTGTCATAAGAGTTTTCCAAGTGCAATCTCACCAATTGTTAGGGAGGGAGCAGGTTGAGTACTCAGTTCCTTCCTGAACCTACCATAGCACAAAGTTCCCTGTCTTTCCATTTTAACACAGTAGTTTGATTTTGTTTATTTATTTATTTTTCAGACCAACTGTCAACCTAATTCTCATTATTCTCCTTATTCTCTCAGTATCTACTGTACTGTCATTAATTTCCTGTTTCAGAATTTCTTGAAAACTTATCCTCATTCTCAAAAAATCTTTATCTTAGGTATAGTCTAGAAACATGATGATATAATATAGAGCATGTTAAAATGGGCTGAGACTTAATTAAAAAAAATAAAAATCTGCATATACAGTTGTCTATGTAAAGGAATGCCTGCAGTAACAGTTAGTTCAACAAACTCTTCAGCCTAAATGTCCTCAGCATCCTCTGTTGTTTTATTTGTTTAATCTTAAGGCAAGGGTAGCCTGTTCACATATACAAGCAGCCAAAGGAATGTTTGCAGTAGCATATTTGCAAAATACATGATGTCCTAATAACAATCAATGTCATGAATAGAGAATTTGTGACCTCTCCATTAAAAATCAATTAAATAAGTCTAGTCCATTCAGACTCTTCACCACATAATTGATGGGATTCAAATAGTAAAAACAGCATCTCAGTTTTGATATTTTTCATGCATTTCAGTGTTTGAACATTGTTACTCATTGCAGTGCTTCATACGTGTGGTTGATCCAATGAAGATATTTATCATCATTCCAAATCATTACTAGTTTTTCATGTTGTTTGAATGATTCTTCCTTCTTCTACTCAACAACTTCAAAGGTAAAACATTCTAGATGGATAAAAGCATAACAATTCTCTATATTATGTTAAACATTATAACATTCAGAAAAGAATAAAAGTTTGTAACTGTGTTTTCATGCTTGTCAGAATCCATAAATGTAAGTGGACTACAGGAGATTGCTACCTGTAGATATGCATCACCTATAAAGTTATATTTCAGTAGACAGAAACCCTACTCTATGGACTAGAGTACTGAAAAATATGACATGCTACAGTAACAGCACAACGGTGCTGACCTGTTTGAGCAAGCTGTATACTAACTACATGCAGTTAGTTAGGCTCTTTTTCCGTAAAAAAATAAGTGGCCTCCAAATCAGCATGCAGTCTGATACATAGAAAGACCAGACACATCTTTTTGCAACTCAGTTGTTAAATTGTTAGCTGTATCTACAAACCACAAGGCCACCTCTTACATCAGAAGGACATGTACTGACCATATGGAATGGCCTTACTGTGAGAAATAATTTGAAATTTATTCCATTTATTCCTTAGGATGTTCCTTGGCAAAGTAAACTAGCAAGCAGGTATGTCAAATGGCACTGCCACTCTTTTTTGAAAGGAAAGGTAATAACTAGCTTAATGAAATCTTGAGGACCACAAACAAAATTTGAATGAAAATTCTCTTAGTTTTCAGGACAGGTTTACTTTAATGTTGTTTATATTCACAAGACATGCAGGATTCAGACCTGACATTTCACAAATCTGCAAGATACTCCTACAAGCTTTAATATTTCTGGTTAAAACTTTTTTTTTTTTTTTTTTTTTTTTTTTAATGTAGTTCACTCATTCATTATCATTCCTGATATAATTATCTAGCACACATTTTTGAACAATCTATAAAAAAGCTACCAGAAAAAGTTTGTTGAGCTGGAGATTTATTAGATCTTTAGTGTTTAGAAATCTGTTTCGTGACTAGAATCAAAATATTACTGAGTGTAGAGAGGACAAGGTATTGTGTTCTTTCTTTTTGCACATAACAGGATCCAGAATGCAGCTGTTCATCTTGGGAAAAGTGTGAAAGAAATGTTAATACCAAAACCTAGAGAAGACTGCCTGGCTGCATAAAGTTAGGAGGAACTAAAAATAGGAAGAACATAGCTGAAAGGACTAGGAAAGTACAGCAGCAGGTACAATACACTATCAGGAAGCAACTTCTATCAGGAGTGGCCCAAGTTTTTGTTTTGCCAGGTACTCATACAGTGCATTCACATAAGACCTCAAGAAGTCAATGGAAAGACTCCTATTCATTTCAGTAGGATTTGGCCCAAAGTTAGCAATCTGTTCATTTTTTATCTTTCTGTTTTCTATTTGCTGTCATGTGGATGTATTACCACTTTCCGTTTCTTGCTGCAAATCATTTGGCTTCTCAATCAGTGTATTAGTAAAGGAAGTTTGACCAAAGCTGAAAAATTCAAATGTTTTATTGTATAAAACAGAAGGAACAATGATACCCAAGGCTATTTTGTAACTGCAGCAGACACAGTCATGATTTATATGCCATCTAAGATTTGGAGAATTTCAGATTTTCTGCTTGTCAATAGTGTGTCTCTGGCTCAGCTTTACATTTCAGAGTATGAATGAGGCTTGTCACTATTTTATTTTTTAGGCTATTTCCCATCTAGTAGCTACCTTTTTATTTTCTGTTGCAAAAGAGCTTGTCATCTGATTATGAAGTTCAGCATGTGTAGCGTTAACACTAAGACGAGCCTGCCTGACTTGCATACTGATGTTAATGAAGCTGTGAATTGTGTCATATTAGCCTCATTTGCTTCCCATATGCTTATTCTCATTTTCCCTTCAGAAGCTGAAACTCCACTTTTCATCTTCATTTGTATGCCAAAACTGCAGCCAGCTTAATTACCAATTATAACCTTACTCATTTAAAAGCTAAATCAACTGGAAACAACACTAAAAACTGTCTCCCTTGAGGAGAGCGAAAGATTTTGTGTTAATTTTCTTCACATATTTTGATTAGCATAAAGCACTGTGTAACTTACAAGTTAATCTCCCCAAATGATGTCAATTTTAAATTGAGATGACACACGTATACTCATGGGAGGAAAGTCAGAGCAACCTACCTTTTCTTGCTCCTTCAACTATGACCTGCTGCACAAAAGTGCTTCTCTCTTGGAAACTGATAACAAAGCACTGTAGCAAAAGCTCTGCCAGCAACTTTTTATTTTTGTCCAACATTTCTTGCTTGATTTCTTAGCTGCCTGACCTGTGCTATTTCCTTGAGTTTGGAAGTTTCTTGTGGGTTTCTTCCAAATGCAATTTCTTCCATCTTAGGAAATGAGAACTCCGCAAACTTCCAGGTAGGCTCTGTGGGACTCTGTCAAGCAACGGAAGACATAACAGTTGTCGGGCTTGATATATGAGTGATTGCTACAAAATACTCTTCTAATCAATATTATAAAACTCTCAGACACTCTTCAGTTCCTGAGTGAATTTACAGTTCCTGGTGACATTCTTCATTATTACAATAAAGGCCAAAATAACTATAGGAAAAAACAGATTTGGAGAGCTTCTATTATTATTTATTGAATATTTACACGCTATCTAATTTCTCATCTCTTTATAGTTTGGAAAATGCCACCCCTTCTTTATGAAAGATGCAAAACTTATGTTTTCCAGCTACTTTTTTTTTTTCTTTTTTTTTTTTTTTTCCCATATTGAAAATTTTATGGTGTTGTAAATTCTTCTCTTTTCTAAAAATAATCCAATGGGACTAAGAGAAGAAAACATAAGAAATATTTGAAAATGAGTGAAATGCACAATGGTGACCTTGGCATATTTGCCTTGCATGCAGCTCAAATGTGAGCAGAACATAAGTCTGACTCTGACTGATGCATGCTCCACATAGGCATGGCAGTCCACAGTCATCTTACAGAGCCACCTGCATTCACCCCTCGTCTTCTTTTGAGAACAAAAAGCTCCATCCCTGCTTCTGTACCATGAAAAGACTAACAGAAACCATTCACAGCTTGCTTATTTCATTTGGCTTGTCAAAGTTTTAGCCTCTGAGTTAGCAGAAAAGTCCTGATTATACTTGCCTATTCATACAGCTAGAAATTACTAAACACAACCTCATAATAAGATGAATATGTTTTTCTGCATTTGACAGAAATACTCCTCTTTGATTCTGCATTGTCCCTTTTTGATTATTTGACCTATGAGTGTCTGAGGGATGTGATGGATAATACTCTAAACCCAGCAAAATAAATTATAGTTTTGCCGTTATTCTAGGCAGAACTAGGGTTTTGCCCTATGTGTCTCTCTTCCTATTAATTATAACAGGTTTATTAGCAGGTATGAAAATAAACTTTTGTTCTGTTTATTTTGCAATAGGAAGGCCCAAAGGAATGCAATCATTCCTTTTTGTTAGACTGAACAGATGAATTAGGTGGGAAAGGTTCAAACTCTGAACAAGAGTGGATGTATTAAAAAATTCATATAAACTGGCACAGTACATTTTGGCTTGAAATCTGGCAGAATGTTTCTAATCCTTAGAAGAAAACAAGTGACTTAAAGAAGTGTGACAATAAATAAATAAATAAATAAATAAATAAATAAATAAACAAACCCCACCAACCAACCAAACCAAACCAACCAACCAACCAACCAAAAAAAAAAACAACAAATACCACCACAACTAGATAGTTCTCAGATGGGAATTTCAGAAGTTCATGGAATAAATCATTTAATTATCTGTGAGGGTAGGGAATTGGATTCTCTGACTGAATTTTCCCATTCTTATCTTATTTCTGTGTTACTTTGATCTTACCATCATAATGTCACACAGACACACACAATGGAGAAGAAGCTATGATATAGGCAGTATTTGTTGCCCTTTAACAGTTTTTTTTTTTTTCTTTTCCACATTTCAGCGTCCCCTTTCTCACAATACCTGACATTTCTGTTTAATCCCCTGTTCTTGGGATGTGTGTGATATTATATTTTCTGTAAGCTAAAGTGCAGGCTTTTAAATCCCAATGAAGAGCAAGGTTGCACTGTACTGGCTGAAAAACTGACAACCAAGAAAAGAAATGTTGAACTTTTGAAGGTACCAGGATGGGAATTTTTCTCTGAAGATCCAGACAGAAGCTTTCAATACTGGTTTTGAAGGCATTTCAACTCTGGCTGTCACCAAGGTAGCTTACTCTGGGAACGAACTGATGCTTTTGGAAGCTCTATGGGAGAAATTCACGCTTAGGCACCAATTGCACTGCACTGGAGATGGTGCCGTGGTTCACTGGGCATCCTCTGGTCTTCTGTGCAAGGCTTTTTCAGAATAGAGGAGGAAGCACTGTGAACCATACCACAGAGCTCAGTGCACACCGTTTCTATATGCCTCAAAATGACTCTTTTCAGCGGTCTTGCATCTATATTGGCATTACCTTCACTCTGCAATATAAGCATGGATCATCTCAAAGTCAAGTGATTTCTATGAGCTTTGTACTCAGTGCTCAGCATCTCACAGGGGGATTAGAGCATGGCAACAGGTGTGTCTCTGAGTTTAGCTGCTCTATTTATAGCATCTTCCTGCATGTATAACACTACAACTGCCATTCACAATAAGTCTTACTCAACTTCTGCATGGCATCTGGCTGGGGACATAATAAACATTTTTATTTATTTATTTTTATTTTTATGAACATGACCTCAGAGAATTTAAAAGGAATTGCTTAAACAATATCACATGTAATTAAATAACATTAACAAAAGAAGTAATCAAACAGAATAAAAACTTGTTATGAAGGAACTTTAACACCAGGAAATTCTGAGCTGAAATTTAATGTAATGATACCTTTTATTTAATATTTTTTACTTTAAAGTGATAAATTTACATCAAATTGCCTGTGAAATGTACAAATTCAGCAAGACAGATTTTCTACTTAATATAGTGAATAAAAATAAGAGCAGTGGAGAAGTGATAATTGCATTTCAATACTGGTCATTAACTTACAATTAGCTATCAGCCATTGCTGCTAGGATAAGTTACAAGAGAAGATAGACCAAAGCAATCTTTTTTTTTTTTTTTTTTTTTTTTTTTTCTGAAGTTGATGAAGCTTCATGTGGTAAATGGTTTAGATGTAAAGCACTGGGAGCAAGAGAGAAGAAACCTGAAATCTTATTTTAATTCATATGCTGTGTACAAGGTGCCTTAACAAATATGTGTATTGTGATAGCCCTTTGTACACAAAGGACTGTGGACCTGTGGAAGCAGGGATGATCATCATGCACCATGCTCAAGTTATGCATCAGATACATACCTGGTCTGTCCCTTACAGAGATGGTTGAGGCAAAACCAGTGAAGAACAGATAGCTAAGCTCAAAACAGGAAATTTTCTGTGCACAGGCCACTTCCTCCCCCTCTGAGGAATCTTTATGACATCTAGTAACGTGAACAAAATAAAATAAAACTGAAGATAGATCTATTTTTTTTCAAATCATGTTTGCTGCTAAGGAGAACAATATTCTATCAGTTTAGACTAAGGTAACATTTTGAAGAGTTGCTTCACTGCAGAGCTGCAGAAACATAATCTATTAGTGAAAAGCTTAGATGTTGGAGCACAAATTTATAACAGAGAAAAAAGACTGAAGCTAATTTTACTGCAGCTAGATTAGAGAAAACACAAGGCCCAGTCTTTTAAAACAAAGGCTCACTCCATTTTCCCCCTGTAGTGATGACATAACATTTACATTTCAACAGATAATGAACTAGATCTTTCCAGCAGACCAGCCCCACAGGGGACTCGTTCCCAAAGCTTAAGTGTTATTATTCCTTCCATCTGCTCCCCATGGAGCTTGAGGTAAGCTATTCTTAATGCCTTATGAGGATCACCATTTCTTGAAAGCAAATGTACTTTTCATTTTCTTCTTTAAACAAAGAAGATCTTATTGCTACCCATCTTCTTTTCTGCAGTTGCCGTTACTGCTTTTAATTGGTAATTCATCAGTTTTAGAGATCAGGTTTTTAGGGCCCATAAAACCACAGGAAGTTTGCTCTCATTTGGAAATGGACTTTCTGAATATACTGAAAGTGTCAAAATTGTTACTTGCCTCTCACAAAGACCATGAAAAGCAGTCTCTGATAATTTTAAATAGCTTTGCAGTCTGCAGCTCCTATATAACCATATTTACTTCTTATTTGTTAGGTCTGAAGAACGATCCAGGTAGAAAATGGAATAAATGAGAAGGAAATTTACAGCAGCTTTCTGCCAGGGATCTCCCCTAATCCAGTTCCTTCACCTTCACCTACCTACAGCTGCCTTAGTCTCTGTGAAAGACTAGCACAAAAATCTGTATTAAGGGCCAACAGATCCGTCGTCCACTTATGGAATGGGATCAGTAGGAAATGAACTGCATGCAGTTGCAGCACCCTCCTGATTCAAAGGTCTCTTCAAGGGCTGAGCCTTGTGGGGGCATTCTGACGGTGGCCCTTTCCTGGGGACAGGCTCTTGGGAGGGCCTGCTCTTTTAATATCCACCCAGCACCCCTGTAGGGGCCATACCATGATCTGTGTCGAAGGCAAGATCCTGAACAAGCAGCCAGTGCGGTGCGTTACCAGCAAGAAGGCCAAAAGCAGCCCTGGCAGTGCTCCTTCCTAGAGCCTGGGCTGTCTGGGGGTGGAATAAAAGCTTAAGCATGTGGTGTGCGGTGAAGGACAGGCTGGTGGGACTGCTTGCTGCTTTGGCCGGGCGTGCTGCAGTGTTGGTGAGGCAAGTGCTAGAGAAACAGCTCATGCCCTGACTTCCAGGATGAAAGAATCAGATCTAGGGAGTTATCCCGAGAGGAGCGAACCAGTTGGTCCAGCAAGATGTGTGGTTCACAGAAGTCTCTGATATTGATCTCAGACAAACCAGGGAACAGCACCTGCAGCTGAAACCCCAAGAGTGCAGCTGTCTGGGCATCACCAAACGTATGGGCACTAAATGTAGGGAGAAGTGAGGAGAAAGGTTGTAGCAATTTTTCATGCTGTTCTATAGTCTTATTGCTGCATCTCTGAGACTTCCATTAGACATTTATTTCTGTTTTGTACTCAGGCTATCTTCCTACTCATACCAACCATTTAAATGTTTTATTTGTGTATTTGTTTTCATTTTTTTTCCCATTGAAAATCACTTATACACGAAAGATAAACAGAACGATAGTAAAGAAAACAGGCAATTTGCTGTGTCTCTTTCTCTACATTACCCTGTTTTTCTAAAGAAAAGCATTTTCAGTTATTGTACTGCAGCCTTTTAGCTTGGTAAGAACTGTTGCTAGTATCTGGCCACAGCATTTGTACTGACTTTGCAAGACCTCAAAGCTGAAGCCTGATAGACGTGTTTTGTTTAAACCTGTCCTGTCCTGCCTGGAACTTTGTTTCTGATAGGTTTAGATGTAACAGCAATCTTCCTAATGACCAGGTGGCTATTATCATTTTTTTGTTGTTGTTGTTATCTTTGCATAATTTTATGTACACAATAGTAACAAGCAGCTATTCTGTACGGAATTAAATATTTATGAGTAACACAAGGACACAACTTAGGGAAACATAACCCTGGCACAACAGAACAGGCCTTGAGAAGTAGAGCACAGGATACTGCGTTAGCAAACGTACAAAAATGACCCTAAGCTGATACTAAAGGGTGGATTCAGAGGGGCAGTGATGAGGTAGTATAACACCAGAGAAAGGGGTAGATAATAAAAGTATGCATATAACATTTTAAACTGTATTATATTTATTATTATTATCATCATCATCACCATTATCAAGTAATTTCTGAACATATTAGCTTGGACAAAATTGAAGAAAAGTCTCAAAGTCTCCAATACACCATGTCACTACTAGTAGTTTGGTGAAAATCAGTGAACAAATAGAAGATTTTAATTCCCCCACTGTGGAAAACACAAGAGAACAACATTGTTATCTGTTCTGCTTGGCAGCAATCAGTGGTCTGCTGCAACCCCATGGACGTGTGCAGGGAACTCGAAAGCAATGTGGGAGGCACTGGGGCTATGACAGCAATAAGAAATTATTTCCAGGAAAAGAACATAGTTCTGTAGTAAACCTGGTTTAATAGTTCTATTGCTCAAAGAAGCATTGTTATCATGAAACCTGTGGACATTATATTACTATATTAAGTTAAGGAAGACTTTCCCATGATTTCAGTGAAATTTCAGTCCAGGCCCTGAGTATGCAGAAAGCTCAAAGATGCTTTCATTAACACCAGCTATATGGACTGAATTTTATGTAACCCCTGCTGTTTTTTTACATCAAGAACTACTTAGTACAACACAGTCATTGGCTTGTATCCTTTGATATCAGTGACTTCATAGTCAGCCCATAATCATTTCTAAAAGATACATTTTTTAAGAAGACCAGTGATGTAGGTGGAATGACATTTTGTTAGGAAATGTGAAGCTACATTTCCGCAAGGGTATTAAAGAAAGAATATCCTTTGAAGTGCAGCTGAATGACTCAATTACTATAATTTTTGTAATTACTTTTTTCTCCTTTGAAATTGAAGAAGATTAATTGCAATTTCCTCCCACTGAAACAGTGGGAAGAGAAAAAAATCATATCAAGGATAAACGCTCTTCACACAACCGCAGCATGATCCCATAGCACACAAGTCTGAGTGTAGGATTTTGCTCCAGCATTGGAAATAGCATTAGAAGTGTTTGTAATGTTATGCCTGTGCATAAATGAAAGTGACTTATCAGAGCATTTAGGTCTTTGTGCTGACGAGAAGCCCTCTGCAGGGCCATAGAAGTAGCCCATAATCTCCTACAAGGACAGGACAATGAGCCTTATCTGCCCAATGAGCTCAACAGCAGAAGGCCTAAACCCAGAGGCCCTCGGCAAAGAGAGATATTAAATTGATTTCTATACTTATATCAAATAGCCTCATTTGATTCCACTGGGGATAATTTTTTCATTCAAGCAAAGATCTTGGCTTGAACACAAAAGTTCTTTCATAATCATTCAATGCATCAAAGCACAATTATACATACATAGATTTGTTAATTTGCTTATTATTAATCATCTAGCAGAAGATAAGTTTATCTGCTTTCACTTTTCTGGTGCAAGGGTGTCCCCATCATGAAAAATGCTGCAAATACAAACAAGATCCAAGTATCTATAGAATTATTTTACACTGTGTAGTACATGCATAACATTGCTGCTCTTGGGGATGAACATTGTTCACTTGCTGTTGACATAACTAAATTACATTTCAGCCATCCAGGTACATTATTTCTGCACTGTGAGTTACCATCCTGTAATACACTGCAGCTAATGGTAATTAGTATGGAGATAAATGTAAGATCTCTGTAAAAGATTAACTATTGTTTATATAAGAGCAAAAGCAGAGTGTTCTCTTTCCAATATTAAATCTCATAAGAAGGGATATGTTACAGCATCCAGGAATGGCCAAGAGCTGTGATAATTGTACGTGCTAAAAGAGAATTTATCTGTACCAGATTTACTTAAAAGAGAACTTTTTCTTCTTTTCCTTCCTTCCTTCCTTCCTTCCTTCCTTCCTTCCTGTCTGTCTGTCTTTCTGTCTGTCTTTCTGTCTGTCTGTCTTCTTTCTCTCTTTCTTTCTCTCTCTCTCTTTCCTTCAAGATTCATTCCAAATCTCCTGGTTAGATTGCATCATTGGCAAGAACATAATCAGCAAGGTTTGTAAGGAGAAGTAATACATTAGACTGGTAAAGACTGTGTTTTGGACTTTGCCCCCCCCCCCCCCCCCCCCCTTTTTTTTCCTTGCAATATCAATCAGTCTAATAAAACTTGACTTCTTCTTCTTCTTCATATCATTATCATTATAATTATGCTGCAAACACATTCAAAGCTAGAAGCATAAAAAACCATCCAGCTGTACAACACTTAATAGTGCAACATGTAACCTTGAGGGCACCTGGCCTCTCCCAGTCAGTCCTCAGTTGTAAGTGTAGGTTTCCTCTATGATACATGAGATGAACTAGACACTCAAGGTGATACTGATGAATGAGCAGGAAACAACCACAGGAAATACTAACAACAAGCAAGTCTATTCTTGCCTTGGACTTAAAACAATTTATTCTGGGTTTCACAAGTTCAATTCTTTTTTAAGCTATCTCCATGTCTCTTATGAAGAAGAGACTTAATAAAGAACATGTAAGGAGACACATACGGTAACATTATTTTTAATCTAGTAGCTCAGTATTTAAAATTATCAGCACAAAATCTAGGATCATTTTCTTTCTCTGCCTGAGAGATTGTAAATCTGTATCTCTCCCGATAGAATAGGGCAGGTTGGTATGAGAACATTTCCCTGCACAGGACAAAGACATGACTTTGTCCTTCAATATCCTCTAAAGTATCAGTTTAATTTAAACTACATAAACTGTAATTGAAGCAGTGTTTGAAACTCATGCTATGGGTGTGCTGTGAGATCACTGCCTTACATTTAGCTCTGCAGCTGATGGTAGGAGTGAAAATCCAGGCTTCTGGCTCACATTTAGTCTGCGATTGGGCAGCTTATTTGGACATTGCTGCCAAACTTTAGGCAGCTCCAGGTAAAACAGTCTTTGGAACTAGGTATTCCGATGTTTCAAAAGGTTATTGAGCAGAGAACATAAATTTTATTTGTTCTACAGAATGGTTGTTCATCTCTGTTCAACCTCTGGAGTTCATCTAGTACAACACTGCTGCACAAGCAGGGTCACCTAGAGCAAGTTGTACAGGATTGTTGCCAGACAATTTTTGGAGATCTCCAAGGGGGGAGACTCCACAACCTTTCTGGGCAATTTGTGCCAGTGCTCCATCACTGAGCCCAGGACTTCACCAGTGTTAAGGAGAGGGAAAGGCTCACCTCCTTTGACCTGCTGGCAATACCTTGCCTAATGCATCACAAGACATCCTTAGAGTGCCCTGGTGGCATACTAAGTGACAAGATCACACTTTTAGTTCATGTTCAGCTAGGTGTCCACCAGGATACCCAGTTTCTTTTCTGCAAAACTGCCTTCCATCTGGGTGGCCCCCAGCATGTATTGGTGCATGGGGTTGTTCCTCCCCAGGTGCAGGACATAGAATTTCTCCTTGATGGACTATGTGAGGTTTCTGTCAGACCATTTCTCCACCTGCCAGGGTCTGATGGCAACACAACCCAGTCATGTATCAGCTACTCCTCCCAATTTTGTGTCATCTGCAGACTTGCTGATGTTACACTGCTGCATCGTCCTGATCATTAATGAAGATGTTAAAATGTTAAACAAGACTGGACCCCTATATATGCAGTATATATATGCAGTATCCGTGCTTGTGAAAAAAAGAGCATGTAGCTTCTTTGTTACTTATAGGAATCAACTGCACCTGAAGTGTGAAGTCTTGGCTCTCCTGAACTGCAAAATTCCGTTGCTTTTAAGAGGTTTGAGGAATGGAGAGTAAGAAAAAAAAAGACCATCAATTTGAGAAATAAGTATATCAGTGAAGACCAGCTAATGCAGCCTTTCCTTCTTTCAGATCAGCTAAATTATGAAATTCTTCTCCCTCAGTGAGTTAGCTCCTTGTAGAGCTTCATCATCTCTGCTTATGTCATCCCAAGTTTCCCATGCTTCTGTTGGTCTTTATAGTCTGAGTGTGGTATGGTCTTCATTGTGGTTGTTGCTTCTCTTTTGTTGTTAAAACAACTCAGAAGAGAAACACAGAAAATCTATTCCATATGGAATACTATGACTCCAAGAACTTAAACTGGGGCACGACCAAGAGTAGAACCTGTCACATAAGGATAGAGAAAAACAACTCAACATTTTAAAATTCATTTTCTCAGAAATCCTTCAATTTCAGGAAAAAAAATACTGATAACTGAACTCATTGTGATGACTTGGGATGAAAATAAGATTTTAAATGAACTTTTCCTTGCAATGTAAATTAGAAATTTGAATAGCTCACTGCAACACCACTACCATGCGTCATGCGGAATTTTCAGCTTTTTGCTGCCCTCCTGTGGATAAAATTAGCAATTACTTTGGTGACAACGGCGGGGAAAAAAAACAGGAAAAGAACGTACTGCTTAGTAGAAAGTAGAGTCACAGAATCATAGAATCATAGAATATCCCGAGTTGGAAGGGACCCACAAGGATCATCGAGTCCAACTCCTTGCTCCACACAGGTCTACCCAAAAATTCAGACCATATGACTAATAGCACAGTCCAAACACTTAAACTCCAACAGGCTTGGTGCCATGACCATGTCTCTGGGGAGCCTGTTCCAGTGTGCGACAGACCTCTCAGTGAAGAACCTCTTCCTGATATCCAGCCTGAACCTCTCCTGTCGCAGCTTGACACTATTCCCGCAGGTCCTATCACTTGTCACTAAAGAAAATAGTTCGGTCCCTTCCCCTCCACTCCCCTAGTGAGGAAGCTGTAGACCCTGATGAGGTCTCCCTTCACCCTCCTCTTTTCCAGGCTGAACAGGCCTAGTGACCCCGGCCACTCCTCTCTAGGCCCTTCACCATCTTTGTAGGCCTCCTCTGAACACTCTCCAACAGTTTAATGTCCTTTTTGTACTGTGGTGCCCAGAACTGCACACAGTACTCGAGGTGAGGCCACACCAGCGCAGAGCAGAGCGGGACAATCACTTCCCTTGACTGACTAGTGATGCCTGCTTGATGTACCCCAGGCTACAGCTGGCCCTCCTGGCTGCCAGGGCACACTGCTGGCTCATATCCATGTTGCTATCAACCAAACCCCTAGATCCCTCTCTGCAGGGCTGCTGTCCAGCCTCTTGTCACCCAGTCTGTACGTATAGCCACGGTTGCCCCCTCCCAGGTGCAGGACCTGGCACTTGCTCTTGTTAAATTTCATGCAGTTGGTGACTGCCCAGCTCTCCAATCTGTCCATATCTCTTTGCAAGGCCTTTCCACCCTCAAAAGAGTCGACGACTCCTCCCAGTTTAGTATCATCAGCAAATTTACTCAAAACACCTTCTAGTCCTACATCCAAATTGCTTATAAAAACATTGAAAAGAATTGGCCCTAAACTGGAGCCCTGGGGGACCCCACTGATGATTGGCCTGATGTAACCCCATTTACCATAACCCTTTGAGCCCTACTTTTCAGCCAACTGTTCACCCATTTTGTGATGTTTTTATCTAACTGTATGCTGTACATTTTCTTTAGTAGGATCCTACGGGAAACTGTATCAAAAACTTACTGAAATCCAAAAAGGTTACATCAGCTGGCTTCCCTTGATCGACTAGATGGGTGATCTTATCACAAAAGGGAATCAAATTTGTTAAACAGGACCTACCCTGTAAACTCCAGATAAATTAGTGCTTGATTATCTTTGGACGTGAATGCTGATTCTAATTCTCAAGAAAGCTGTTGAAATCACGCAAATCAGATTTAATTTGTCACACTTCTCTGTATAATGTAGGCAACAATGAAGCAACTGAGAGAGTGGCTGTGAAGATAAGGTATTAAAATCCCTAGCAGAAAGCCAGACAGAAATGCCCGCCCCTCCGGCCCCCCCCCCCCCCCCCCCTTTTTTTTTTGAGTGTATTGATCAAGCTGGTGACCAACAAACAAGTTCCAGGATGACAAAGTACATGGAAGATAATTTAATGAACACCTAAAAATGCTACAGTATAAGGTTGGGCTACCATACAGGTTGCTGAATAATTTTAAATTCTCCTTTCCTATCACCATAACAGAAGATAGATAGGTAGATTAAAAAGCTCTCTTGAATCTTAGATCCAAAGAATTCCTGGATTTAGAGTTAATGTCAAATTGCTTTGTCACACGAAGATGAGAACACAAGATGTTACACCTGAAATTAACAGAGAACAAAAGAGAGAAGCAAAGCAGAAGGTTGTAGGCAGGCAACTAACCTGGCTGTAAAAATAACACCTGCTTTCTCACTTTACCTGTTAACCACTTATGCCTCCTCTAAAGACATCTTCATTTGTTCTTTCCAGTACAAAAAAAAAAAAAAAGGCAGTGTCACTTGCAACACAGTTGGTGTTACACAAAAAGACAGGCTCTTCACATTGGCATGATCTGTCAGAATTTTTTACATAATAATTCTAAATAACACTTGTGAAACAGAGCAAAGGTCTTCATGTAAAATTTTTGCCCTTAATGATATAGTATTTTTTTTAAAGCACTTTATGGAGTTTAGAACCCAATCCTGAATGCAAATCTATAGGTCTTGTGTTCCAAATCTCTTTAACACTATTCAAAGATTCAAAGTCTCCTACAGAACTGTTACCATCTGCCTGGGTTGCATAAAAACATGAATGGTGCTACATCATTTTTCTGGGGCTGAAGGCCAGCCTTAAGGTAGTAAGGGCTCTGTTGTTAGGAGTTACAGGCATGTTCATAAGATGCCTGGCTTGGATCCGTTTATATCTAGCCATGTGTTCTATCCAAATCCCCAGGACACTCACCTCACCATTCTTTGGGGCTGGGATTTTGTCCACTTCACTTTCAGGGAAGTTCCAAGGCACTCAGCTTTATGAGTTGTTGCTTTCCTTTGGCATTGGGCTTTACAGAAACAACCTGAGGTCCAAATTCTGGAGAACTAGGACTGATGTTTATGGTTTGGACCCAGAGCTTTTACTTATATATTTTGGAGTTGCACCTGTATTTATGCAACGTGATACATTAAGATTTGAAATAATCAAGGTAATGTGTTACAACAGAACAGGTTCATAAATGACTGCAGATTTCCATGCTATTATAAACCATTTGTGGTCTTCTAAGATGTATTTTTCCTATTGTTGTTAGACAGAAGCCTTCATCCCATATACACGTAATAAAAATCTGCAGATCTCTACAGAAAGAAATAAAATTGACATTTCAATCAGGAGCTTTTAATCTGAGGTACAGTAGATTATTTGTTTATTTTGGGTCCCTTTAAAAAAAAAAAATGTTTATTATCTATAAGTTTACCTATGAAGCATTTAGCCCACAAGACTGGCAGTGTTTAAATGAATGATACAGAATTCTGTGATTAAACGATACTAAAAATGGATTTTAAATAAAAAATAAACCAAAGTAGCAAAGACGCAAAAGAAAAAACATTTAAGAATTTGATGTCTCAAGGTTATCAATATTTTACAAGTCTCTTAAAAAGTATTTGAGAAATTCATACATTCATAGAGAATATGTAGGAAAGGCAAAGTTTATCTGTCAAATTAGTGTATTATTTCCCTTTGTTGCAATATTTTTTGCACTCAATCTTCTCTGCAGAGCTATAAGTGTATGTTAGTTTATATACTGCTATTAACTTGAAGTGCATTTAGGAGAAATACAAAAATAAGACCAGTGGTTCTGTCAGCCCTTACATTTTCTTGAGTGTAAGAGGAATTTAGAGTCGATAAAAGAAATCAAAACATATGAAAACCTGCATATAGGTTAGGTAGGATGTTAGTCTGAGAAAAATGTTTAAATGTTTCAATCTCCTTAGACATTTGGAGGGGGGAGGGGGGGGGGAATGGGAGTTATTTCTTAGGAAAAAAGAAAAGAAAAGAAAAAAAAGATTTGGTGCACATTTAGTCATTCCTGTTTAAATATTTTGTGAATACTATGTCAACATAGCCTTAAATTAGTTTCAGTTGATCGGTAAAAAGAAATCAAATTTAACTTGTTAATGTAATACAGTCACTTAAGCTTAATTCATCCAGTGTTTAATATTTAATCTGATCAATACTTATTCAACCAAATCATTGGTACTATCAATAGCAACAGTTTAATCCTTCATTTCATTAATTTTGATCCTTTTAAGCACACACAGGTTGTGATCATTTAGTGTTGGATTTTAGTATTGTAAGCTTTATTAATAAAAGGACAATGTTGAAAGGAGAAAGAAGAAAATACTACTTAAAATCCACAGTAATGACTTCTAAACTCTACAATATTCAGACAATATTCTTGACTCTATTAATCCTCTTCTGTATTTTCCAAGATGTGCTATGCCCTCTGCTGATTATATGGATAACAAGACTAGTTATTTCACTCCAGTGAGAGAATAGATTTTATTTAAGTAGTTATTTGGCACCATAGCAATTCACTTCTGCTAACAAGTAAATGTAAAAGGATTCAATTTACTCAATTAAGAGAATAACCCAAGAAATCACTTAACATTATATATTAATGACCAGTTAATATTAATAGTACTTGTTATTTTTTCCTCTGTAATACTCAGTAGTGCTGTGTGCTAAGCAGCACATAGTCACTCTCCAGGCTTTAATAATTTAAACAGAACGCTGCATTTCTTGCAATTTCACACCATCAATGTCCATGTAAGTGACCTTAATTATTCTGACAGTTTTACAGTCATTAATAACCCTTATATTGTAACATCCCTGTGAATGATGGGATACTTGAACCTTATTGTTTCATGCACAGAAATGGAGATATGGAAGGGCTGGATCAATTTGGTCAAACATATCTATTGAGAGCAAGGCTGCAGGCTATTCCACTCGCAACTGGACAGCTTTACTTTTAGTCCAGTATGGACTGTTTAAATTACTCTGTTTGCAGAATTGGGATCTTAAAACAGCAAAGACTCCTTGGCAAGTATGGAAAAAGAAGAAAATCAGGTATGCTCTTTTATGTTGTTTAAAAACAATAATAAAGGATAGCTCTGGCCCCTTTGCTTTTATCCGTTGGTTCAATTCCTCAAGACATCCCCGTCGTAAAATTCCAGGTCTCAAAAAGATGTGGAGCTCCTGTGTCTGGTTCATCAGTAATACACCAGTGGTTTATTTGCATGAAATTTAAAACCAAGATAAGCTTGGAAAAATATGGTTGCTTATCCAGACACCTTTGGCCTAAAAACAGCTAAAGAAGATTTTCTTGCTGTGTTTCCATTGCAACTGTATCTTGGCCAGGCAAGGAAGAGGTTCCCATAGTATTTCAGAAGTGGTATTCCTCCAGAAACCGGAAGTGCTAACATAGAGGACTGGGAAAAAAAAAAAAAAAAAAAAAAAAAAAAAAAGCAAGCTCTACTGAGTTGCCACAAATGTCCACAAATGTCATAATATGCTTCTTACCTTAGCTGAAATATTTTCAGCATTTGAGTTATAAAGGTGTAGACATTCCCAGAGTTGAAATCATGTTCAATATTTTGGGAGGAGATGTCTGCACTATGAATCAGTCTTTGGCAACTTTATAGGTCAGCTACCTATGGGAAATATGGGCATTTTTATTCCTTTAAATAAAACTTGCAGAAATAGGCAACATCATTTGAAAAGGTACTGTTCAGTTTGGTTTTGTTATTAATGACATCAAACAATCTTGAATGTTTCAGAGAGAAATGCTGTTAAAACATATTTTTTCCCCTAAATTTAATAATGAAATAATTTATTGTATGATATATAGTAGCATCACGTTGTTATGCATAGAACAGCCATAGCAGAGCAGAGAGCACTTTGCAGATTAGATTTATTCTTCCATCTGAAAACCTGCCTTCATACATTTTTTAAGGCATTCCCTCCCCTCCTCTGAAGCCAGGTACTCCCACCCAGCAGCCAGCCGAGGAGATGCCGCCGTGATGCCTTACAATCTCGTTCGCCCACAGGAGGGCAGCAGGACTGCATACTTATTTTAGCTGCAGTACCTGCGGCCGCCTCCCGAGGAGAAAAAAAAAAAAAAAAAGGCTCATTTCTGCTCCCCAGATTTTGAAAATCTGGCCCGGATCCATTTTTTGTTAATATTGTTTTGCGTGTATATAACTTTTGCATGCAGTGCAGTGTCTGGATATTATAGAGCTGGCTAGTGATGCACTGAAAGGATGTGGTTGTTTTAGGTTGCTTTGCATTCACAAATCAGTCGAGATATGGCTTTTCTCATATATAAAGGTGACAGATTTCTGCAAAGTCTGCTTTCTAGGTGGTTTCAAAAGGACAGCTTCAGGGAAAACATTTGCCATGTGTCTCCAATAGTTACGACTGTAAAGAATAACAATCTGGATGCACATTAAGCCTTGCACTACAGGGAGGTGTAATACTGAATCTGCAGAAACCAGGACACACACGTGAAGATCACATGCACTGACCTCCTTTGTCAATCTTACTTTCCTCTGACATGCCTGATACTGGTGACTGTCAGGAATAGGATTCCTGATCAGACAGATGTCAGGGCTGATCCACTGGGACAAATTCAGCCTTCCTGTTCCTATAATTATTTTATAAACTAAATTACAGTGTTGTTGTAGCATACAGAGGAATTGAAATGGTCCATATGAATCAGTCTGAGACAGCCTGGAGTTTCTAGACAATGTTGTTCCTGTGCCAGCTAAAGGAAGGACATCTGTAGAGCACGGATCATATTCCATTGTGTTAAGATCATTTTTTCCTGAACAGGAGTGACCAAGTGAGGCTTTCCTCCCCTTTCAACTGCCAGGTCACCCCTCATTTCTTTTAAAAGTGCACATATGCTGGACAATATTTAATATTATTGCTACATTTAATGCATTTGCTAGAAAAAAAATAAAAAAAATAATAATAAAAAAATCCTGAGCTTTTCCAGAAAGAGCATTTCACAGTCTTATGTTATCAAACAGTGCTCCTGTCTCCTTCCACCTCCCTCAATCTTTGATGGTGGAAATCAACTACAGATCTTGACTGTAGCCCTTTAGTTGAACTTCATAATATCTACCTATGTAACTCAAAACTTTGTAGATGCCTAAATTGCACAGCTTTCCCACATAGGAGGCAAGTACCTTGAGTACAAGGGCCTTTGAGTATCTCTTAAAGTACACCTACACAGAATTTAAGAGCTGTGCACAGATCATCAAACCAGTAATGATCAAGCTAAACTTGACACAGAAAACAATCCAAGTTCCTTAGGGTTATTACTTATGCTAATGGAGGCAATTAAATAGTTTTGCAACCCACCCTGCTACATCTGGCTAGTTTTGTACAGGGCACACCTTGCAGAAGTACCAGTGAAGGTAGATGCCATTTCAGAGATCTCATCTCTATTCTCCATTATGCTACAGGCTCTTACTTACAAAGTTGAGGATCCTGTTTTTAATTTTGGTGATTTCCAGTTCAGCTCCCACTTACAATAAAGACTTCAGTCATTACAACATTGTTCTTTCTTTCATTATAAATCACCCTTTCTATGTAATTGGAAATCAGCTAATGGAATCAATCTGTCAGGTGAGGTGTGGCTGGAAGGGAAAAGACATGTTTCCTCATCCCACGTCCCTGCTCCACCCAGGGCTTTGTGCTCCTTACCTTTGTCAGGCACATGCCTCCATTGTGTAAAGGGGTATTATAGGGAAGATAGAGCCAATGTTGTCTTTGAAGTTCATGCTGAATGGACAATAGGCAATGGTCACAAGTTCTACGGGGAGAAATTCTAAATAGACATAAGGAAAAAAAAAATCACTGTGAAGGTGGTCAAACATTGGATCAGTGCCCAGAGAAGCTATGGCATCTCCACCCTTGGGGGCATTTAAAACCCAAATGAGAACAGTCCTACGCAGTAAGATCTCTTTTCAAAGACACACTGCTCTAAGAGGAGGTTTGGATTAATGACTCCCAGAGGTGTATTCTAGCTTACATTTTGCTGCAGTTTCTATTATTTTAATCAACTTGCTAATATAGCAAGAATTTAACACAAATTCCCCAACCCTCCTTCCCTCAGAAGAAGATATATTTTAAAATGTGTTGAGTTGGATCAAGGAAGGGTCTGCTGAGCACTGGAAACAGGGTAAGTGAAGTAGCAGGGGAGAGAAGGGAAATGGAAAGGAAGAAAATCAAAAAGGGCAGAAGTGCAGTGGGAAAAAGGAGGTAGCAGGTTGTCTACGACAGATGCAGGAGGACAAATTATATCTGTTTGGGCCTAAATTTATAGCATAAATATATATAAACATATATATAAACATGTATAGCAACAACTGACCTCACTGACCTCACAGGAAGCATTATGGTATACTAAACTTACAAAAATATTTGAATAAACTTGAGTAATGAGAATGAGTTTCATATGTTATTGAGGTGCTTTTAATCCAGAATAAAGACATTTTATACAGGACATAATGTACTGTTGAACTACAGCTCGAACGTATCTATTCTCCCTGCCATTGCTTTATTGACTGCACACCCATCTAAGGCAGTTTATCACAACCAAAGAATCTACAGAAGCCTTGGTTAGAGAACTGAGAGCACATCATAACAGGTACATTTGAGATATTTATTCCTAATTAAAGTAGGAATGGCTAAAATTTTGTTCTTGTGCTCAGAACTTAGGAAATTATGTTTTACCACATTTCTATATAGGCACTGTACATGTTACTTGGTTATTAAGTGGACATTCCACCTGGTCCTTAGCTCTCCTAAACAGAATTATTTATGCTTATACATTATTAATATTTCATCCTCAAACTGGATCCTCCATAATTAGTTTTTTTTTTT